>JAQQZX010000014.1:3113396-3126168 GCA_030068355.1 Notoglanidium maculatum | reverse complement strand
TCTCGTTTCACTGTAAACTGTATTACATGTATATGGTTGAAATGACAATAAAAGCCACTTGACTTGACTTGACTTGAGTAGGAGTGGATAGTGACGTGCTGCCTGCGGTTGCGAGAGCACAGCGCTTTCACACAGCGATGGTAATACAGAATGTGGCAGGATTTTATTTAGCTTTGAAGATGAACAAATATAACCTGCAGGAGGAATTTCCCCCAGGAGCAGGTAGGGGAAGGATTGAAAAACATCCACTTAACGCAGTGACATCAATGTGTTAATGGTCCATTAAAGCAATAAATAAATACCTTTGTGTCGTTGGCTCTAAAATTAGCTTCGTCTAGTCCGAAATATTTTCAGACCAACACAGCAAAATCATTTAGCCTGCTTTCTTTACCCTTTTTTTTTTATCTTCCCACAGTTATGTCTACTGAATATATTAGTCACCTAATCGACTAGTTAATACATGATATCCACATACACACTCATTTACACTTTCTATTTCTAGTTTTCCTCTTTCCCCATTTCAGCTCAGACTAACCTGCTCATTTGCATCTTCCATCCAGAGCTTGAGCGTTTTCCTGATGGTGGGATAGTTGTTCCTCGTGGTAGTCTGCGATTTCAGTAGGCCGACCTTCTCCAAGTTGTTAAGGGTCAGAATGTGCTCGTATCCGTACGTCTACATGCACAATGTTATGTTTGTAGATTGACTGAAATACCTAATAATAATGACTAATAATAAGCGTAATATAAAACCCATGTAGATCGTACCTGCAGGATCTCTCTCTTGTAAAAATCAAGAACTTTCTGTTTTAGGCCATTATTGCAGACGGACTGCATGCAGACCAGCCGGAGGATCTTGATAAGCGGGTCCTTCTGCGCTATGCAGTCCTCTATGTAAGTGTTAGCCTTAAAAAAATAAAGATGCTGATTAATTGTGTGTCTAAATATTTTTTTAATAAGTGCAATTATGTAAACACAGTAAAGTGACACACTGCACCTTGTCTGTATCCACTCCGGTCATAAACTCCTGCTCCACTGTCAAGTTATCAAAAAACATCTCTGAGGCTGAAAGGGGAAGATCAACAGACTTACATAAATTCAGTGATGTTTACATTTATGTCATTTGGCAGACGCCCTTATCCAGAGCGACTTACATACATCTTATTTTTTATACAGCATGTGAGCAGTTAAGGGCCTTGCAGTGGCAGCTTGGCGGTACTGGGATTTGAACTCACGACCTTCCGATCACCAGGCCAACATCTTAACCACTGAGCTACCACAGACCCCATGATATAACTAGAATAGAAATATGTTTTTAGTCCAAGATCAGGTCTGAAACTATGTCCTAGAATTTCCCCTGGAAGTCTTAAGCTGGTTTTAGATGGTATGATTTCAGAGATCTATTATTATTTATTTTATTATTTTGACATTTTACCATTATTATAATAATAATAATAATAATAATAATAATAATATGCTACACTTGTATGAGATGATCCAAATAAAATCTTGCTTGAATTCTATAACAGTCTGAGAGATAATGTGTGTATTTCCCATGTCAGATTATACAGTGAGGATCCTCGAACCACAGACTTCTAATTAAAAACAAAAGAAATCTACATTCTGCTCATCAGTCAGCTTGGGCTCAGGCAGAAAACTATTCATGAAAGTGAGTTTGAGATCTTCAAACTATTTTTTCTGGATCTTTTCGAAACCGCCAGAACTTTGCCATCAACGGTCATTGGTTTCGGAGTTGGTGAGTTCATTACATTCTAAACTCACAGATCTCAGGACTGAAGAATTCCTGTGTGAACATTTCTCTGCAATAGTGAAATTGGGCCAAATATTGCACAGTGTAATGCCAGCTTTAACCAGACAACATGCAAGCTCTAATAAGGAAAACTGGTCTGTGATGCACAAAATGTGGGGGGGAAAAAAAGAGGAGTTTAAACACACTGGTGATGTCCTTGATGAGCTCAGCAATGGACGTGTGATTGGCCAGCGAGGTGCGAGCAGCCTGCATGTGGGGTAGCTGGGATACAAACTGTTTAATCTCTCCAACGGTCTTCGCGTTGTGGCGTTCCTGAGACAGACAAAGAAGAAAAAAAATCAAGGTCTACGTGTACAGTAATAAATAATCAGACCAAAGCTTTCTTCCTCCAACCAACAGTCTTATCTACTACAGAGTTTAGTCTAACCTCAAACTTTGACCTCAAAACTACCTTAGTGCTACATCTTGGTCAAGGTGGGAGTGGATCCTGGAACACTGGGACTAATACAGGACTACATCATACACACAGACAATTTAAACTCCACACAGAGCTCCATGAACATCTGAACCGAGGATCATGGAGCTGCGAGACAGCAATGTTACCTACTGCGCTACTGTGCTGCCCTAAACCTCAACATGTTTCCCAAAATACATGCATATCATTATCTATGTAGGCTAGTTATGTCAGTCTTTTCTCACTGAATGTCAGTAAAGCATCGCACAAACGACTTTAGCATTCCTAGCCTTTATGAGGGAATGTGGCCAAACACAGACCTGTTTCTCACCTCTAACCACGTCTCAGAAAATATCAACAGTATTTAAAGATAGTATTGCATGTTTCTTTTCCTTACTGCATCACCATTGTGTTCAAAAGTTAGTTTTCTAGTGCTCTGTACGAGCAACATCTGAGGATGAGACCTGAATAGCTTTGACATTCCAGAACAACTACTTGAAGTTTTACAGCCAAAGACAAAATGACACGATGACAATTATGCATCTCTGCAGACCGGAAACCAGGAAGTTGGAGGGTAAAGTGGATAAATACCAGCAAGTGGGCGGATAGCAGTAAGTGGGAGGGGTTGGGTTACGGTTACGGAAAACAGCCAACAGAATTGAGCTTTAACACCCATTTGGAGCTGTACCACCTCTTTGGAGTTGGTTCCGGGCTGCAGAGAAAAATGTCTCCAAGTCACAGTAGTTTAAAAGGTTAAACACAAACTTCAAACGCAGCAGAGATGATCTTGGCCTTCTTGCTAAGCGCTGCTCCCACACCATTGAAGTTCTTGTCACGGATTTCAGCGTATAGCTCCTCGGCTGAGTTGAGCTGTAACTTCTTGGGCTCCGTGGGCAGATCTTTACCTCCTTCACCTGCCTTCTTCTGGGCAAACTTCTCCGGGGGAAGCTTCACGTAACCTGTAGAAATAGAACCAAAGAGCACACAATTATGCATCACAACACAAAATAATTGACCAAGTGCTATTCAAACGGGATAAAATTTCCAGACATGCCTGTGAAGTAATGTTGCTGACCCACATCAGTATTAATTTTGACCGATTCTCATGGGATAGGCTGGACTCATCTTCCGAATGTACGCATGCTCATCCAAACACCTCATTTTAATACAAAATGTTTGCGGTTTAGACTTTTATTATATGCCTTGATGTTGCATTTGAGCATTAGTAGTTCACAACATTATAACATTTATGTAAGTTATGCCTGCAAGGAACTCACTAACTTACTTAAAAACCCTCTAGAAGCAATGCATTTTAAATGTAACCAGTACTTGGTATTGGTGACAGATGATAATAAGGACACTCCTTGCGCTTTTCTAAAACTTTTCCTTCGGGATAGAACACGATCTATCAACCATTGTCAATTCAGACCCGAAACGTTAACATTGGATTATTTCTACTGGTCATTTCACAGAAGGTAAGATAAAAGTGCAATCATTCCTGAACCAAACTAATCCAGTCCAAATAGGCTAGTGTTGGGAACATCATCATGTCCCCTCATGATAAATTTCTTTATTTTTTTTTTTTTGCAGGGCTGTGAGAGTTTTAGCCTTCTGTATAATGAATCAATAATTTTTAAAAAACCCATAACCCGAATATTTATATATAGAAGACGCGCCATTAGTGATGCCGTAGATCTCATCGATGAGGCCTTCGTAGGTGAGCTGTGTGGCCAGCGGAGTGAGCAGGTCCACGTTTCGGTCCAATAACAAGAGCGTGTCAAACACGGGCAGGATCTGATTCTGACTGCCAGCAAACTCCCTCTTCATCCGCAGCATCATGTTTGCTACATGCTACGGGGGGGAAAGAGAACTTTATTAGAGATGCTTCAGGGAAATGCCACTGAAGCAGGCCTACGATGACGTGATTTAGATTAAGAATATAATTTTCACTTTGTGGTCGTGGAAAATATAAAATACAGATACAGTGCATTTATCAGAAGAGCCACAGAATCATCTTCTTAGTCATATTACAGTTCAGTCGTGTACTAATATAACGGACAACATGAGCACATCTAAAACCAATCACTGGAGTAAAGGGGCAGAAACGGCGCCGTCCCTCTCACCCTTGCACATTCTCCTTTGCCAAAGATCTGAGGAATTGTTCCGTACAATGCCTGCAGAGTCATCAGACCCTTCGCAGTGTGATACAGGCTCGTCTGGTCATTCTCAAGATAACATTCCTGCAGAAAATAAAACAGATGAGGGCAAAGGAGAAAGAAAAGAAAAGCAAACCCATCAAAGATGAAGACTGTTTACATATGTATTTCATATCCATGGATTTAAAGACAAAACTTAGGATTACTATTTTGTGCCTATAGATAAACGAATAACATCATAATATTGGTATCATACTGTGAATTTTTTTTTGGCTCAACCATAAATAATTTAAACAATTTAACAAGTCATGTTGCCAGTTCAATAATCAGACCAGAGGGTACATAATACACAAAAGTCTGTGACGGTCTGTGAACAGTCTCCTCCTAGCTAATGTCTATAGCCATGAAGCTAGTTTCTTGTCTTTCAATTAAAAAAAAACAAATGACATTAAATGCATGCAATTGGCCAAAACAGGGGATCGGTTACAGAGTATAAGCTGGTCTACAAACTGACGACTCTTGGTTTAGACATTATGAACTGTGACGTACTGATCAATGTTTATGTGTGCAGCTGATATTCTAGCATGCAGTTTCTGCCTTGGTGAAATCTTCCACTTACCCTGAAAGCACTTTCTGACTCCATGGACAGCAGGTCTCCATCATAGGGGATGAGGTCCAGAATGTACTCATCTATGTTGGTGAAGGAGTTGAGGATGCCTTGCTCCTTCAGCCGCTGCTCACACAGAAGACTGCGCCGAGGTACGAACAGTATGTGGAACTCACGATGTGGCTGTAACTTGTCCTCGCTGTATGGAAGATGCATTCATAAAGATGGTTTGCACTGTGTACAAATTAGCGCGAGAGAGAGAGAGAGAGAGAGAGACTGACTAACCTCATTACATTCTCCGCAATAATGTCCATCAAGTCCAGCTTTGGTCGTACAAAGAAGATAACGTTTTTGACATCAGCTGGTGGCACGCGCCCCGCTTTGAGTGTAAACATCTTTTCCACTTCATGTTCCTTGAAAATAAAAGATCTGAACTTAGCTTACATACACAGTATTGTACAGAGCAGTGTTAGACTAGGATCACTGTCCTACACGTTCTGATGTTTTCCCTCCGCAGACTCGCTCAGGACTGGCTTATTCATTAGCCGAACTGGGAGCACAGAAAACACCAAAATGTAAAGGGCAGCAGTGACACTCCAGGATCAGAATTAGAGAAAATAATTTTGTTGTATCACGTACAAAATGATATATGCTACAACCTATGGAGTTGAGCATAAGAAAAAGTATGAGAAAAGCAGAGCGAGGACAGGAATCTTCAGCCCCTCTTAACAAATCCCAATGAATACTAAGACCCCGGTGCTTTGTTACCTGTTCTGCATGAAACATGAATGCGGTGGTAAAAGTTTGACCACAAAACAATGCGCAACCTGAACAAATGTTCAAGTATTCATTTAACAGTTAACCTTTCTTAGCTTCCAAAAAAAAGGTTCGGTTTGGACAACCCAAGAACCCTTAAGAGTGTTTAAGAGTGTAGGAAGCACATGATGTGTACACAGGAATATCCATATTAAAACTATATTCCCCAAAGATGCACTCCACATACAAAAACATCATTTTCTTACCTTCAACAAAGAATACTGTGCTATTAATCCAAATGGTCCAGTGAGGTACTCGTCCCATACGATGGCCTAAAGAGAAACAGTTCAGAATTAAAACAGCATGTTTTTTAACCTGAAATGAAGCAAACATGCAGGTTTAAAATGAGATATATAAAATGTATAAATATACACACACACGTTATACATAACACCCCAGTTAATTGCAGAGCTATTATAATTAGTTGCTTATACACTGTCCAGTTTGATGTTATAGATTTAATATAACAGTATGATTTTGAAAATATGATCTCAGTGAGATAGACACACAAAAAAGCTTCTAGAGTTTTTACAGAAAATGGTGCGATAGTAATTACAAAACCCGACAAAATATCTCAAGTTCTAGCATTTAAAAAGTCCAGAGAAGCCTAAAAATGAATAAGAGGAAAACTGCATTAAAAGATTCCCTTACAATTCCATTGAAAGACACCAACGCATTGATTGTCTAAAAGCAATGCATTGATTTAATTTGCATTTAATCTAATATGTTTTATCTCAGAATTATCTTAACCTGATCTAATAATATTATCCTCAGCTGACCGGCAAGCAAACAACCCCATCTACCTCGACATTTGTAACCGAATCTGTTTAGGGGAAAAAACAGTTTGTATATTGTCATTGAAAGCAGAGATGTAAAAGTAAAAGCTTGCAGAAAAAAAACTCACTTTTAGACAAATTTTTCATCTAGAATTTAGACTCAGAAACAACTGACAGGTTTTCAAAGACCATCCCATTACATATATTTTTGTGGATGTGTATTACAAAAAGAAAAAGCTAGGCCTTTTTCAATTAACAGAACTACAGAAATGTAAAAAAAAAAAATAATAATAAATTAAAAAAAAAAAAAAAAAAAAATTTTAAAAATTGATAGAAATCAAAACTGTAAATATTCTGCTGCTAGACAGACTCATGCTACTTCTCCACATGTGACAAAAAGGCCAAGGTCCTGGAAACTGAGTGGGATGGATAGTAGTCCAATTGCAACAATAACATGCTTTTGCATTTTTAAAAAGAAATCATTTCTTTTTCTCTCTCCCTCACACACACACACACACACACACACACACACACACACAGAGACCATGTGACAAAGGTACATACACATACATAATTATATATCTCCAAGGTTCGATCATCATCATCATCATCATCATCATCATCATCATAACAACAAATATGATTGCCATAAGTAATAACACTTAACAGACTCATGGCTATTCTTCATAGACCCCTGTTCTACACTACATTTACTGCAGTGTTTGTTGGACCCACAGTATAAAATATAAAGTGCACTACCAAGCAGCGATTCAGAGGATAATTAACAGAGATATTTCTCAAATCTAATTCCAAACCCAGAGGAAATAAATAGTAAGCGCTGCTACATTACTCAACTACTGTGTGATCCTTAACATCAGCACCGTGTAAACATCATGACCAACAGGAGGAAAAGGGGTAAAACCTTGCTTCCTGCGCATTTATCCAGAAATTCGCGAAGCTCCTTCCTTGCAGCTTCCCTCAAAATATTTAGATTGACTCGGCCATAAGACAAGTGAGAAGCCATGACTACACGGTAAATAGTACAATCATGTGACGCAGGCCGCGTCACGTGGGTCCTACGTCCTTATATTGGCGCATGCGCACTTACTTATCTAAATGTCTTTAGGTGACCTGTGGGTGGCGGTGTTACTCTGTGTTACTCAGAAAGATACAAGGGCATTCGTTATATATCTGTATTAGACAATCAACATATACAAACATCTGATGATGAAAGTAAGACATTTCTTAACATAACTCCTAGGTCCTTCTGTGAACTGTAAGTCATTTTAGTCATATTAATACTTTTACCATGTTTTAGTAATAATTCTGTATAATGTTATGAGTAAGGGTTAATAATCAGAACAGTAGGTATGAAGAAATATATGAGGCAATAAGAAAATGATCACAGGGTTGAGGGTTCAAGCCCCAGCACCACCAAGATGCACCACTTCTATACTGTTGTTCAAGGCCCTTAACCCTCTGCTCCATCATGGCTGACCTTGTGCACTGACTCCAGCTTCCTAACAAGCTGGGATATGCGGAGGAATAATTTCACTGTATTGTAAAATATATGATACAAATAAAAGCTTTTTTGTTCTACATCTCCTGGAAAACAACACTTTTAGCCCATACTCCAATTCTTCGATTACAGCCACGCCCCAGAGTGTGGCTTGATGTTGTGATTTGACAGTGATTGCATATCAGCATGGCACTGCTGTGACACGCTGTTGGTAGATAAATGCTATGCAAAGGGGAATTACATTCACTTCTGTCACAAAGTCATCACCTAATTCTTTAAAAAGCTACTATTTGTTTTTACTTGTTATTTTTAGCCCTGGGCAGCCCTGGGCAGCACGGTGGTGTGGCGGTTAGCACTGTCGCGTCACAGCAAGAAGGTCCTGGGTTCGATCCCCGGATCACCCAGGGTGCCTTTCTGTGCGGAGTTTACATGTTCTCCCCGTGCATGCGTGGGTTTCCTCCCACAGTCCAAAAACATGCCGATTAGGTCAACTGGTTACTCTAAATTGCCCATAGGTGTGAATGCAAGCGTGTGTGGTTGTTTGTCTGTGGCCCTGTGGTGGACTGGCCACCTGCCCAGGGTGTACCCCGCCTCTCGCCCGAAGATGCTGGGATTGGCTCCAGCTTCCCAGATGGATAAAGCGGTATAGATAATGGATGGATGGATGGATTTTTAGCCCTTTCCTGGCTTCCTCAAGTGGTTTTGCCTTCTGCCAGGCTGCCATGGTAGACAAGAACTTGTTCTTAATGACTTGCCTGGTTAAATTAAGGTAAAATATAAAAAATTAAAATGCTCAGGAAGTGTTCCTGAGCCCATGCAGTGATTTCTATTACAGAAACGTGTCTGTTTTTATTGCAGAGACACCTGAGGGCCTAAAGATCACGACCATCCAGTTTTGGTTTTCAGCCTTGTCCCTTGAGTACAGAGATTTCTCCAGATTCTCTTAATCTTTTTTAGGGTATTATGTACTGTAGATGATGAAATCCCCAAATTCTTTACAATTTTACATTTAGGAAAATTATTCTTAAATTGTTGCACTATTTGTCTTCACTTTTGTTGCTGAAAGACTCTGCCTCCCTGTGATACCTTTTTTATACCCAATCATGTTACTGATCTGTTGCAATTAACCTAATAATTTGTGGCTGGCATCAAATTCATTATAATTTTCATAAAGCAATTCTCAGTTTCACCATTTGATATGTTGTCTTTGTTCTATTTTCAATTAAATATTAGTTTACATTATTTGCAAATAAATGCAATCTGTTTTTATTTACATTTTATACAGTCTTAACTTTTTTCAAAACAGTGTTGTATCTATTTTTTTAAAGTACGTTTTGTATATATTTATTGTTGTGATATGGAAAGAGCTCCAGGGTCCTTGGTTCAACCCTAAGCTTGGGTTACTGTCTTTAAAGTGTTTAACATGTTCTTCCCATGACTGTGTGCATTTCCTCCAGGTTTTTCTGGTTTTACAAGGTGGAGAGCATGGGGAGAGATTAGAGAGGCAGGGGGTGGAAAAAAGAGGTGGGATCTGGGTCCAGGGTGGTGGTTTTGGGGGCCTGGCACCTCGGTTCTGGGGAGTTGGAACCAGGGGATAAATGGGGAGAAAAGAGAGAGAGCTAGAAAGACCTCGAGCGGCTATCAAGTGATCCTCTGCCAGCTGCATGACTTTGTCCAGTGACTGGGGCCTGTGGCACTGGACCCACTCCGCCGTTTCATGCCAAGAGCCATGAATTGCTCCAGTACCACCAGCTGGGTGATCTGTTTCACATCCTGTTCCTCCACCATCAACCTACAGTGACAGGAGTTGCTCAGCTCCTGTACGTAGGTGAAGGTACAGTGCGGCTGCTGATCGTTGCACAGGTTGAGGCGTGCACGGTATTGGGTTTGGTCGAGGAGGACGTTTGATTTGATGATCTTGCTGGTTGGGGAGTCACTGAATGCACAATGAGACACAAATAAGTAGACTAGCATTAATAAGACACAGTGCTGTCCACATGATAAAAGTAAATGTGATTTATCAGACAAGGCCACCTTCTTCGATTGCTCCATGGTCAAATTATGATTACGTGCCTGTTGTAGGCGCTTTCAGCAGTGGACAGGGATCACCTTGAGCACTCTGACCAGTCTGTGGCTATTCAGCCCCATACACATGCATACTGCGATGCACTGTGATTGGACCAGACAGCCTTCGCTCCTCATGTGCATCACTGAGCCTTGTGAACCTATGACCCTATTGCTGGTTCACCAGGTTATCCTTCCTTGGACCACTTGTCAAAGTCACTCAGATCCTTATGCTTGCCCATTTTTCCTGCTCCCAACACACTAAGAGAACTGCCTTTTCATTTGCTGTCTAATATATCGCACCCCTTGACAGGTACCATTGTAAAGAGATATGAACACTGATCTGGTACACTTGAAGTTTGGACTGAGCTTTTCAGCCTGCTGCCGTTGCACCCCCACCAAGAGAAAGAGGAAGAAAAATTAATGATTATCATAACAGCAGTGAGTCCTCAAATGATAAATTCTAAAGTATTCTAAAATTATCTTATCTGAGAGCTGCTAGGATTCCAAGGCTCCAAATAAAATAAGTCTCAATAATTTTGGCACCCTGATAAGTTAAATTACCTGGACCAATAAATTATTGAAGTATTTAATTTTGATGAAGCGCAGCTTTTTTACTGGTGCAGCTTTTAGCTTTTAGCCTTTAGCCAAATTCCAAAACCACTAGTGCTGAGAGTGCACTACATAGGGTGTGTAAACCATTATCTCATACTCTTTGACGTGCACTTGTCTAGGGAGCAACTTGCAATTTGGAGCTCAGCCAGTGAGTGAACTACACACACACTTACGGAGAGAGTCAGAGAAAGTCAGAGAGAAGTAATTTCACGTGGTCTGCTCTAAAAAAAAGAAAAGTAGACAAAGAAAATAGCTTTTATTCAAGAATGGACAGACTCTTACGTGTTTGAGTCCATTACCCCATCCGACCGAATCTATGTACATATTAAAATTTTAAGGTACACCTTGAAAATCAGCTTGTTTTATCCTAAGGGGTTTTCACACCATGCTGAAAGCACAAAAGAACCTTCTTTACACCCTCACCTTGCAGCTGTCAAATGCTCGCCATTTTCTGATTTGCACTGCACTGCTGTTTATAAGCTCAAGTTTACTAACATTATTTATGTGCAATTGATATCCAGTTCCATAGATATGCTCTTGCATCAGTTAAATTTTTACCCCACAAAACAAGGAAGTGAAAGTCTTGTTGTTTGAATCACTTCTGTGATTACACACTGTACTGATGCATGTTTATAATGAACTGGTGGTTTTTATTCATGTTATCTTACATAAACCAGTGTAAGAAGACACAGAAACCAATAGTTCTGGTTGCAATGTTGGTGAAATCAGTCTATAATGGATAAGCATTCATTTAGTGAATCAGATGATGGCTTCAAATCTGAGTAAACGTCAACATCAATTTTTGCAATGTATAAAAATTAAGTGAAAAACACTCAAAAAAATTTAAGGGAAAAATCAGAAAAATAAGTTACAATAACCTGGTTGCATAAGTGTGCACACCCCTAAACTAATTGTTGAAGCACCTTTTGATTTTATTATACCACTTGGGCTTTTTGGGTAAGAGTCTATCAGCATGGTACATCTTGAATTAACAATATTCTCCCACTCTTCCTTCCAGAAACAGAAGTCCAGCCTGTCTCAGGTCACCTCACAAATTTTTATTTGGATTTAGCGCTCTGGCTTGGCCATTTAGAAACATTGACCTTCTTTGGGTTAAGCCATTCCGTTGTTGATTTGGATGTGTGCTTTAGGTCATTGTTTTGCTAAAAGGTGAAATTCCTTTTTGTCTTCAGCTTACTAGGAGACAACTGCATGTTTTGTACCTTTTCATGATTCCCTCCACCTTGATAAAAGCCCCAGTTCAGGCTGAAGAAAAACAGCCCTAACGCATGAGCTGCCACCATCATGCTTCACCTTGGGTATGGTGTTCTTTTAATGTGCTTTTTGTGCCAAACATATCTTCTGTAATTATGAATGAATAGCTTTTGGGATTGTTTACATCAGACCATAGCACATTTTGCTACTAATTTTGACTTGGATCTTTTTTGTGACAAGGGCTTCTGTATAGCCACCCTACCCCAGAGCCCAGAGATGTGAAGAATACAAGCGATTGTTGTTACATGCAGTGAGTAATCATTACATGTCAGATGTTCCTGCAACTCCTTTAATGTTGCTGAATGTCTCCTGGCAGCCACCCTGGTAAGTGCTTTTCTTGTTCTTTTGTAAAATTTTGTAGATGCGTCCTGTTCTTGTTGATGTCACTGTGGTGCTCCATTTTCTCCACTTGTTGATGATGGAGAATATGGAGAACCTTCACGGTTCCATAATGTTTTGGCAATTCTCCTAATTGGTACCTTTCAACAAGTGAGATACTGTACAGGCTTTGTAAGCTCTTAGAGGAGGCTTCAGCAGTTGGATGAAACCATCCATCCATCCATCATCAATACCGCTTTATCCATCTGGGTCGCGGGGAAGCTGGAGCCAAGAGGGCGAGAGGCGGGGTACACCCTGGGCAGGTCACCAGTCCACCACAGGGCCAACACAGACAAACAGCCACACATGCTTGCATTCACACCTATGGGCAATTTAGAGTAGCC
>JAQQZX010000014.1:3070992-3093081 GCA_030068355.1 Notoglanidium maculatum | reverse complement strand
CAACTTCCACAGAACAGCTTCCAACCTGGCCTGATTCCATGCCTGGACATGCCCAGGCTGCACAAACTGTTGTTGATGAGTCACTTATGGGAGCAAAAATGTTTGGATACAAATATAAGAAAAAATCATGAGAAAACTGAAGATATCTCTGAAACAGTACATGATGAGTAAATTTTTATGTGATATTTGTGATCAACACCCAAAAATCTATACAAAACACCCAACAGTGTTCAAGAAGCAAACACTTTCTTTTGCAGTGTTTTCTAGCACACAGGTCAGCACTGTCTTTACATGGCTCATGTGGCTTTCTCTGCAAAGGGAGTAGTGAGCAGTGTTAGCTCAGTGGGTAAGACGTTGGACTAGTGATCAGAAGGTCATGAGTTCAAATCCCAGCACTGCCAAGCTATTGCTGATGGGCCCTTCAGCAAGGCCCTTAACCCTCAACTGCTCAGTTGTTAGTTGCTCTGGATAAGCGCGTCTGCCAAATGACATAAAATGTAAAATGAGTAAATTAAAATGTCATCAACATATGCAATAAACTTTCCAAACATATCTCTGAACACATATGGGTGCATCTAAAAAAAATAGAATATCATGAAAAAGTGCATTTTTTTCATTATTTAATTCAAAAAGGAAAACTTTCATAAATTCCATATTCATTATATGTAAAGTGAAATATATCAAGCGTTTTTTGTCTTAATTGTGATGATTATGGATTATAGAACTCCAATATCTCAAATTATTAGAATATTTCCTAAGATCAATCAAAAAGGGATTTACAATAGTGAAATGCCCTACATCTGAAAAGTATCTTCATTTATACAGTCAACACTTGCTTGGGGCTCATTTACCATGAATTACTTCATCAGTGCAGCGTGGCAAGGAGGTGATCAGCTTGTGGCACTTCTGAGATGTTATTGAAGCCCAGGTTGCTGTGATAGTAGCCTTCAGGTAATCTGTTTTTAATCAGGTAAATTTACTTTCATCTGAAAAGAGGACTTTAAACCACTGAGCAACAGTCCAGATTGTTTTCTGCTTAGCCCAGGTAAGATGCTTCTGGCATTGTCTCTTTTTCAGGAGTGGCTTGATATTAGGAATGCAATAGTTGTAGCCCCTTTCCTGAAGATGTCTGTGCACGGTGGCTCTTGGTGCACTGACACCAGCCAATGTATTCAGTCCAATTCTTATCAAGCTTGTGAAGGGTAAATAATGGTAGGAAAAGGTGCACAAGCAACAGGGATGAACACAGCCTTGAGAGTATTGTCAAAATGACCAGAAGTGGTGCTGAAGGCTGTCTTCCGCTCATTGCCCTCACACATGCGCACCACGTTGTAAACGCTGTGCATGTATTTTGTGAATACATGGGGCAAAGTGCAGCTGTTCCAGCACGGATGGGACCAGGGGAAATGGATACAGATATTTCACAGAGATTTGGTTGAGGCTTCTGTAATTGAAGTATGGCTGCAGCCTGCCTCCTTTTTCTTCATGTTGAAGAATCCCACTGAGGCTGGAGAGGTGGAAGGTCAGATATATCTTTGTTTTAGGGCTTCTTGCACGTATCCCTTCATGGTCTTCAGTTCCAGCATTGTGGTGGAGCAGCACCCAACAGGAGTTCAATAGTGCAGTCAAAACTGACTTCATAATATTATTACTGAATACACACGGGGACTGCAGGTCAGGGCTTTCTATTGAGGTATTTGCAAGAGTTAGGCAAGGAGTGAGCTTCAGCCACGGCATACCCAGAATGATCGGGTGCTTAGGAGAACTAATCACATGCACAATGATATTTTCTTTTTGCATACTCCCGACACAGATGAATACACTGGGTTATAGCCCCGGCACAAATTGGGCGCAAAAACCTCATAGATGGTACAGACCTTAAAGATTTGAGACAGAATTTGTAGCAGCAGGTTGAGCTGGATAGTAATGGCTTGGTCAATAGCATTAGCTCCTGCTCTTGAGTCGACCATTGCTGAATGAAAAGAATGAAATGAAAAGAATTGGCCTGAGTGCAGCACCAGTGTTTGTGCATGGTTATTCAGTTAGAAGTGAATACTGATTCACCAGGGGGTACATAGGAGTGCCCAGGTGCAAGTCAGCCACAGGAGTGGTGCATACTTCTGAGGTCAGACAAAGGTTGTTAAGATGAATGGCTAGGTCAATGAGTGTGTTCAATGTTGCTGTCTCATCATCTCAGCATGTGAGTCCAGTGAGGACATAGTTGTTCAACCCCAGGCAAAACGCAATTTTTAGTGTTGTCTTGTTCCAGTTGTTTTTCACTGAAAGCATATAAATCTCCAACACATACTCACCAACCCATGTGATGGCCCTGTCGGCAAGTAGACTGATGATCTGTGTGATTTTGGCTTGATCTGAGAGGTTTTTAGATGATATGAAATAAAATTGACACTGAAGAAGGAAGCCTCAGGCACTGTGATGGATTCCCCGTGAACTTGTCAGGCTGCGCTATGGGAGGTATGGCAGGATATACACCATGTTGGATATACATTTGGGTTAGGGTAGAAGCGACCTGAAGTTGCTGTTCTTGCTCTCTGTACTGTTGTCCTTGATTAAGAGAAAGCAGAGGAAGAAATCAGGGTTCACTTAATCCATCTTGTATTGCCGAATCAATCTGTCATGGAAGACAAAACAGACTCAGATACAGGTACGACTCAGTCCTTTGCTGAGTGTAAAGCAAGCAAACAAATCCAAAACAACAGGAACACAGTCAGAGTCATAAAACAGACACAGGGTTGAGTGCTTAATACAAGTACTAAGGTATTGTTTTGTTGCTCAATTATATTTCCATCTTTTTTATAAACGTTTTTCACTTATTTAGACATCCGAGGTACTGTATGTTTTAAAATGTTTTATATCTTTAATGTAATATTATTTAGTTTATCTTTAAGCTGGATAAAGCAGCTCCAAAAGTGACCTTATGGAAAAATGTCCTGATAAATTAGTAGCAAAGAGTTAGAAATGAGCGATCTTGGCTGCAAATGCAGGGTTTTTTTTAACAAATCAGGACAGATAAACCAAAAAAAAGAGAGACAATTATCAGAATAGTAAGCAATTCCCTCTCTTCTTTTCACATTAAACACCACTGGTTGTTTAGCTAGTCTGTGAATCAGTATATCATTAAATTATCAGATGATTCCGAACTAATGATTAACTTACTGAAAAAGAGTGGCCAGATATTTGTCAGGATACCACAGCGGCCAGATGTTGCAGTGGCTAGCTGAGCAAAAGATCACCAAAATGCAGGAATTATCTTTGGAATTATCTTTGGAATAAACCTGATAATGCAGGAATTATCTTAACATAATTACATACATACATACATCCTCAATTTTCTCTTTTGTTCAAGGTAATATTCAAAGTATAAAAATAAGAAGGCACAACCTAGCTCAGTGGTTCTCAAAGTGAGGTCCAAGGACCCCTAGGGGTCCATGAAGCATAACCAGGGGTCCATGACTCTTTTTTTGTAATTATTGGTGGAAATCACAATGTAACATTATCAGATTTATTATATTTAGGGGTCCAAGCACCAAAGTCAAGTCAGACCTAATGTTTTTAATCAGTGGAGCTTTCAGAAACAGAAAGATCTTTGGCTCCAAAAACTATAATTGACTGAAGGGGTTCATGGAATTTATTTTACAGTTAAAGGGGTCTGCGGGTACAAAAAGATTGTGAACCACTGACCTAGATTATGCACTCCAAGCACAACTGAAAGCCTATAGTGTTATATTATTAGTATTACTATTGTTGTTGTGTTTTATGATTGTTGTAGCTGTTGTTGTGAGGTAAATTTTCATGAATAGACAAAAACATATTGTCCAACCTAATTGCTTTTACTTTCGTAATGATGTTGTCTTACACAGGAGAAAAGTAAGAGGCCTAAAGAAGAAAACAAGGAAGACAAGATATTAAAGCCAACTTCTGTAAAAGGTGATGAATATATGATAATGAAATAATTATGTATTTTGGGTTCTAATGCAATTTAATTAGCCCAGCAGAATCCCAATACTTTTCAGCATATCCTTCAAAACCCGTCATGTTATTATTTTAATTTTAATAATACATTTTAACCCACAGTGCAATCAAGCTTGTTTCCAGGAAATATTTCCTGACCTAATTACTGGGGAAAACCCCCTACTGATGTATCTTGTAAGTGGAAGAGTATTTTGAACTATAGCTGCTTTGACTGCTATACCACTAGTAATAGTAATGTATTTATTACCTTAAACATCAGTGGATAACTGTCCAATGACTGCATAAGGGATATCATTTCACCATTCACTCCCATTGTGCATTTCGAAGCTTATTTTTGGAGTTAAAATGGCAATCACAATCTTGCAAAAAAAAAAAAAACTGGATCCAGTGTCCAGTTATATCTAGGTGGGCAGTGGGCCCGCCTCTCTCCCGCCCATGTAGTAATGGCCACAGTACATGCACATCCACAATAAATGATTGTGAGCCTTAAATGGTGCATTGGCTAAGTCACATTGGTAAGTACACCATTATTATGAATGTGTAAAATGCTAAACTTCAGATATATATTTTTGCAGCTATTTTGATTTTTATCATTGTGATGGATTTTGATAGGAAATGATTTCAGAGCTTTGAGTCATGACTGACTGAGCTACCATTTGGTAGCTAGCTGACATTATCCATCATTTTATTCAACACAATGCAAGTATAAGTAGCTAATGTAAGGCATCAACTTAAAATATAAATAGCAGTCAACACTTACACTCAACACAATTTATTTTTAAGGAAAAATATAGCTGTTCTCTTTAATTTTCATCTAGCTCTTCCCATATGAAGAAATGCTCTTATATCCTCTGGTCATTATATCAGTGCAGTTCTAACCTTGTCAAAATATTTAGAGTGTTTGCTAAGGTCATACAGTCAGTAAAATATTATGAAATGTAGCTAGTGTTAGCTGCCTTGGTTTGTGCCATCACTTTGTTCACTCATGTTAGTTTGCTAGTTATAATATCTGTGCAACGACTTAATCTGATCTTAGACAGCAAATTGTGTAACATACTTAAATAAACTACCAAGAACTCCCTGCTGAGGGTCTGTTAGAACAGTTTACAGCAGAACAAGTTATGGCTGTGCTACATAACTGTGCAGAGTTGTAGCTGTGTGTTGGAAACATGCATGTTCATGAGGCTCGATTGTCAATCCATCACCTCGCCCTTTTTTTTATCACCAAATAATAACTCCTTATTGTAAGGGAAATTATCATGGGAGATATTAAGGTGCACTAAAGTAGTAAAAATTATTTTGAAGAAACAATTTTGCAACCTTAAAAAATTGAAGTTTTGCTCAGTCTTAATTGACTGAAATGGGAATGGGCGGGGCTAAAATATGTACTGCAGCCAGCCATCAGAGGACCTCAGAGACATTTTGGCTTCACTTTTGACTCTCTGTTATGTCGTCCTCTCATACGGTTATTGGTCAAGGCACTCTGATTGTGGTAGGGATTATTTTCACAATGCATACTGAGAACCGTTGTGCTGTAATGAGCAGATACATAATGAAATTCCAGCATATAAAACACTAACAAGAAGGTAGTCAAAGTTGAATATATTGAGCATTCACATCTGTAGGGGAAGAATGCTAATTATTCTAAAGGCTTGTATGTAATAATCTGAGCCACAACCTTGTTTATGTGAACAAGCTTCTAAAATGTTTTTCTTCAAATCAAAAAGATAAAAAATTGAACTATATGCTCCACTTCCAAAAGGTTCATACAGAACAAAAACAGTTCAAAAACAGTGTTACATGACAGAGTAGGGTGAAAATTTTTTAAATGTCTCCAAATAAATCATTTCGTTTTAATAGTATTTTGTATGATTACATAGAGAAGACTTCTACGGACATGATAAAAAAATTCAACTTGTTTTCCAAGTAGCAAAAAAATATCTGGAACGTTTGTATACAGCAGTTTAGGACTGAAAAGTTAGCAGATCTGAAAATGTTACACTCCTAACGTGAAAATACGGATAATAATGTTACACTCCTAACATGCATCAGGACAAAGTTTGCTTCATGTTGACTCTCTATAACAGGCTACCATGCACCAGTGAAAAACACAGAAAGATAGATAAGATAAGACCTTACAACAGAAAGTAATGATTTGAATTAACAAAGTGTGTTACAATCCTGTCACTTGAGGGTAGCCGACATTATTGGTACATTAAAATTAAAGAAAGATGTGTATACACTGTGTAAGGTCCTACTACAAGGCTTGATGCTTGATGCCCCAAAAAGAATAAAGTTAGCCTTAGTTCCATTCAGTGCTCACTAGAAAACATGCATCCCATTGTACTGTCACACAAAAGTGTTATACTCCTGACAGTTTTAAGAAATATAATTCTGATTTACTCCACAATACCTTCATGGAATCATGCCATTTTTCCTCACATTATAATCCTTGATGGTCAATACAAATTAAGCCATAAAAACAGTAGAAATATTACATAATTTTGTTTTTATTGCCAGAAAATTAAAAAGAGACATTTTTTTAAAATTTCACCCAGTAGTGAAATCTTTCGATTTGCCAAAACATTGTGAGTTCTTGTCCTTCAGAATCAAAATAGAATAATCTCATCCCATTTGGGTGTTCTTTTGATTCCTTGTGTCTTTTAATAGGAAAAGATAAAGGATGCAAGGAGATTGTGACAAAGGCCTTGGCAGACGAAATCAACTCTTCCAAGATGGAGCCTCTAACTGTGGAGTTCAGCATTCAGTTGCACAAATGGACCTCTGATTCACAAGCAGTTTACCAAAACTAAACAAAATAGGCTCTGTGCTGATAAATCTTCTTATTTTTCTGCTCAGGAGTTTTCGCTACTGAAAATCTTAGAACCAAATTTATGCATGGCCAAATTTGTGTAGCTGTGTTCTCTGGGTCGTCCTCATTTTCCTCCTCTTAACCAGTGTTTCCGGGATAGGCTATGGATGCACCAAAACCCTGACAAGATTAAAGTGGTTATTGATGATGAATGAAGGAAATTTCATATACAAAATTTCATTGTCACATCACAGTATTATGTACCAGAAAGAGTGTGGCTTTTTATAAGACATTACCTAGGCTGACCATATTTTGGTTTTCAGAAAAGAGGACATGATGGTGGCATTGGACAGACGGACAGCCACAAAATGGATGGCCACTGTAGAAAGCAAATTCTCGACCTTTTTGGTGATTTAGAAATCCTGTCCCAGAGCACATTTTTTAGGTCCCAAAAAGCGGAAGTGTCCTTGAAAAAGAGGACATATGGTCTGCATTACCCGAAATGATTTTATGAAAGGAAAATGTGTGGAAACATTATTATTATTATTATTATTATTATTATTATTATTATTATTATTATTATTATTATGTAATTGCAGTGTTTCCCCTCATTCTTTAAGCGTGGCACCATGTCTTGTATACTATGTGAGATGTCTTTAATTGAAGTGATATATAATATTTTGTCATATTTTGAGAAGAGAATATTAAATGTTAAAGCCTATGTACATAGGGTCGTATACTTTGTATAGTACATTCAAAGCAAGGGAAATGAGAGGAATCACTTCCGGGTCACGGAGAATTGTGTTGGTTACAGCCCCGTTGTTCGGGAAGTCGAGCCAGCAAGACAGAAAATAGATAAAAATAAAATACCTTTCTTAATTCTGAGAGGCGGTAAGTACGTGTTAATGTTTTTCTATATGCATTTGGATAAAGTTGTGTCTAAAATGTTAATATAACAGAAATAGTTCATTATCCTCGAAAGCGTCGAGTTCACATATCCGGGTGATGGAGAGGAGAGAGAGGGAGATTATGTACTAGTAGGCCGCGCGAGCTCACGGTATAAAAACCAGCACGATAAGCAACCTCACCGCGCGAGCTCGATATAAAATATAAGTATTGGTATTGATATTGATATGTTCGGAGTGGCCTTAAAATTGAGACGATATATTTCTCTTGCAGTTTGATACTGAGATGTTGCGATACAGCGCTGTACAATTAGCATAACTAGCGCGTTTAGCCCGCTAACAACCGACAAACACCACCTCAGAACAAATCCTGTGTAGTTTCACTGATGACGTCATGCCATCAACCAGTGTTGATTAAAGAAATGACAAACCCAGAGCGTGTATGTGTGTAATATAACTACTAAGCTGGGTAATCATGCGCTTATCTGTATGACCCGCCAGACGACGCAAATGTAAATAGGTGAATTCTTATTTACGTTAAAGAAAAAAAACCCCAACAAAACTACTATAAACAGGATTTCCGTACGTGTGGGATGCCTCATGACGCGTTTCGGTGCGGTTATAAAGTTTGATGACGCGGGCGACTTTACGTCATCGTTTTTGCTGCTTTGTTTTTATCTTTTATCTTTGCTAAGGCGAAGACATCAGGTGCCTAATTAATTTAATACCTAATTGTTATGCAGTATACTAAGTTACAATTGTGTGGTGTAATATGGCACCTCTCTCATGCAGACTCAGAGAGTCACTGTTTAACTAGTATATGCCTTCAGTGATGCAAAAACTTAATTTCATTATTAAATTCTGAATTGACTTTTGGTTCAAGCATCTTTCATTGACACATTTGTCTGTTTTCCACTTTGGGTAACCGTTTCCTGCTGCTGGTCATACAGATAAGGTTCAGAGCTTCGTCTTTAATGTTAATACTCCAGTCAACGCCACTGTGCTCATCATTATATAGATTGCTAACTAGCTGAGCCGAGTATCTGCTGTGACTCCTCTATATCGCCGTGTTGCATTCTGGAGCTTTGAGTCCAATGTGAGATTGAAGATTTTTTTTCCTCCTATTAATCGCCACAGTACCTGTGCTAGCAGTGTCCACTTTCACTGGAATAATCACACACACAGCACCAACCACAAGTTAACACCAGAATCACTAAACACATCAGAATATTTCAATATACACTAAAAGTTTGTGGACACCCGCCCTTCCCCAAACTGTTGGTTTCAGCACATTGTAAAATTCTACTAACCTTTTTGTTCATCACTTTAAAGCTGACATCTGACATCAGTGTTTCGTTTTGAGGGAATCCATGTTTCTTTTTTCAGAACATTGTAAATTCTTTTTTTAAAGCTTAATACCCTCTGTAGTGAACATCATGTGTCATGTCTGCATGTGGGTGGAAGTGAAGTTTGTTTACGAGCTCATCTTCCAAATAAAAAAACAAAGCTAGGGGTTGATGCTAATTCACGTGCAGTGACATCGCTATGAATTATCGGCTCAGCTTGTTCGATTGCCCCATGTGAGCGGAATAGTTGGAGAGAAAGGGAAAAACTTTTGATTAAAATAAAGACAGCTTGAAGTAGGACAGCACTTCCTGTATTTTGTAATAATGGAAATTCCCCATAATAATTATCAATAAATAAACCTGAAAGTTGGGTCTGTCATGTTCCCATTAACTTCGACAACTGTGCCTCCAAACAAGCCGATAAGAAAGATAGATATAATGTGAGTGGGCCCTTTTTCATCTGTTGCACAAAAAGCTGTGCTGAGCGGGAAATTCTGACCTTTCATTCGAGAAGCGAGAGAGATAAGCAGAGCAGAGCATCGCCTGCCTTGTGGAAAAGTTCATGATAAATAGACTTTTTTGTTTATCAAACGAGTACCACTGCACTGCTGAATTCTGGAATCTGATTGGTCAGAAGGTGTTTGTTAGTCTTCTGTAACCGCAGCTCTGACGGTGTTTCCGGATGCAGGGCAGATCACAGGATCGTATTACTGTTCATTTCAATAGTAACACATTGCACATGTCGGATATGCAGGTGTCGTCTTCTGTGCAAATAAATGTAAATGCAAGCAAGACAGTCGTGGTGTAGAATCCTGCCATTTCCCTTAATTTCCACATCCCACACAGGACTGTTTTGTTCTCCGCAGCTATAGGTCAATTGGGAGGGATGCCACCAATGGCAGATTACTTACTTTTATGAAATACAGGATCTCTTGGAGGTCTCTTTTATTCTCTTTTTGACAGGGTGGTTGAAGAGTATCTCTGGGTGATCAACTAGATTTAGGGTAAGGTGACTTTGGTGAATTTTATTGTTTAAAGAACTAGTTTTCCAATCTGAAATGTAAAGCACAGTAGCGGTCTCAAAGATCTTTGAAAATTGTCTTTTCAAAGGTCCGAGTGAGAGCAGCACCAACCGTCTGTTCCATTTCAAATCTCATCATGCCGACATGATGTTAGTCGTTTTTCCATCCATAACATAAATGAGACTTAAACCAAGGTGCTGAGTAAGGTCATCCACCTGTGTAGGGTGACTATGGAATGTTGTATGTATGGCCAGTATATAGAGCAGCATTTTAAAACCGTGTTTCTGTTCCCAAGTAGGCAAATGCCGCTGCACTTAAGGCGTTACGCACAAACTCAGTGTTTGACGTGGGCTTAGAGTCAACATGGAAACTTCTAAATCACCCAGGAGTGGGAAACATCATTCACGTTCCAGATCACGATCGAGGGACAAAAAACGCAAATCGGGTAACTCTTTCTTTCATATCAGTTCCCCAAAAATACAATTGGACAATTGTGCATTGAATGCTAGTCAGATGTTACTTAAAAAGTGTTTAGAATAAGACTAGTTATAATGCATATTTTATATGTTGATCAGATGTTAATGAAAAAGCACAGTTGAGGCTGAAACTTTACAGACACCCAGGCTAAAGATACTCCACCTCAGTTTTTCACAGCTCCACATAATTCCTGTTACTGTGCACTGCTTGTGTCAAGTCAGCGCATCCGCTTTGTTCACATCAAATTTGAAAACGGTTGAGTAGAGACGGTTTAGCTTTTATTCACTGTATAAGAATTCCAGTCAAAAGTTTATGTACACCATGTTGAGTGTCTTGTTAACCAGGCTAGAAGATTCTTGTAATTAATGTAATGACCTTTAGAAGCCTCTGATTGGTGACCTGTCATAATTAGGAGTTAATTGGAAATGCAGCTCTGGCTGTACTCAAGGGCTGACCTTTAGAGTCAAATTAAAACCTTGGGACCACACAGGCATTGTATCGTTCAGGCTGGAGGCACAAATGAACTCCCAGAGATGAACACGTTTTGATCTAAAAGTTTCAGATTAACACTAAGACCACAACAAAGGAACTGGTGAAGGAGTTGAACGCATCAGGTACCAATGTAGGAGAGTTCTGTATCATCATGGTCCTAAGGCTGTCATACAAGGAACATGCCGCTACTCCAAACTGGCATAAAAAAAGTCAGACTGAAGTTTGCAGGTGATCACCAACTTTTTTGGAGGAGTGTTCTCTGGACAGATGAACCAAACATCTAACTGTTTGGCCATAATGATCAACACTGTGCATAGAGGGAAAAAATGTGAGGCTTTTAACCCAAAGAACACCATCCCAGCTGTGAAGCACGGAGGTGGCAGCATAATTGTTGTCGGGTTGTTTCACTGGAAAAGAAACTGGTGCACTTCAGATAATAGATGGCATCAAGAGGAAGGGAGGAGTAACCCTGAAGCAAAAACTCGACATCAACCTGAAAGTAAAAAGCTGGTCTCAACCGGGTCTCTTCAGTTATATCCAGTTATACGCATAACTCCAAAGTTATCACCACAAACCTGACTGACTTTAATCAGTTCTATCAGGAGCAACAGGCAAAATATTCTGGCTAAATATTGTGAGAAGCTTGTGGAAAGTTATGCCAAGAGGTTGGTCCATGTTACGTGTTTATAAGGCTGTGCCACCATATACTGCTGAAAATAGGATTCAGTAAATAAAAGCTGAAATAAATCTGTCTTTAGCTGTTTTCTGAATAAAGTAGATACTGTAATTGACTTAACATAGGAACGCTCAAGTGTCTTTAGCCAAGGTGTATGCAAACATTTGGCCTGAACTGCAATTATGTATAGGATTTTTAAATGGAATAGTGAGATTTAACAGAGAATAAAATCGGACAAGGACTTGAACCTTGTGGAATACCAAGCAGAATTGACTGTTTTCACCAAAGAACCATCATCATGGTCTGAGACCAACAATGTAAAGTAGTTTAAGCAGTCCAGTGCTGGGAGTTGAATATCTGCTTTTCTTAAATCTGTATACCGTGTGTACCAAAAACATACAGCACACTCTCCAGTGTATCAAGTATTTGTTTGTGTCAAGAAGATGTGTGTGGTGTGCTGTGGCATTAATGTCCTCTGAATTCCAGGTGACAAGAAGCACAGAAGATCCCGGAGCAGAAGCAAAGAGGTAACTAAATTAAAGACCATTTGACTCACGTAGGTTAAGTTGATGTGGTCGCATCATTGTGTAATTTATCATAAGTTTTAGGACAGGGTAAGTATGAAGTTTTTACAGGACATGATGAAATGCCAAAATGAAGTAGTTCTTGGGAGATATTTTCTTTGGTTCTCTCCCTCACATATCAATTATGTGAAATTAGAGATGACTAAAGTAGAGTACAGATTGTGTGGGAAATTTCTTTTTGGTAAAAGCCTGTCTTTAGATCACATGATAACATCTCTATAACAAATTACACTCAGCGTGCTAATGCACGAAGAGACACTCTGAACAGAAGACGCTGCTGACAGATAGCAAAATTATATGCCTACAACCGGACAGGTAACTATCAGCCTCAATCTTCCACTTGAATAAAAATGTAATTTTTCTGTCTAGCAACCTGAATTATTGCGCTAAGTCCCCACATGAGTTGCACTGATCTTGATCGATCTTTGTCATCTTACCTGTATGCATGAATATTGGGAATGTCATGAAAAAGTGAACAGAAAATGAACTGTTTCAGAATAAAACTAGTGCATCCAAAGGGGATAGCAAGCCTGAATACTTGAAAAGAATACTGACACGGGGCCGTATTCAGAGTTGCGTTCTGCTTGCATAAGTAAGGCTTAAATTCCACACTTCTTCACATTGGCCTTTAGACCTCAAACTCGCCTACAGATTTCAGCCATATTAATTGCAGTGCTACTATCTGACAATTTGTGGTCAGCCTGAAACATGTTTCGGGTAGTTGTGTATGCTCATATCCATGTGAATTGCCATTTGAGTGCAGTGTTAAATGTGTAGGTATGACACTGAATTAATCACGTCTCAAGAATCATCCCTGAAGAGCCCAATATATATATTTTGACTTTCTTCTTACAATAAAATATGAACTCCACCTACGTACAGTGAGCTGTAACCACAGCAGGTGACAGCTTGGTCAGCTTGGCCTTTAAACCATAGGTACATAATTCCTTCCTTGGCCTTCACATTCTTTCTTGCTGTCAGTAGAGAATATTCGGCTGCTTCTGCTAACGTGGGTGGAACTCGCATCAAGACTTTTTTACAGTGATCGTGAATACGTCTTTATCACAACTAGGATACTTCCTGTTCATGATGAACTTGATGTAGTCACAAAATATTACAGAACTATTCGATTTTCGAGTCTTTGCTGCCACCTCATTTTCATGTGGTCAAATTAGTGTACTCTGTGTTTTGTTGTCTCTTGCTTTAATGCAACATTGTATTGCAGTTGACAGCAAATTGGTGGGTGATGCCCTCTTTTTTTTTCCCTGCTCCTTCCTCAAGTTTTAAGATTTAAAGGTGGTGATGGACACAATTCAATAACAGCCGGACTGCGAGTCTGTTGCAAAAAAATCTGGCAATCTTGGAGGCGTGATTTTGAAGTTTTGAACTCTGAATACGACCTTCTATTGGAGTTAAGCTAAGATCAATTAAATTTTTTTTATTGATCAATAAGGGTGGGATTTGTACCCAGAGAATTTTGGTAAGAATGGTATGTAGACACAAGTTTTTGAGAGATGTAGGTGAGATGGGGTGGTTGGGGCTGTGCGTAATAATCATCTTAAAGATGCTTGTTCTAAAACTGGCATACTAACTCTCTTTGTCACACTATTTTCCTGAAAGAGACCACTTCTTCTTAAAACAGGCACGGCGGAGGGACCTGGACAAGATGGTCAGATCGCACAGCCGATCCGAGGACCTGCTGAACCAGAGTTCAGATAAAGAGCGCGAGAGGCTTTCGGAAGACAGCGGAGAGGAGCGGCACCGCAGAAAGGACAAAAGGTCGTCCAGAGGAAGAAGCCCATCCAGGTCACGCTCAAGGGAAAGGTAATGTGGCCAAATCATAAGTCCGCTTTCACTAGACATTCACTTTCCAATGTCATTAGTCATCAAAGGCCCAACATCATGAAACACTGAAGGTGTTCCTATAAATACACCCCTTGTATTTTAGATAACATGATGCATCAACATGTGTTTTAGCTGTTTGGTTTTTCTTTTTTTTTTTTAATTGCTATTCTTGTTTTCGCTACGTATTTGTTAATTATTCACTCACCCACACAAACGTCAGTTGTCTGAAATGGGAACAAGAATGCCACCAGAACATGAATATGCATGGTCTGCATAGTATAATGATAATTGTGCAAATAATCCCAATTAAATGATTTAATTAGTGTTTAGTCAGAATTATTTAACTTTATTAATCTTCTACACAGGTGTAGGGTAGGTCCTTTTAAAAACTACATTTTTAGTAGATCTTAAAATTGTGGCACTTTTATAAATAAATAAAACTACAATAAGGCAATATCAGTTCTTCTTATTCTAAACATTAATCTTCTCTACTGCACCACAGCTATTTCAGTTTTAAGGTTCCTAAAGCATACACTATCAGTATACTTTAGGGTTAACTCTGTGGTCTATTGTTTTATGGTCACAGAAAGCATCGTAGCAGAAGTCGGGACAAACGACGGTCTCTGTCGCACAGCCGTGAGAGGAGATCGAAGAGTCGCGAGAAGAAGAGACGCCCCAAATCCCGATCCAGATCGCGTTCAAAACACAGACAAAAGAGCAAAAGTCGCAGCAAAAGCAGGTGTGTCAGTATGGCGAAATCTGTGGGAAATTGTTCCCCCCCCAAAGTATTCACTACAATTTTATTACTAATGATTACTAGTATTTCAGTACTTCTACTTCAGTGTCATTAATCTTGCGTTGGTGTGCTATACTTCCATATTTCTGCATCTGTATTTCTACATAAACATACCTAAACCTTTAACACCAAACCATTTCATGATGTTATGCATTCACCAGGTTTTCTCAAATTTAATAATATCTCTAAATGTAACCGCTGATTACTTGGTAATGTTTCCGTTTCAGAGAGAAGAAGAAAAAGACTGAGAAGGTGAAAAGGAAGAGTCAGAGTCGCTCTGCCAGTCCTGTGGCTTTCAGGGGCAGAAACGCAGCTATGGATGCACAAGAGGCTTTGGCCAGAAGGTGGAATAGTGTTTCGTTTTCGATGATTGTAATGTACATGTTTTGGTATAGCTTAGTTATATAAATTTCTAGATGGTTCTGTACATCACAATAGTTGGGTGGACCCTACGTAGACTTTACAATTCCTTATAGTAAAAAGCTTCACTTGATTAAATTCCACTCTGGCACTTATAGGTTGGAGAGAGCCAAAAAACTTCAAGAACAGAAAGAGAAAGAGCTGCTGGAAAAACACCGACAACAGCAGCAAGAGATTGTAGCAGGTAAGGAACTTTATTTAACATTTAGTCATCTGGTGAAAATTAGCTTCATCTTTAACATCCCATTGGTTTTGCCCTCCAGCAGCAGCAGTGGCAGCTCCGTTGCTCTGTGAAAACGCCCCAGCTGCCACCTCCAGTCCGGCTCTGAACGTGGCAGCACTGCTCGCTTCCGGCACACAGGTCACGCCACAGATCGCCATGGCAGCTCAGATGGCAGCGCTGCAGGCTAAAACGCTGGCAGAGACGGGCATCGCTGTGCCGAGCTACTACAATCCGTCAGCTGTCAACCCCATGAAGTTTGCTGAACAGGAGAAGAAGAGGAAGCTGTTGTGGCAGGGGAAGAAGGAAGGGGTGAGAAAAGAGGGTGGAGTCTGCACTCAGGACAATGAGATTGTGGAAAACCTGGATTAGGCTTTTATCAGAACGAATTGTTGTATTAGTGACGGAGGTTACTCAAAAATATGTTGCAGTCAGCACAAATGGAGTCAGGAATTCCCATTAAGATTCGAAAAGGTGCAGAACTGTGTAGAGTTAGGAATGGATTGAATGGCCAGTATAATTAGCATGTTGGAAACTTTAAAACATATATTATTAACGTGATGGCTGTCATTTCAAATCTTCATGTACTTTGTGTTGAAGGATAAGTCCCAGACTGCAGAGCTTTGGGAGAAGCTCAATTTTGGCAACAAAGACCAAAACGTGAAATTCCGCAAACTGATGGGCATCAAGGTAAACTCGAGTCCTTCACTTGTTCTACATAGTTATAATTCGAAAATGAGAAATGTTAAAGTGATGTGTTGATTAAGCCTAAGGTAGGCAGATTTAGATCAGGGGTGGAATTGTATGGAAAATTCATGGTGTGTTACGAACCTAAATATTTTTCAACTTTATATATACACTCACTGGCCACTTTAATAGAAAAATATGACTGACTGCATGTGGCCCAAGTAAATAAAGAAACTTGGTTATAATACATAATAATGAACATCTTACAGTTGACTATGAAAAAACAAAAACAATGTAGAAATTCAACATCAACATCTTTTCAAAAGTAGGTTCTTCTGCAGTGTTTCTCCTTCCTCTTTAGAGGAGGTGTAGATGGAGGTCTCGGGTGTAGCCACATTTTTTTAAGCCTGTATGTGCAGGAATGGAGAAGTGCCTGACTTTGTGCTCACTCCTTAACCCAGACACAGCCTTAAAAAACTACGGTCACAGAATTAATTCTTTTATTTTCCAGCATCAGATCCTCCAGTGAGATGTCAGAGAGGTTGTTTAGGAAAGGAAATACAGGAAATTTTAAAAAATAAATAAATTATATTCAATTCAATTCAATTTTAATTGTATAGCGCTTTTAACAACAGACATTGTCTCAAAGCATCTTCACAAAAGTATATAAATTCTGATTATAAACTTATACATTTATCAAAATATATCCCTAATGAGCAAGCCTGTGGTGATGGCGGCAAGGAAAAACTGCAGTGTGTGTAAGAGTAATTAATGAATTAAAATAAAAAAAAGATTCAATTAAAAAAACCAAAAAATTTCTATAAAAGGAATGCCAAATTTAAAAGATTTGTCAAGTGCATGAGATTTTTATTTATTTATTTATCTTTCCTATCACATTAAATTACATAATTGTAGTCTTCATTTTGTCTTAAAGGGCATACAAAAGTTTGCACTTGACTGTATATACAGATAGTTATTGTCGACATTATTCGCCTGCAGGCTGAGGATGACTCATCTCCTGGAGACCTTAATGAGGAAGGCATGAAGACGCTGCAGCAGCAGGAAGAAATGTTCCGTAACCTGGACGTGCAGTATGAAATGGCACGCTCACAGACGCACACGCAGAGGGGGATGGGCCTCGGCTTCTCCACGTCTTTCTCTTCGCGAGGGATGGACCCTGTCTGAATACCCACCGTATCGCACTTCCATCATCGGCTCAGCTCATTTTTAACGCGTGTATAGAAAGCTGATGCTTTAGATCGCATGGATGTTGGTTTGCATCTGTAATTTATTCAGATACCAGTTTTTGTCTTGAAAAAATCCAGATGTAAATACGAGTGATTTGGTTTATGTTTTTGTTAGGATTGTACTGCAGATCCCCAGAAAATGACACAATGGTGCAATAGGATGCTGTATAGCTTTACGGGGGTTTGACTGTTGTAACTTCATTTTCTTTGTCTTTTTTTAATATAACTCCGTTTGCCCTGTGGATAGAACAGATAGAACATATTGCTTAGAATCGCGCTATGAAGAACATGACGGAACCTTTTCCATCAGAAAACACTGGCATAATGGCCACAAGTGTGCCAAGTTGTTGTAACTGCTCTTCACATTAAATTTTTTTGTTAGTCCAAAAAATGTTACTGTGATTATTACCATCTTTCAGTAAATACACTTTTAAATGTTTACCCCCTTAAAGAATTACCATTCATAAAGTCTTAAAAAAAACAGTTCCTCAAAAGTAACCCAAAAAGTATTCTTTGAAAAGAGTGTATTGTTTTTAACGTGTCCTAACGATCCTAAAGTCCACATCTAGCTCGACACGGGCATTGCAGAGAAATTACCCACCCAATCACGTACAACAGAAACTGGATGGCATTGATGAACAGAGGTTTTAGTTTTTTTCATGCTAATCATCCTTAACAAATTACTAACTCTGGGGAATACGTGAATAATTTTGGAGCGGGTTTAACTGAGCATTTCAGTGTCTCTTACATCTAGTCATTTAAATTTAGGTTCCCACTACTGGTAACTATAAGCAGAAGTGACCCTGAAAGTCCTGAACATGTCTACTCCCGGAAAACATGTTTTTTTAAAAAAGGAAAAATTGTTCTGAATATCTTAGTGACGTGCTGGTGAATGTAATGTGACCTCTAAACTCTTGTAGGCATCTGAATATATGGATTAGGGTAACATACGCTGGAAAAGTTTGCATACTCACCAGTAACTTCTTTGTTTTGCAGTTTATAGAATTCAAAAATCAATGTTGGATATAAAAAGTGTGTCTCCTGACAACAATCCAAAGCATATGTCCGAATCATTTATTCATTCAGCAAGTGCTTCCTGGTCCAGATCCAGTTCCATCAGAGTGCTATTCTGAAGTAGTTTTGCCATGATGCTTTTGGTTTGTAGGCCTGATCTGAAGAAGGGTCCTAACCAGCAGGTCTGTGTGTATTCACACACCGTAGGTTCTGTATACGTGATATTGAGCATCTTAACTTCTTTGTACAAAAGCTCATATTTTCCTCATGTCTAATCTCTTCTACTGAAGCGTGTTATCAGACGGCACTCTGAGTGATTTGATCTGAAATGAATCATTAGGTTTGACACGATCTTGTGGAGTCCGCGCCAGCTCAAGTGCGCACTCATTAAAGCCAAAAGGAGACAAACCAAATACTAAGGAACTCTGAAATTCATGTAAACATTTCTAAGATTCTACTTTTCAGTAATTTTCAGTAATGTAAATTGAAGTGAAAATTATATTAAATCAGAAAATAATGCAAAATGGTAGTATTTTCACTAGTGACCTGATGTTTGGACCTCACTGTGTATATATGAAATACTAATTATGCCTTGAGTGACCGACATTTTAAATAAATGTTGCTATTTGGTGGCTAAGTTGACTTTCATTAGGGGGATATTTTGATAGACTCATATGTTTATATTCAGAATTTATATACTTCTGTGAAGCTGCTTTGTGACAATATCTTTTGTTAAAAGTGCTATACATATAAAATTGAACTGACTTTCCACTCACCTGGTAACTTCTTTATTTTAGAGTTATTACTGCACCTATTGGTCAAAAACAGGAACTGCTAAGTGCTAATGCAGGTGATGTGATGCATTAGTGATGTGTATGCCAAATTCATTCAACCACTCAAAAAATGTCTACATTTTGAATTCACAAAAACTCACAATATTAACTACACTTTTTTTTTTTTTTAACTATCCACGGTCTTCATTTTGTCCTAAGGGTTTGCAAACCATTGCAACTGACCGTATTTCAGTAAGAGTTGGTTTATATGCATGCATTTCAATCAGTAAGGGGATTGTTATGAGTTTAATTATGACTTTAATATTTGCTTTTTTAACCTCAGCAGATGATGTAATGACCTTCCAACAACAGCAGCTGATTGATGAACATGGCCAGGGTTCTCGACAGTCCACACTTCGTTCTCTCTGTGGTGTGTGAGAAGGGAACGTGCAGGACGGATTGGAACGTTGATACACATCATAGAGTGGGAGCCCTAGTGCTGATAACGATGGTGGTGGCGGTAATAATGAGAAACGAAAGTCACGATTGGTGCCAGTAACATTTCTGTTTAAGCAATTAAACCTCATATAACCTAAATAAAAGCAAAATCAGATCAAAGGCATGTTTAATCATGAACACATCAAAATCATATTGCAATGTGATACAGTAATGAAGAAATTCTTATAATCACTACTGTATCAGACTTATTCAGCATCTGTGGTTCATGCTGTAAAAATGGTTTGGGGTTGACTCAGTCAGGAGCACAGTCTGACAGTGAACATGGGAACCAGGGATCTGTGCAGGACACGAGATCTTCCACTCCAGCTTCGGCAAACATGTCTTTATGGATGGAGCTGGATTTGTGCATGGGGGCATTGTCATGCTGGAACAGGTTTGGGCCTCTTAGTTCCAGTGAAGGGAAATTGCAATGCTACAGCGTACAAAGACATTCTATGCAATTTTGTGTTTCCAACTTTGTGGCAGCAGTTTGGGGAAGAACCGCATATGGGTGTGAGGATCAGGTGTACACAAACTACTGACCATAAAGTGTAATAAAATGTATCACTAGGTGATTACCTCCTGATTGTACAACTGCAAGCAAAAGCAAGATCACAACTCACTACTGTCACCAATGCCCAGATGTTGAAGAAACATCACTGGTCCTGCTCTCTGGGTGGGAAAGATGGCATTCCTCTAGATACTTTACACCACAGCAAAACTAGAAAATCTCAAATATCCTGTGAGCTCACATATACAGAATTGAGCTGTTAACACTCTTTTATAATGTTTCACACCTTGTTTGACCATCTCTTTGCCTCTTCAAAAAGTTCCTCAGGGAAAGGTTCAGTCTCCGTATCCTCATGTATAATTCTTTCCACCTGGTCAATCATGTCAACACAAGAGAGTTTGCCTATACGGAGCCTGTAGCAGGGAACTGGAATTCAAGTGGCCATGAAAAAGAGCTCGAACAAAGACCATTACAGCTTCAACATGGCATCCTTTTGTTTTGGAAAGATGACACCACTAGCTTGGAGCAAGCTCATGTTGGGACTGGAGCAACTGGGAGGAACTGTATTAAAAGGTACATAACTGGGTCAAGTGTCTGTAAAGTGAAGCAGGAAAACAGCTCTAATGTGGTAGAACATGGCAAACCCTTCCACGAATATTACTGCACTCCCAGGATGTCTGTCTACCTGCATATGAGACTGGAATACAAGACATGAGCCACTCCAGTGATGAGGTTATGGTTGGCAAACTCCAGTATGAGCAAAACGATGGGATATTCGCTGAGCCTTTTCCATGTTGCCGCTTCTTCACTGAGGCCCATCCAGTGTATCAGCAGGCTCCTCATGGCCTCAGGGAAGAGCTCGATCGCTAGATCTTCCGCTGGAGGCAGGTCTTTAATGTGTTCAATATTCCTCATCTTAAATCCTTCCACCTGGTGACTCACACTGCTGTTGGCTTCATGGAACTGTCGACCCAGCCAGCTAGCCACAGCCTGTAGTAAAGGACTGGAATAGATGGAGTAGCCATGATCATGAGTTTGAAGCAAGAACATCACAGCTTCTGCCAGTTTTTCCTCATCTCCCTGTCCATCAATCCAACATTCAACATAATCCAGAAGTTTCAACACGGTCTCCTCTTGGTTGTTTTCTACAGCTGACATGCATTTCACCTTGTTTCCTATGCTATAAAGTCTCTCTGAGAGTAGACTAAATTGTTTAGACTCCACCAGGCCAGCTAGAGAGCAGTAATCATGGTCTGCAGAAGAGGATTTATCTCCTTGACCAGATGTTGATGCTAAGGTTGTTTCCTCCAGGTCTTCCACTGTGTCCTGAGAGTTCAAATTGTCCTCAGTAGGTACAGATATATCACTAGATAAATTATTAAATCCCATTGATATTTCTTGATCACTGGTTTTTGGTGGTTTCATGTCTACCTGGATTCCTACGTTGTACACCGAGTTTAGCTGATCGTCATTGATCCGAGATTTCCACAGATCCTGAAAAGGAGAAGGTTGAATGAGGATTCTCGGAATACTGATGATATTATACATTTCTAAGAGAATGCTGAAATCTGTATTTCGGATTTTTTTAAGGTTGAAAGCAAATATGTGGGGGGAAAAAACTTGCTGTTTGCTGAAATTTGGAACACAGCTGACAAAAAAAAAAAATCACATTTTGACATTAAATGTAGTAATTCAGGGCAGCACGGTGGTGCGGTGGTTAGCACTGTCGCCTCACAGCAAGAAGGTCCTGGGTTCGATCCCCGGGTCACCC
>JAQQZX010000014.1:3045310-3070437 GCA_030068355.1 Notoglanidium maculatum | reverse complement strand
CCGGGTCACCCAGGGTGCCTTTCTGTGCGAAGTTTGCATGTTCTCCCCGTGCATGCGTGGGTTTCCTCCGGGTGCTCAATGACAAAAGGGTTATTAAATAATCTATAAATGTTTGCTGATTTTTGATCATATAAGGGATATTATTATTAAATGTAAAATGGCAGGATTTCTGAAAGACTGTCAATCTGTAGGCTAGGAATAAAACCTGATATAAAGAACAACATTGTTTTCATGGACATATATCTAATTAGTATATCTTGTTTATTTTATATTACATTATATACAAATCAATAGATAGCAGTGTGCTGATGTCTTTCACAGGAGCCGGAAGGAAACCTTTAAATGCAATTTCCCCCCTTTATCACTTTTGTCAGTAGACAGACGTTAAAATGTTACGTTACTTCAGGCTGAGATACGTACCAATTGTAGTTCAGGAAAGTCTGCAGTTTTCAGAAAATGTCAAACTTTTATCGTGTGAAGGGTTTTCCCCAGCCATCACGCGTAATACTTATAAATAACAGCTGTGCATCCAGATTCAGACACGAGGGGATCAAAACGTAGGTGAAATTAAAACCCAGATAAGCTAATAACCCATAAATGCTCAACTGTTATGCTACGATTGGATTCTTTGATAAGATTCTGTTTCTGTGTCACCTTGACATGAGGACATGAAGACTGCAAGAACAAGATCTTTGGTCCAGTAAAAACATGTCCACTTAAGAGAAAAGAAAGAAAGAAAGAAAGAAAGACAGACACCTGCGTGTTAGCCGGGTTCGCTTTAGCTTATCACCTGCTATTGGTTAACAGTAGAAACAGTATAAAAAGTGTTGTCAGATAAAGACTGTACTGAAGGCTGCACTAAACATCCGGTGGAAGCGTCCATTCCTCCCTTGAGCACAAAAGTTGGTTTGCTCATATCCGTTCATTTGTTAGTGATAAGAAGGAAAATTCACTAAATGTGTCAGATTTAGATCTAAATAAATTTAGACGAGGTGTAGAGGCTTATCAACAGATTACGACGGTTAACTGATTAGTGTAAGCAGGAATTGTGCTTGTTCATGTATTTATTGCAATGAAAGCAAACGGAAGAGACTTATTCATTAAGAGAACGTGTCACAAATAAGTCTCAAACTGCACGCATATTTTTTCTTGTTACTACTGATAAATTAGTGCATCGCTCACAAAGGATGTGAATCCAAAGTGGGCATGGCTTAAGCTGGAAGGATTTTCTTATAGTTAGTTCTATTTCCCAAAACATAAACAAACTAGTGGGCAATTACTAAGGATGAATGGATGGATGAATGCAGTGAAAGCATTGTTAATGATTGTGGTCTTTGTTTGTCCCACGTGCTTCATATCTAAACACTCACCTGTGAAAGAAATGAAAGAAAAGACAGGGTCCTGACCTGTATCCAAATAATTATATGCCTTTCGTTGCCGCCACATGATTGTCTGACTGGGTTATATACTGACTGAATATACAGGGGTTCAGGTGTTCCTAATAAAGTGGTTGGTGCAAGGATATGGTAGATGAGCCGGATGAACTCGACTGGAGTATACACTACCTGAAATGCCTCCAAGGTTGACAGCTGCTCTTGTTTGCCGTAAAGCTCGAAGGCCACTCGAAGAACCCCATGAACACAGTAGAACCACAAACTGTTACTGGAACAAGGGACTCGTAAGCCTTGGAACCTAAAGTCTGCAAATATACATCAGACAAAATAGCAGCTCATTAACAACATCGATCTGAGGACGCTGAAGTTTCAGGCTGTTTAAATTAGCTCAGAGGTGCGATACCTGAGGAGAAAGCCAGTTTGGTTGCTAGTCCTCTTTTTGCAAACTTGGCATGGTATCTGGGATGGTTCTCAGTGCGGATGTCTGTGTTCAAAAAGAGATCAGCTCCAAGAAAGAGAGGGATCACTGGCTCCTTTATAAACGAAGGCATGAAGGTGTTAATTGTATACAACATTTACAAAGCAGCATGCATTATTATTATTATTTTTTTAATAAAACATTTATTTACCTCATTTGCACTCGGTTTGGTCACTTGAAAGGACTTGTCACCTACTAGATACAAGAACCGAATTCTCCTTTTGCTATTTTCCCAACATGGTAAGTCGATGACTGAGACAAGCTTGGAAGTCATTATTTAGATTTCTTTTATAATGGGTTCTACACCCTTTCATGTGATTACACAAAGGTGAATATCAGGTTACAGTTTATTTTAGTGCATTACTAACAGGACCGTTCTCTCATATCCTGGGTTTTACACTTTCGAGACATGTGTTAAAGTATTTAAAAGCCTTGCAATGTGTGCAACCCAAGTAGGCAAAAGAAAATTGTATAAATTCAAGGAATGGTTGCAGGAACGTAAGTTTACACATTTAAAAGTACATTATTTAAAGGTATAGCCTCAGGATTGATCCTGAACTATGTTCAGGGTCATAAAAAAGAAAAGCCTGCAGCTCTTTATAGGGAAAAAAATTGAAAATCTGCTTCAAACTCAGTAATACAGAGAAGTATTGAGATCTGGTGACTGAGAATATCAGGTTTATTGTATCCTGGTCTTCATAATCTGACTCCAGATCTCACTTGTCCAAGTCTGAGGTTGTACGTTTAAAAAGTGCACCACGAAGCGCCCTGATAAATAAAATAATGTTTTAACTGAATGTTGGCTAGGTTAGAAACAAATACAGAGTCAATATAAATAGAATAGGAAGAGTATAAAGTAAAATGAAAACAAAGCAGCTAATACTACACCGTACGAAAACAGCCGTTGATTTATGCGCATGCGCACGTGCGTTTGTCAGCATCCTCTTCTTCCTTGTTTTTTTGGTCAGACACTTTGCATCCAGTTTGTTTCGACAGCGCCCTCTTCCTGTCAGCTGTCAAAACCCCCACTTCCTGTTGTTATAACTATATACAATATTTTAAAGGCCTTTTAATATTTTATATTACGTGTCGTCTCTGTGGTCACTTTATGTGTTTATGTATGTGTACATACATTTCGTAGTCAAGTAAATGTGGACATTTTCGTCTCAAATAATATTCCAATTGTTTACTGAAGATGAAATGCAAAAGTACAAACTCTTACATCTTGTTGAAGTATGAAAGTAAAAAACACAAACACAAAAACGTCTCAAATCACACACTGATTTTTTTTTGTTACTACAACTGAAGTTGATGAGCAACAGCAATATCTCTACTCTCTCAGATGTTAGTTCACATTATATTAACCCTAACAACACAAACTCTAACAGATAGGTAACAATAGGTATTGAATTACTTTTACTCTAGATTTTTGTTTAATACAAAATGTATTAAACATATTTTTCCTGTTTGTTTTAGAGCATATGTACAAAATGACTTATTTACTTATTGCAAAAAACATCAACCCTTGAGGTGGATGGGCAACAGCAGCAGAAGTCCACATTAGGTTCCTCTCCTGACACCCAAGAACAAGAGTCAACTCCAACATTATCAGATGGATGTTGTTATTGAGCTGCTATTTAGTCTGGTATGTTTGCAGACTTCAGGTGTACAGGTGTAGGATGGTGAGTTTATATTATGGAGTGAGTAGAAAGTAGAGATTTCTTTTCAAAATTAGTAAGTGAAAAGTCTTAAGTATACAAAAAATACAAAAGCACAGATACTTTGTAACTGCATATCTCATTCACCAGGCTAGCTGGTATAAATGGGCTACGCAGTGCTCTTTTTGAAGGATATTTATGTTTATAAATAAAGCTCAATAAATTAATTTAAGTTAGTTATTTTGGACTTTTGCAGAAACAAGAATGACAACACCATCATCCACTGTGAGTAAAACTACACAGAATGGTGTGAAGACATCAGGCTGGAGCTGATTTCTTTCTAGTCCAGACTGTAGATTTATGCAGTCTACCAGTGACAGTCAGGTCAGATAACCTCAGACATTTAGATTTTGTGTGAACTGGAGTTCATTTATTTAAGCGCACATTGCTGACACATTTATAACACATCATCAGCAGTGATTGATTAGGTGTTTAGTGTGTTTAAAAACAGTAGGCCATTGTGCAATGAATATGGACGAAGTGGATTGCTTTCTCGGTCAGGGATTTTCTGGAGTGCCTTTGGAGCTATATAGATAAATCCACTAAGCACACATTGTCCAAAGTACAATTAGATTTGTGTGGTTTGAATAAAAGAGCTGGCTAACCGCAAGCACAACTTTTCTGTTTACTGTGCTTACTATTCAGAAGTGACAACATAAGAGATTACAGACTTCATACACTTACAAAAAGCAATCATGAACGGTGTTGCATATCTGTCTTTCAGTGAGTGTGCATGCATAATAGTTTTATGTCTATGATTGGTATGGTGAACAGCCATCACTTTCACAACCGCTTATCACTCGGTGGGTATATTTTTGCTTTCATTAGTTGTACACCCACAAACTGTGCAGTATTGTAGACATATCTAATAACATAGCCAATATTGTAGGTGTATCTAATAAAGTGACCAATATAATTTATAATCAATTTAAATAAAATTTGGGCCTTTTTTTTGTTTCTCTTTGGACCTTTTTTTGGTTTCACTTTCTTCAAGCCCTATAATCTACTGCCACCTACAGGTGAAGTGCTTTAATTAAATGCCAATTAGAATTCAATTCAAGTTTATTTGCATAGTGCTATTAGTAATGGACATTGTCATCAAGCAGCAGGGAACCCATCGTACTCTGTGAGACACCGGATATTGGGACATCAGATGGTTCTAAAATTATCACACTGTTCCTTCATGTGGTTATTTATTTATTTATTTTTTTAAAGCTACCAATCAGGCCATGGTGCTCTCTGATACCCCTTTTCCACCAACAGAGAACGGCTTCTCGAGCTGAATCTGTTCAGGAATCTCTGAACTTTAGCAAATTCCTTTAAAAAAGCAGCTTAATCAGAGCTGCTACTATAGAAGTTGAGAGACCCGGTCCACTCGACTCACCACCAGTGTGTAAAGCCTTAGTAATACTTACAGGAGCCTATGTTCCCAGTGACCAATCAGTGTTCAAAATTATTCTCCAGCAACCAATCACTGATTGCTTGTCCCACACACAAACTTTTTTGTTCTTTGTCATAAGCTTTTCTTTGCAAGTAAATAATAAAATCGACTCCATCCATGACTGTTTCTTTCATATCTGTTATGTAAATATGTAAATAGTAAGATTGTGGTCCGTGACCATATACATGAGTTACTTTCTACTGAAAAGATTCAGCAACACAGCCTTTTACTTTTTACTTTCAGTTCAGGTCAGTTTTATTTGTCATTATGTATGTTACCACAGGGTCAGCATTACCATGAAATGTGTTGGACGAGAGTAGAAGCGAGAAACAGGTCTCAGCAATAGAGGCCTAAACAATTTGAAAAAAAAAACTCAGAAGGTAAGAAAAGGGGTGTCATACATAAGGGGGTCATACATAAGGGGGTGTAGTGCAAGTACCAGTATTGCACATTGGAGAAAGTGACATGTGTAAGTACCAATAACTTCACTTTGGGGTACGTCTTCTGTGGGACAACCGTGCAATGAGATGTTTTCCTGAGCTGGTTTGTCCATTTGTTTAGTTGTTTTATTGCCTGTATAGTCAAGGCCAAACGTTTTGGCAGTGACACAGTGTTTCTAGCAAACTTTGCTGCTTCAGTTTTTTTGGTGGCGATTCACATTGTGTCTAGATTATTGTGCAGAGTGATCAGATGCATATGAGTTCATTGCAAAGAGCTTCGTTAACATAAAAAGTTTGCTTTATCACAAAAACCCAATTTTCACTGTATTTTGTCCCTGGCACAATTATCTTCTTGGGTTAGCAATGGTTACCTCCAAAGAAACACATGCAGCCATCATCACTTTGCATCAAAATGGCCTCACATGCAAGGAAATTGCTGCTAAGAAATGTTCACCCAAAAGAATCATTTATAGGTTCATCACGAACTTCAAGGTGAAAGGTTCAATTGTGTGGAAGAAGGCTTCAGGACATCCAAGAGTGACCAGCAAGCGCCAAGACCGTGTCTTCCTGAGGAGTCAGCTACGGATTCAGTGCAGAGCTTGTTCAGTATTGGCAGCAGGTGGGTGTGAGAGCATCTGCACGCAAGCAAGGCGAAGACTTTTGGACAACGGCCTGGTGTCATGAAGGGCAGCAAAGAAGCCACTTCACTCCAAGAAAAACATCAAGGACAGACTGAAATTCTGCAGGAAGCACACAGACTAGACAGCAGAAGACTGTGTGCTTCTCTGATGAAGCCCCCTTCCAACTGTTTGGGACATCTGGAAAACTTACAGTCCGGAGAAGAAAAGGTGAACGCCACCATGAGTCCTGTGTCGTGCTAACATTGAAGCATCCTGACACCATCCAGCTTCTCATCCAAGGGCAAGGGCTCATTCACAGTTCTGTCCAAAAACACTGCCATGAATGAAGAATGGTATCAAAACGTCCTCCAAGAGCAACTGCTCCCAACGATCCAGGCACAATTTGGTGAGGATCTGTGTATTTTCCAGCATGATGGAGCACGATATCACAAGGCAAAGTGATAATGAAGCGGCTCACAGATCATAAGATTGAAATTTTGGATCAGACAGGAAACTCCCCAGATCTTAATCCTATTGAGAACCTGTGGTCAGTCCTCAGAAGGCGGGTGGACAAGCAGAAGCCCACAAAATGGGATCATCTCTGAGCAAGAATGAAACGCCATCAGTCAGGATTTGGCCCAGAAGCTCATATCCAGCGTGCCAGAACGAATTGCAGAGGTTATGAAAAAGAAGGTCAATAATGTACATATTGACTGCATATATTTCATGTATTTGCGAATAAAAGACTTTGGAACTTATGAAATGTTCATAATTTTTCTTCAGTATAAAAAAAAATCTAAAAGAGCTGAAGCAGTAAAATTTAGTTTGCAAAACACAACATACATGTCTGCCAAAACTTTGGACCATGACTGTACATTACATCGCATCCTCCGTTTATTCCTCTCCCTTCTTTGCTGCTGTGCGGTTTGGGACGCGACCTGCACGTGAACAGTCTCAGCCAATCAGCGATCTCGCGCGCCTTCGTATTGCCCTTTGACCCCACGTCACCAAACACGAAACTAACAAACATGGAGGTGGATTTCGGCGACAGTGAGCTGTTCGAGCAGTTTGAAGCAGAAAGCACTACTCTCGTCAAACACATCAGGTTTACTGACGGCGAAGAAGCTCCGGATCTCCAGGAGAGGATCGAGGAGTGTGAGGAGAACATAACCCGGCTGAAAGCGGAGAATATCCTTCATACACCGGGGCGGATTGGGGAGAAGCTAAGGCTAAAGCTAAGCTAGCAGTTAGCGCACTCGGAATTAAACGCGCCCGAGAACCTGCACGTTTGGTGTTTATTAATTTATATTGTAAAGATTTAGATAAGCGATTTGTACGGCACCTCTCTCTTCAGCTTTAGTGCACTGTTCAGCTAAAGCTACAAATCCGCCCTGTTTCAGTTCTCATTAGTCACCTGCTTGCTCATGTCTCCAACTTTAGCCTTTAGATCTCTGACATTTCTATCTAAACCTGACTTTTGTAGCTAAATGATAATAATAATGAGTAAATCGTGTGCTCTTCAGGAGCAGTAGGAGGAACAAGTTTTGATTTCGTTTCCTCTTCACAGCTTCCTGCAGCCCGAGCGTTAAAGGGGCAGTTCAGCGCCGCCACTCTAATGTTTTAGTAAACATTCCGACTCCGGGTGGCGCGAGACGCAGTTTTACTCCAGAGGTCTAACAAAAAACACATTTTCAATATACCAGTAATATTTAAATAATTACTGGGAAGCCTTGTTCATCCTTAAATGTTGAAATGAAACAGCATTATATTATATATTTTCTTTAATGCGCTCAGACAGAGCGGCGCTTTTGGCTTCCGTTCATTATTAACCGTGTTTTGAAGAATAAAAACGAATATGAAGAAATGCCCTTTATGTTACTACACAACATGTAAACCCTTGTTCATTTCAGTTGTGTTGATCTAATTCAGGTTTGGCTTTTTTTTAGACAAATCACAGGATCGGAGGTGAAAGCGTGTTACGTCGTAGTCACGTGGTATGTTGAGGTTTTTTGTGGTGAATAAAAAAACTAAAAAGCCCACAGCTTTTTGCTTTACCTAACACTGGTTATCTGAATAGCACTTCCTGCAGGAAGAGTAAACATTCATATGTCACGCTTGATACAAGTCAGATCAAATGTATAAATATGATGCATGTCTAAAAGGTGTGCAGTTGGAGATTTGTTTGTATTCCCTGGTTGTTTACACTTATTGCGAACTCGGTAGTCTGATTATTAAAATCTCACTGATTGCCTTTTTTGGTCCATAAAAATCCGAGCTCTGTCTTTGATGCCGTTGGCTCGCTTTCCAGATTATCCTCCTTAACCACTAGTTCACATGAGGAACTGAAGAGAAAGTTACATTTCTTAAGTCGTCCTGCGTGAGTTTCTTAATATTGTCCTTGTTGTCCAAATCCTTTATCACCCTCGCAGACGAGCGAATGACCTTATGAACTCTTGCGTTCCAGAGGGATCAGCGTCGGCAGTCCGAAAGTCGACGGTCCACTCTGCCAGATTCTCTTCGGAAACAACAGCATCTCAAAGTAAGCGTCCGTCATTGTATTAACTCGTCTTTATTTCCTGCTGGAATAGTGGTGGTTTTGATGAACAGCCTGTGTTGTGGGCACCTGTGTTCAGATCGTGCCGGCAGGACATCGAAGACCACCTCTGCAGTCTGATTCAGCAACACCTGAGTCAGCAGAATAATGGCCAACAAGCGTCTGCTTCGTACCCGCAACCACAGGTACAGATCCCCAGGTCCTGCGTTTTGGGTAATAAATTAGGCTCGGTGTTTAAATCTGTTGATGCTGACTCGGGGGGAGGTGAAGACCTTGCTTAAGCTTGCTTAAGAAACTCTAGAACAATGAGCTCTGAAGCGTGATGGTGTGGGAACGTGTGGCTGAGGACCGGCACTGGCACAGAAATGATGTATGATGGTCAAAGCCCAATTGTATCCTTAAAAATCCCATAAAATACCTACCAGTGATGGCGCGCTATTATCCAGAGTTTATGTAAAAAATTTAATTTATAACCTCAGAATTGTGATTTTGGTTTCACGTTCCTAACCATTGTGTTTTCTTCTTCATCGCTTTTATGCAGAACTCGAGCTTCGTCATGGAGGAAAACCATGGAACAAACACTGCTTCGACCGGAAAACACGTTCGCGACGCCTTTTGCGTGAGTGTTTCTTATAAATCCTTCCACACGCCGTCACGTTCATGCTTTCTTTACCAAAAAATGCATTGAAATCGGATTCTCTGGAACGATTTCGTCTTCGTGTGGTGCAGGTGGTGGGGAGCGTGCTGTACTTCACCACCTTCTGTGTGGATAAACTGGGGCAGCCGCTTCTCAATGAAAATCCCCAGCTGACCGAAGGATGGGACGTTCCCAAGTATCCTTAAGCTCATATTTGTATGCACGTCATTTTGTTCTTGAAATGATGCGTGCGTGTTTTCTTTCCCTCTGTCGTGTGTGTATATTATTGCTTTTTTTATACCTCTCAGATGTTCATGTATGCCTTCCTGAATGACATCCTTGAAAGGTATCAGCAAGTGTTTGCCCAGGTCGTCGCTCTGGAGGGACAGGAAGTGCAGATCAAGGAGAGGAGGTACGCAACGCTGGCGGCCGGCTGCCTGAGCCGTCCAGGACTTCGTCCAATTTCTATATAATGTGGGAGACCGGTTTTACCACGTCTCTGTGGAATTGGCTGTTACTATGGAAACAACAACACGCAGAATGTTTGATTTTCACGTGTACAACGTCTTTTCCAGGCCTAAAGCATGCTGCTTTAACTGCGGCGACAGCAACCACCAGCTGCGGGATTGTCCGAAGGTAATCCTTTCGAACACGTCGGCTGTCGTAGCGAATGGATGTGACGGTGAGGATTTATGAATTTGTGCAACTCTTGCCTTTTTTCAGCCCAAAGACATGGCACGAATCAACGCGAAGAGAAAAGAGTTTGTGCAAGTCAATCAGGGCAACATTCAGAGTAACCAGCGATACCACGAAGAGGAGGTGGAGGAGCGCTTCGCTAAGTACAAGCCGGGAGTAGTGAGGTGACTAACGGTCTCGTACTACACACACACACACACACACACACACACACACACACACTTAAAGACGTAAAACTTTAGTCTATGTTTGTGCTTTGAAGTAGGACGATGAAGAACCACAAAATGACACTTAATCCTCAAAATTCCAAAATGATCTGATTACACAGTCTAAACCAAATACAGTTATGTTTATAGTCTAAAGTTCACGCCTGTTTTCTTTTTGCAGTAAGGAGCTCTTGGATGCCCTCGGCATTGTTGGTAACACGCTTCCGCCGTTTATTTATCGCATGAGAGAGCTGGGGTACCCGCCAGGCTGGCTAAAGGAAGCGGAGATGGAAAACTCTGGCCTGACGCTCTACGACGGGAAAAGTACGTTTTCCAAAAAAACATTTTCTTTGCTGAGAATTTGTGTGGAAAAAGACTGATGAAGTAAAACCTTTTTGCAAAATTTCTCTTCCAAGCATCAGGAGAGGAAGACTCAAACGGCCCTCACCAAAACGTATGCTATGACGTCTCAAAGCTAGTGGATTTCCCTGGTTTTAACGTGTCTCCGCCCTCCAGTGTTAGAGATGTAAGTGTACAGTGGGGTTGGGTTGCTTTTCTATTGTTTGTGTATCTGTGTTCTACACTTTAGTACCTCAGTAGGGGTCTCTAGGCTCTTGGTGCGGCTGATGTCTCGGATCCATCTGTCATCCCGGTGACCCCGAAGCTCCTCCAAGTACACAAGCTCCTTGAGCATGGCACGGTCTCAGGGGTACTGCACAGGATGAAATCATGAAATAACAAACTGATCAAAAGGTGACTCATAGGAAATGTTTTTTCTTTTGATTTATTTGTTATTTTCCAGGATTTCCGGTCATTTGGTTCCATCCCAATGCAGCCTGAACACTGGAAGTCGACGTTTGCTGCTCAGCTTTCAGATATGTATCCGGAGGTAAACATGTTTCCTCGTTGTTCCTGGATCATTTTATATTCGATTTATGATTTTATAAATCTTGACCACCCGTTTGTCAACAGCCTGGTTCTAAGTGTATGAAAAGGTGCCACGAGCCTGAATTAACACCACAGCAGACCAAGAAGCGGCGGTCAGATTCGGACGTCTGCGGAAGCTCGGATATGGACACTGACTCGGGTATGGCAGGATTGTGTAAATACGTTCTTGGCTTTTTGCACAGTCAGGTGTTTTTTTTTAATGGTCTAATAGTAAACGGATTACAGAAACAGATTTTTAACAAAGAAAAATTAAAAAGAAAAAAGTCAATACATGGAGATTTTTTTTTAATTAAAAATAAAAAAACAGTTATGGAAGGAGTCTTCAGTGTGAGCGCTTTGTAACTGCTGTCCGCCAAAAGGAAAGTCTTCGGGATCGAGGTCTTTGCGCGTTGCAGTTTCTTCGTAACGTGATAATCTGCAGATTTCTTTTATAATCTTCAAGACAGAAAAAAATGAGAGGGCTGGTACATGAACAGCAACATAACTTTACTGATCAGCTGTATGTGGGGTAAGGAGAAAAGTGTGTGTGTGTGTGTGTGTGTGTGTGTGTGTGTGTGTGTGTGTGTGTGTGTGTGTGTGTGTGTGTGTGTCCGTCCACAGATCTTGACACAACTAGACGAGACCGATTTGACGATTTTCAGTTTCAGCCTCCACTTCCTCCTGACTCTCCACGCATCAGCACACCTCCACCCTTACCCCTGGGAACACCGCCGGTCACACCCACCCCACCACCTCTCCCTAAAGGGACGCCACCTCCAACACCGCCCACAAACGCGGGCTCTCCAGTTCTGTCCGGTCGAAGCGGAGCGGCGTGTGAGGAGTCGGAGGACGGGCTGACGTTAGAGGAGCTGGAGGAGCAGCAGCGGCTGCTGTGGGCGGCGCTTGAGTGCGCTGATAACGGCAACAGCGACTCGGATACTGGGGCCGCCGGCACACCTGCCCCGGGCTCACCCCGCGCGTCTCCGTTAGCCAAGCGTGGCGTCGAGTTAGAGGAGGGAGTGCAAGACACCGAGTCGAAGGCGGAGCAGACCGAGACCTCTGATCACGACCGTGAACTTTCAAGCGCGCCTGCTTCACTTGTCGAAGTACCAGTACCAGCTGACAAAAGCAGCAATGGTCAGGTCAGTTATGCTTTTAATGAAGACGCAGGTGCAGAGTCTTTGGATGAGCTAATTGTCCTGGATGAGATTACTCAGGGTAACGACTCTGACCCCGAAAAGAACAGGATAATTGAAGTTCCTGAAGAAAAGAGTGCCCCCGTGTCGGATGCACAAGCAGCTGAAGATGACGAAGACCCCGTAAAGAAAGTAACAGCTGTTCCGCACAGAAGCAAGTTCGCGGAAGGTATAATTCCTTTTGAAGACACTCCGGAGTTCACGGAGGTCGCCGAGGCAACAGGGGTTTACCTAAGGATTCGAGACTTGCTCAAAGAGTCCCCTCGAAATCAGGCAAAAAGCAAGAAGCAAACGTCTTGAGTTCTAGGTGTGTGTGTGTGAGTAGGGAGTACTTGTTCTGTGAACTGAAGAATTTTTTTGTTACATGAGAGAATTTTGAACTGCATCTATCCAGGTTAATGTCAGAACCTTTTCCATCCTTATTTTGCAGTTTTTATCCAAAATACCAATCCATTTTTTTCCTCCACTTTACTGAAGTTGACCTAAAAAAAAAAAGGGTCAGTTAATTTGCTTTTATAATTCCACAGAGGGCAACTTTTGTAAGCAATGCTTTAGACTAGTGTTTTATGTCTGTACAGTTTTATAAACAATTTCTCCCTTTTTTTTGTCCTCTTAGACCCAAGTTTCTAACATCCTGGTGGTACTTCACATACAACAGTGTCTTACATCCAGTTCTTTTTTTCCCCCCGGAGCTTCAATTTGGCGGTCATCGCTGGTACACATTTGCCATTTATGATTTTTAACACTAAATTATTTTTAAGGTTCCATTTTTACAGGGTCTATCCTGCACTAGTTTTATTCACAGATATTTGATGGCCAAGGTCCAGCTGTTCAAGGGATCAGAAAAATAAAAAGCTATCTTTTGACTTTTATAATCCGCTGCTTGAGCAGCTGTCTATTTCCATAAATTAAAGGACTCCACACAAAAAGGCACATGTGTGGGTTAACATTTGTTAAGATGTCCCTGGTTCAATATGCCGTCTTTGTGAAGCTTTGTATCCTGGGTAAATGGGCTACTCTGATCTACCCCTGTGTGTGAATGTGTGCGTGCAATAGACTGGGATCCCGTCAAGGATATATTCCCACCTGTAAATTGGATGCCTTTGCATCATTAAAATTGCTCATTGTTGTTTAACATGCAATCTGTTCATATATCAGTGCTTTAGTAATATATTCATTCATCAAGTGTTTCCTGTTCTAAGCAAGAGAAGCAGGGTTTATATATAAAGAAAATGGGCTACCGTTTCAGTCGTTATTAAGTTGTTGATGCGTTTAAATAAATAGTCTGCTCTCTGCTAAAAAGTCGCCATAAACAGCAGGTGTAAAACCTTTCCATATGATTTGAGAAAGGAGAAGTCTTAAACTTTTGTACGGGCTTTACTGGCATGACTGATATTTAAGGTTACTCATGATGAATGGATGGATAAAGGTAAGAGCTTGGCCTGACTTTCCAAAACACACACAACCTGCTTAAGTTGTACTATCAGTAAACATCGCTGACATGGTAAGAGGTGACCGTGATGACCCTTGAGAGGAGCCAGACTCAAAAGGGCGACGACGGAGAAAATGGCCACGAATGAGAAATTACATTTATTAACGTTTACAGTGTAAACGTTGACTTGCAGAACTGCTTGGAAGTCTCCGTGTATAAATACATCCTTGTACTGGTTCACTAGGTCTCAAGGGACGAGTACTATAACTCTAAAAATCCTGTGGAGGAGATTAGTATGGTGTGAATAACACACATTTTTAAATAAATAACAAAGTGTTAAATTAAGTACTTCATGAAGAGGTAGGTCTTTAGTTATCCTTGGACTACAGCTGGGTGTATGAACTCCCCTGTCAATAGGGCAGCTTCCTACAAGACGTGATGCCTGCCAAAGGCATCTTTTGTGTTAGTGTAACTCTCTTGGCGGATAGCATAACTTGTCCTCATAACACTTACACTAGTAATGGGGACGAGACCAAGACTCGAGAATTTTGTGGCAGTTGAGACCGAGACCTAAAACAAAGTCAGTTTTCTAAATCATGGATTCAATTAGACTTATTTTCGGTCACCCCTGTTAATATTCATAAGTGAAATTTCTGTAGAGCAGATTGGAGCACACTACAGCTCCAGTTGAATCACATTGTGACATAATTCGTCTACCCTCTTCATATGGACTTTTAAATTCTTTACAAATACCTGAAGGTGGAAAGGTGCTCAACTGGGGTCAACCTGAACATTTTTGAGGCCAAAAGTTAAACAAAACGTATCCCAACACTCAATACGTAGTAAAAGTCTTTGAGATAGATATAAACCTCCTTTGATGTCTCACGTTAGTGTGTGTTAATAATTGCAACATGTTTACCCCCCCCCCCCCATATTATGCAACACAATTTTTCACTACCGATAGGGGTGTGTCAGCGAATCAGGCCGAAAAATAGCACTCCATACAGATATTCAGGGGTTTGATTCTTTTGCTTGTTTGCGTTTCATATGATGTCCAAGCTGCTATTTCGAGGGCTGAATCAAGATCTGACCGCATCAATGTTTTTAATCTGTGCCTCATTAAGAAGTAGGACTGCACAGATACATTTGCCTACTTGATATGCATCTTTGTACAGACGGAGTGAAGTGGTTTCAAACTGTCGTGCTGCTCCATTGCTTTATGAATCATTGCTAACATTAGCAAAAGGTAGTAGGCTAATATCAACATATCATTTCTAACATGACAGCATTGTTTTCTCTTCCTGATAAAATACCATCGCGGTCATTTTTATTACTTTTTATTAGCTGCTTTTCACCTCTCGTTATGTTCGTGTTGTGCAGTGAAGCCAGAAATTCGGTATCCTCCTGCCTCATGAAATCATGGCAGTAGATTGGCTATGATAAATTGCTTCTGGGGTGAACAAGTGTGTGATAGTTTTCATGCATAGTGCCTTGCAATGGACTGGAGTCACGTTTATGGTGTATTCCTGCCTCACTCCCAGTATTGCAGAGGAAGGCTCTGGGTTTACCAGAACTTGTTCCGCATGACCGCATCTCTGTGTACGGATCAAGCTCCATGAAGACATGGTTTGTAAATGTTGGCATGGAAGAACGTGAGTGTCCTGCACAGAGCCCTGGCCTCAACCCCACCTGCACTGGTGACGTGACTGATCACTCCAGATCACAAAAACTGACCCGCATTGTGGGTTATGTGGTTACACAAACACATTATAACTGTTCAACAGAGCTCTTTAGCAACCTTTAAATGACACCAGATCCCTGCCCTTGAGTCCCTGAGAAAGAGGCTGTGGAGGTCGGGCATTTTAGCTGATTTTGGAGCTCTGTTGCCAGTTTATACGATTTATACATTACTTCATTCATTCATTTATTTTTACGTTATGGTAAACCTGTAGTACATTTTGTTTATAATATTAAACTTTTGTTCATGGCCATTTTTGATTTATATAGTTTTAAACAGACTCAGATTCAGAAATAAATCAACATTTAGTCCTCCTTTTTGTAATTCAGTCATCATTTTTCTTGAATAATAATATAATAATAATAATAATAATAATAAACTCATTTGTATTTTGAGCTCATACAATGAATAAAAATGACTACCGTACTCGTAGAACTAAATGACGTCACTCATTTCCTACTTTACTACCGTACCGAATGACACGCAAGCCATTATTAGTGTTAAACGGCTTTAGCACATTACTTAGTGCTCTAGCTTGCGGTTTAGGACGCGTCCAGCGGTGCAGCGTCGCCCCTGAGTTACGTCACCTCTGTGAAGTTCCCCGGTTAAAATCCTAACAAGTAGAAGTCAGAGGCTTTAATCCCGCTTGCGCGCGCGGAGCTGTCCGTTTCCTTGGGATATAACAGGTAAATAAACGATCTCGGAATCGGGTTTAGGCGGGTGTGGCCTTGTAAAGAAGACTGAGATGGAATCGGGTTCATTTGGTTCTTTTAAACCCGTTAGCTTAGCTAGGTGAAGGAATTTCCAGGAAAATGCTAACCTTAGCTTGCAGGCTAGATGTCGTTAGCTAGTTGTCTTCTGTTTCAAGTTAGCACCGTGTGTGTGTGTGTGTGTGTGTGTGTGTATAGACGTGGCCAGGCCACCGGTTAGCATGGGAGAAGTGACATTGCGGAATGTCGGAGCTGTGTCGGGTCAACACGCACGCACGCACGCGCACACTGCCTGTGGTGCTGCATTTTCTCACCTGCCGTAAATAGAAAGGCATTTTCTATGTTTATTTGTTTACAGCAGTCAGAGCTGTCATGGTTTTCTGAAAGCGACTGTTTTATTGCCTTCATTTACCTGCTAACTGTTTTTGCCTCATTTGCCTGCCTTATAACTGAGGCAGTGAGGCAGGATACAGCCCAATGGCCTTGCTCAAGGACCCAACACTGACAGCACTTTTAACAACACAAAGCAGCTTTACAGAAATCCAGATGTAGCTTTAGATCCTGATAAACAAAGCAGAGGCGAGTGGAGACCGATCCCCATCCTGACACCAGAGAGTGATGATAAATCATTAGAGCACAGGTGTAGAAGAGGAAAGACGAACAGTACAGCAGATGTTTAATATGTGAATAAGAATCATGAGCACAGGACAGTGTTAATGATGACAGCAGCAGTTCACGGGTACTGATGTACAGAGTCCAGGTGAGATTAAACACCGAAGAGGCTGCAGGGCCTCCAAGAGGGAACGTCAACAGCTGCAGAAGGTGAGTCCAAGTGTTGGGAGCATGGGCGTCGCCGCCATTAAAGCTGTGAAGACGTGTCCCCCTCACATTCCATAATTATTCGTTTGGACCCCCCACATTAAACATAAAATATGAGTTCACCCAGCGCTGTTTCTATTGCTTCGCGAAGGACTCCATTTCCACATGATCGATATGAGAGCACACACACCACTGAAATTCCACTCCGGGTTTCCATGGTTTCCTACAACAACCAACCACACGCAGGTGAAGTGAATCGTCAGTACAGCCATAGACAGTCCTACTGTCCAACTTTTGCTAAAATTTTATTCTTTTGTTATATGCCCTCAAAATGAACCCTAGGCTACGTTAAATTAATGTTCAACTAAACAATGAAATATTAGGAGTAGCCTAAGCTTTGCCTTATTTACTGTAAGTAACAGTAGGGGATTCTTGGTTGATGTTTGCAATATTTGCTCCCCAGATACAGTGGACATACGGACATTCTTTACAAAGAAGCGGAAAGTAAGTCAGAATTTCTCCACAATGTTAGTGCAGTTAGCTGGCCATTCAGTGTTAGATGTATCAGCTAGCTTAATTTTAGCTATCATTACATCCAAAACCAGTAGCCTACCATATTGTAACGCCAAGAATGAGGCCAAGTCGCTCTGATGATATTTATTGATTATCAGGAAGAAGCGGTGAAGGCGATCGCAGTGCAAGCGGGGACTCCGGCAAGGCTTTAGCCAGTAATACAGGAAGTGCTACAGGCAGCAAGTCAACCATACTGATTATTTTATGAAGAGGTATCTAACTGCCCAACAGTTTAGTTTTAGGTGAATATTGACACCATTAACATGACACCAAATCCATGTTTGGGATTTTTTTTTTTTTTTTTTTTTTTTTTTTTTTTAAACAGATCTCATGCGAACATAAAATAATCAAATCCAAGAGTTTGTAGCATTCGGGAACAGAATTTCAGCTTTGCACTTAAAATGCAGTACAGATGATGGGCGGTACATTATCTGGTGTAAAGATAAAGTGTAACTATTAAACAGACTGTCAGAGTTCAGATGAAGGTGTTAAAAGTGTCTTTGGGCTCATTGTCCTGAAGATCCTGTCCTGGCATCCACTTTTAGCTCTTGCACTTCCTGCCATAATGCACGCTGCTGACATGTGTCCTAATAAAGTAATAAACAGGACTCCAAAACAGTGGTGACATCATTGTCATTACCGCACTTCACTATGGGCTTTACGTTTCTTTCTGCCTGAGCATTGTCTTGTGTCGATGCCAACCAGCCAGCCTCTGGTGTGAGCGGCCAGAAACAAGAACCGGACTTCAGGGAGCACAGCAGGAGTGCTTGGTCCTGGTCCCGTATACCCTTCTTTAACACTCCTGGTCATTAGAATACTGTCATGTGATCATGTGTAGCACACTCTTCTGACTTTTAGCCTCAGCAGTTTGACAGAATTGTGATTTTACTGAGCACTACAATACCTTACATAACCTTTGGGAATCCGTGCCACGAGCCAAGTGAAAGCTGTGTCATGCTTTACCTTGAATCAGACTAAAAGCAAACTAATGTAATGAGTGTGGGGTTCTGGATATGAAAGGAGTTCTTGAGTCTCTGCAGTTTATCCTCTCCTGATAATGTCCCTGGATGAACTACTCTTTGCATGAGAAATTATTTTGCTCATGAGCTGTAGTGTTCTCTTATCGTATGCTACGACATTATACATGTCTGATTAGCGTCTTCAGATGTTTAAATCTGAGATGCTCACGTTTGAACTCTTTGTGAGGCATTGTGCCCATTTGTTCCCCACATACCGATTCTGGAAATATTGTTTATCTTTCATTAAAGCTCCTTAATATACCTATTGACACACATCCTGCCAATAGCCAGACCACGTCGCAGGAGGTTGGATTCTGAAAAGAGCAACACAACGTCAAGAAACGCAAGAACCGACTGGGCCGTGTTTTTCTTAATGAAAACATTTCCTTTTCAGGCTGTGGAAACGTTTTAACCACTGTTTTTGGAGATGTCTCAAAATTTGTCTGTCTGTAATTCATCAGCCACAATTTATTTTTGGCATCCTGAAATCGTCCTCCGCAGGCAAAATACACTGGGATCGTGTTGCATCATGTGACCGCTCATTAGTTGAGGGTATTTTTATTCCTTTTTACGTGTATGCTTGTAACAGTACATTTACTACACTGCTTTAGTCAAACACAAATGCTTTCTAATGGACAGTTTGCCTTATTAATAGTAGGCGTTTATCAGGTTATTCACAAACAAGTTCCAGCAGGAAGTCAGCCAACATGTGAGGCGTGTTTTTCTACCCCGTCTTCAAGCAGTACGGAACACTCTCGGAACCCGTCACACGCAGTCATCTCTGATTTTGAATCTATAAGACAGCCATGTGGTTTTTTTTTTTTGGTAAAAGTCTTGACATGTCAAGGCCTCTTATTCTGCATTCATTAATTTTTTCCACCTAGCCTGAGCTTCACACATGCTCATCTGTCTAACTGATGTTGGAACATCTGGCCTTCTTCTGGCGTGTATCCGTGTATTACCCAGTCTGGTTTTGCAAATTTGTAATTTAAACAGGCTCGTTCAATCGCCTCTGGCTGGCCTGCCTGATCTTGTTTAGCTTTTTAGGAGCGTAAGTTTCTTCAAATGATTAGATTGCCAGATTACATACAGGAGCTAAGTTCTTGCGATTTTTGTCACAAAACAACCGGAGTCAGTGTTCAGGACCGTTTGGAACACTGCCGCTGCTCAAGTGCCTCTAACACCCCTCTGATGGCGCCTGTGTACTTCCTCCTGTGAAACACTTCTCACAGGTGTCAAGAAACGCTTGGGGTGAATGTTCAGCCTTTAGTTTTCTTGATGAAAACGAAGCCTGATGGATTAATATGTAATTTTTTTCAAAAGACCAAATGTAGTGCATTGGTTGTCCCAACACTTTTGCGCTCCACCACAGTAGCGGTCTGACCTCAGAGCAGAGACAGAGCTGCCTTTCTGCAAACTGAAATCATTCAGACCTACACAACTGTGATGCAGTCTAGATAAATTCTCTAATAAATGAGAATTACAATGCAACCAGTCAGTACAGTATAAAAGTTCCAACATTGGGCCAGTTTGGGCCACTAAGCAAAGTCCTCGACCCCTGGAGGTCTGCTTCTTCCTTTCATGTGTGAGTTAATTTGAAAGACTTTTGTTAATGCTGTCGAACTCCAGGATGCAGTCCCAAAAGGACAAGCTTTTAGACTTCAAGAAATTCTGCACCATGTCCAGGAGAACATCTGCATTTCTTGTTCTATCTAAATGTTGACACTTTTATGTCAGTTGACTTCCTGCTCTTGTTTTTGCTGATGCTTGTTCTTTTCCCTTTTCACTCTCTTTGTAGAATCACCACTTTTCTAACCTCACTTCTCTTTTTATGGTCCATCTCGTAAAACTGTAAATGTGGTGCTACCAGTTATAAGACGGAGTCAATGTTTGGTAACAAAGCAAAGCCAGCTGAGAAGAAACGAACTGAGGAACCATGAGTATGGCCAAGCCCAGCGGGCTCAAAGCCCCTAGCAAGATCAGCAGACAAGCGGGGACTGGGACCACCAAGACATCCCCATCAAGTAAGTCCATCTCTCCTTTGGTACAGCAGTAGAGTGGACTCCAGCCACCTGTTTGTATGCAAATTTTGAATTTTTGTGTAAGAAACTAAATGGCTCTGGCAGAAATCTGGTCAGATTGCTTTAGCTCTTTATTTCTAAATTTCTTAAAATTAATTCTCACCCGTTTTCCAAGTTTAGTATGATGTATTTATCTTGTACTTTCATTTTATTAGCTGCTGCTAAAGCAGTTCCAGGTGACAAAGTTTCATCTGAAAATCCGGATGCAGCCGAAGAGTTTAAAGTCGGGGATCGAGTGTGGGTGAACGGGAACAAGCCAGGCTACATTCAGTTCCTGGGAGAGACCCAGTTTGCCCCGGGACAATGGGCCGGCATCGTGTTGGACGAGCCAATAGGAAAAAACGATGGCTCGGTTGCAGGTGTACGCTACTTTCAATCTGAGCCTTTGCGGGGTATTTTTACACGACCTTCCAAGCTTTCTAGAGTTGAGGATGAAGCTAATGGAACGACAACAGCACCTGCATCTCCAACACCCTCCACGACAGAACCACCAGCGGCACCATCAATGGCACCAGCAGACACTCCAGCACCAGCCACTCCAGCAGTTAGCGCAGCAACCAAAAAAGCTACCAATCCTGCCTCGAACCTGACCCGCTCTAATTCTGAATCAGTGTCCAACCTATCAGAGGCAGGCTCAGTAAAGAAGGGAGAACGGGAGCTGAAGATGGGCGACCGCGTCCTGGTGAGAATGTTCGCCAAGTCAAATGCTTTGATCCTGAATTGGAGTCACTGTTATCAAAGACGCATGTTACAGATGTTGTTTTTTGTGTAAAGAATGTCAGCTAGGCAAATAAATAAAAGGTAAATAATGGTAAACAATGTTTTAATGTTTTAATTTCTATGTTAATGATTACTATGTATATTGTAGGTTGGTGGTACCAAAGCTGGTGTAGTGCGTTTCTTAGGGGAAACAGATTTTGCCAAAGGCGAGTGGTGTGGAGTCGAGCTGGATGAGCCTTTAGGGAAGAACGATGGTGCAGTGGCTGGAACCAGGTACACAAGCATTAGGCTACAGTTTTACCTTAATGTGTCACTTTATTTACCTTGTTCATTGAAATAATAAGACGTATTAGAACAAAATAAGTGTTATTCTGTTGTGGTTTCCAGGTACTTCCAGTGTCAGACCAAGTATGGCCTTTTTGCACCGGTGCACAAGGTGACGCGCATTGGCTTCCCTTCCACTACGCCAGCCAAGGCAAAGGCCACAGCGCGGAAGGTGACCACACCGGCAGGTTTGAAACGCAGCCCGAGCTCCTCCTCTATCAGCTCCATGAGTTCTGTGGCCTCGTCTGTGAGCGGCAAGCCCAGCCGCACCGGTCTGGTGAGTCACACTCACCCTGAACCTGCTTTAACACTCATTAACAGACCAAGTTGAAGTTCTCGTCAACGTCAACACAGCATGTGTGTGATATCCTGGGAAAACCCGTTGGCTGTCACCGAAGCTGAATTTTAGCAAGCAGCCAAAAGAGATGGAAAATTTAGGTTTGTCCAATATTGGCTTTTTTTTTTCCTGTAACACACTTTGATACATCAGCATTAAGAAACATTTTTTCTTTCCTTAATTTTCTTCTTCCAAAGATCATGTTGTACGAGGAGGCAGTTTAACAAACGCAGCAGTAAGAACAGTCAGTCTGAATATGGCTGTCTGAAAAGCTCATTTCGTCACACCTTGAGCAGGTTATTGGATAGTTATGGGCTGTAATGAAATAGACACAAGCTTAATCAAAAAGGTTTGGGTCCACTACCGTGCTCACTTCCTCATACTCATAAAGATGCTTCAGTACTGTCCGGTCAACTGATACCTGTGAAACAATGTGTAACTCGACCTTAACCACTGATCCACCAGCACCAAGTCTAGAATTATTAACTTAACTTTTTTATTAACATAAATTAATTTATGAGGAAGAAGACAGATTTTTATTTCCAGTATAACCAGTTTTACGTCTTTTCCCCTTTTTGCATCCATGTAGCTGACGGAAACATCATCGCGGTACTCACGGAAGATTTCGGGGACCACCGCACTGCAGGAAGCTCTGAAGGAGAAGCAGCAGCACATCGAGCAGCTCCTCGCAGAGCGCGACCTGGAGCGGGCCGAGGTTGCTAAAGCCACCAGCCAAGTAGGAGAAGTGGAACAGGAGCTCAGCATTCTCAGAGAAGGTCAAGAACAGGTCAGCAACTTTGACATTCAGCATAGATAACAGTAGTGTTGGTGTAACGCTTTGGAATAAAGCCGTGTAATTTTTAAAACATGCATAAAGTTTATTTTATTTGTTTCGCGCACTCTTTTTTTTTTTTTTTTTTTTTTTTTTTTTACTTTTGACATTTATGTAGTATGTTACTGAGATGGAGGCCAAAATGGATCAGCTGCGTGCCCTGGTGGAGGCTGCGGACAGGGACAAGGTGGAGCTTTTGAATCAGCTAGAGGAAGAGAGGAGGTGAGACGGACAGGTTCTGGATGTGGATGAACGGTAGATATAAATGGTTTTCAATTAGATTAAGATCTGGACTCAGACTGGGACATTCCAAACGTGATCATCTTCTAAGGCTGTTTCTTTGTAGACTTGGATTTGTGCTTTTAGATTATTGTGCTGGAAGGTGAAATTTTTCTTCAGCTGTCTAATAGAGGCCTGCGGGCTTTGTGCCAAAATAGATTAAGTGTTTGGAGCTATCCACGATTCCCTTGATCTTGACTAAAGCCCTAAAACATATAATGTAGAATTATGCCCAAAACATTCTACCGTAGTCTCATCAGACTGGAAAGTGCTTCTGTCTAGCCTCCCCCCACATATCACCCCTACACACAGTGTGTTGATGTGCTATTGAATCTAATTAATGCTTTTTCTCCACCAACAGAAAAGTGGAGGACCTTCAGTTTCGCGTGGAAGAAGCTTGTATTACCAAAGGAGACTTGGAGGTAAAGAGGCTTGTTGACGCAGATTACATTCACACGTTTAAGCAATACCTTTAGCATCCAAACCTTCAGATGTCGTATACAGTTCGTTGTAGGTACAGATTTCTATGGTGTAGGGATGCTGAAAAATTCCCCTCGTTATTTTTTATTCCTCTTGCACCTCCTTGTCGCATTTCCTCCACTCGTTCCTCTTCAGGGGAGTGAAGTTGTCCTACTTAACGGTGTTTCAAATGTAATGTTGGTTCATGAAGAAATACTTGATGTAATGACCAGAGTTTTTTAAAAACATTCTAAACTGACAGGAGTTGAAATAAATGACATGTTCTCCTTTACGAACACAAAATAACACCATGAAACCTGAGGAGGAGAGTATCTCAATAATGGGCCAATGATGGGATTTTCAGTTTTTCAAATAACTTTTGTGAGAGATAGGAGAAAGATAATGCGAGTAGTCTTTAGATCTTGTTAGGTGATTGATGTCTAAAATGTAGAATAACTTGGTTGTAGGGTGCAGTTTAATGTTGGTTGATTACAGGCTTTCTGGTGGTTGGTAGGCAGCGGAGAATTGAATCTGGGGAAAGCTTGCAAACGTGCATGTGTGTGTGCGTCTGTGTTCGAGATAATGATCCATTGTCTGACTGGTTACATTTGCAGTGAGGAGGAAATTGTGTATATTTGATTTCCCTGATGTTCTAATAAGAGTGTAGACCTGATTCCACAAAGCCCAAGTAGCTAATTGCTGATCATGTCATGTAGAAAAAAATACATATTTTGAATTAGATGCTAACTCTAGCATAGATGCTAAGCATGGCCAAGTTATAGAGGAAAAAATAGTTATAATGTAGAAGTATATAATAAACAGATCCCTTGTCAATGTTTTCTGATTAGAAATGATCTATTTCTCAGGTAACAAGCTGTAATTATCGAAGGAACGCTTAGAGAATCCTTACTCTGTCTTTGGTAGCTGGTGCCACTACGATGGTAGTGAGCATTTCATTCATTCATTCATTCTTCTATTTTTATCACATTGTCCTGGTCGGGGTCGCGCTGGACTAATGACTGACTAATGGATGAATTAATATTTTCTCCCTTTTTTGTCTGTGAAGGCTACTAACTGCAAACACAGGACTCACCAGCTGTCTATTGTCTTGTCATGAGTTTGGCTTGCTGTAACATTATGGAATTTGAGACTGTAATGCATGGCTGTAACAGTGAACAAGACCGTTCATGTTCTCTACTTTTCCTTGTTCAAGGAGAAAGCACAGAAACCCATCTGAAGAGCTCTGCCACAGTACACTGCTACATGTTGTTTATGTGTATTACAGTCCTGTTGGCTGTTTTATGATCATGTATGATTGAATAATGATGATTTTATTTTATTACACCATTTCACTTAACATCCCATCTCATTTAACATATAGTGCAGCTAAAACAGGCCGTGCAGGCAGTGTGTAATTGGGTGTAAAATTGAATCGAGTAGAAATCACAGCCTCTTTTACACCAGATAAATTCGCAAATTAATGCGTCCCCTTTGCAC
>JAQQZX010000014.1:3027648-3043554 GCA_030068355.1 Notoglanidium maculatum | reverse complement strand
TTTCATTGCCTGAAGGGTACCAACAATTTTGTCCACGTGTGTGTGTGTGTGTGTGTGTGTATATATATATATATATAAAATGACTGCGTCCCCAAAACAGGAACCCATTTGCTGTTTGTAGGATTCTGGTTGTGTTCCCTGGTGGTGCTCTGAAATGCAGCAACTTTCAGTTCCTGTTTAAATGAATCAAGTGAATAAATGAATGAATAAATGAATAAATAAGTGAATAAATGAATCAAGAACACTCTCAGTGTTCAGCTCTGCCTCACTTCCTCAATAGGCCAGTAAAAGTCCACCATTTGTTGTAAGTTGTTTCAGTGGAAGACCTTGCACAGAGTTAGTTTTATATCAGGGTGGGATAAAAGAATTATTCATTAATTAAGGTACGTTGGGATTTGAGTCCTGTCCGAATCGGTTATATCAGTCATTTTTAACTGAGTGTACGTACAGGTCTTACAGTGTATTTTACAATCGTACCCATATGTGTGTCTTCCCCAAACTTTTCCTGCAAAGCTGGAAGCACACAATTGTATAGGATGTGTGTACAAAGGGCTGTGATTCCTCCGCTGTAGATATAAATGCTCAATCTGTCAGTTCCATTGTGCACTTTATTCTCAGCTGGATATAGCAAGAAACTGGCCATCAGAGTTTTTAGTCTGAGGTCCTGCTTAAAATTCCCAGAACCATTTTTGAATTCAGTAGCTGTGAAGATTCTGTCCTTATTGTGTTGCCGTTGCGTCGTGTGCTTGCTCACTCACATGTGCCATCCTTTACAAATCTATATTGTACCTCACTCTTTCATATTCTCCAGATATTTTCTACTGATGGCAAGCTCAACGATGTTTCTGCATCCAGCCTTGTCCTCATGCATCCTTACCTTTTCACATTACCTGCATGTGACCCCTCACCTCACCCCATTTCCCTTCCTCTTCTCACCTTGAGCATTGGGCTGGCATGTGATGGTGGCACTGGTTGTGTTTTCTTCCTCTCCCCCTTCTGTACTAACAGACGCAGACCAGACGGGAGCATGCCCTCCTTAAGGAGCTCGAGCAAAGTCTGCTCTTTGAAAAGACCAAAGCTGAGAAACTCCAGAGGGAGTTAGAAGACTCTAGGGTAATGGATCTCTCTGTGTGCTTTCGGTTGCTCTGGATATTTCAGGGCCAAAATGAAGTTGTAAAAAAAAATCCTGACTGCTCATTCAGTGCCTTGATTAAACATATAGAGAAAATTGCGCTTTTAAATTTTACACAATTCTCTACGCTGATGCATTTTAGGTACAGTTACTTGCGTATGAACCGTTTTAACAATGCCAAGCCATATATAGCTATATATAGCCATTCCTGTTCAGACCTGGGGCAAATATGTACTTGAATTATAATGGTCTGATTGCGTTTTTTGGGGCAAACCCTCAACTTTGATTGAGCAAATGTGTGCATAAGCAGTTTTAGAGAGACGCAAAACTTGTTTACTGACTTTTAATTCATTAATATACTGATCGTTCATTTCAGATTTCTTTGATATGTGCACTGGCTCATTAAGATCACGTTTGTACACGTGGGTGACATGAAAAAATATAACATCACGCTACTCAAAGACATTTCTGTTACACAATTTGTATCACAATGTGTAGGTTTGCTAACCAACTACCAACAAAGCAGTAGTTTTGCATTTGAGAAATAAATAATATTTCATTGAATTTCTACAATATAGGGTTAACAGATGGGTTAAGGGTAATACTGAAAAAGAAGGAATATAAAATTGTCTTAAATTGTTAACATTTGTCAATTTTAAAAATCAGCACAGCATGGCAAACCGTTTGTTTGTCCGTATGTTTGCCCGAGGTCTGACTGGGTTACTGGATTGTAAAAGTATACGCGGTAGGTTTTGGAAAGTAGTAACGCTAACCCTGCCATATTTTCAGGTTAATCGAGATTTTAACGCTGGGAAGTTTTTTTTAAGGCTGTATTACTCATGCTCCTGACCTGAAATAAAATATTCTGCTGATTTAGTTTAATAAGGATATTTTTTTTAACTATGTATTTTAACCCAGTTGTGAAGTTTGTTTTTGGACTTGATCAATCCATAAATTTATAGTAGCCTAAGCAAGTTTTCTGTTAAGATCATTAGTTTTATGAGCGACGTGTCAGAGGGAGCATAAAGCAAAGACATGTTATGCTGAGTTGCACTCAGTCCGGTACATTTTTCCGCTTATGTGTTTAGTTTATTAAATTCTTTCCTAGCTTTGCTTCTCCCCCCATTAAAAAAAAACTACCCTTGCGTTCACTCCTTACCCTATGAACAGGATATGGTGTAGGCTACCTATCCTCACCTTGTGGCAGCACTGAAATGATCCCTAGATCGTGTACTTCCTGTTCCCAGTTAGATAGTGCCCTTGAATCCTGCTTTACTAATGAACTAAGTGTTTTTGGCTTTCAAGAGATCACAGCATCTCATGTTCTCACACACACATCTGTTGCACACTGTTAGCAAAAGTTATTTTTCTGCGAGACTACTGGTTGTCCCTGTCTTTAGGTCGCTACAGTCTCTGAGAAGTCCCGCATCCTTGAACTGGAAAGGGACCTCACTTTGAGGGACAAAGCAGTGGCTGCCCTTCGGCAGCACTTGGAGGCTGGTCCTGGACAAGCAACTTCTACCGGGGACCCGACAGCTCCGGTCCTCCAGGAAGAGCTCGATTTGCTTCGCACCCAGCTCTCCTCTCAAGCTGCTAGCCATGAGACAGCGCTGGCTGCCTGGCGTACAAAGCTGGAAGCAGAATCCAAATCACACTGTGAGGCTCTGGCTCAACTCCAGGCCTCTTTGGCACTTTTAACGAAAGATAACGAGCAGCTCCGTGCTCGATTGGCCGAAGCAGAAAAGGAGAATGCAGACGTCATTGAGCTGTGGCGCTCCAAGCTAGCTTCAGCCATCACATCACATCAGCAAGCCATGGAGGCGCTTAAGTCCTCCTCAGGTAAGGGGACCGGAGACTCCCAGGAAGCCGAGCTTGGTAGGTTGCGAGAAACTATGGAAAGGCTAACGTTGGAGCACAAATTAGAGCTAGAAGAAAGTCTAGCCAAGCACACTGCCGAAGCGAAGAGGTGGACACAAGATGTCGACGTGCTCCGGAAACAGCTGCATGCCTTGACGGAGGAGAAGGAGCGTCTGGTGGAATCCCTGCGCACTAACCTGGAGAGTGCAGAGGATCAACACCTGGTCGAGTTGGAGGAAGCTTTGGGCAAGCTGCATAATGCAGAGATCAGGGTAAAAGAGCTGGAGGAGGACAACTCTAAACTGGGGCACCAGGTGGAGGAGAGAGCTCGAGAGGTCCAGGACCAAAACGCTCTAATTCAGACCCTGCGATCCCACCAGAGCCAAGGTGACCAAGAGGTCCAAAGTCTGTTCGCACGAGTTGAGGAAGCGGAGAGCAAGGCTCACGTGCAAGAGGGAAAGGTAGGCTACTTACTGAACGCTCTTATAACTAAATTAAGTAATGGCCAGTGGTTTGTCTTAGCACTTTCAAGAAATTGCTACTCCCTTAATTGGGTGGATGTTTTCTATACACTCCCAATTCACATTTCATGTGGTTTTCTGCTTTTCTTGTGACTCCCAGGTTACCGAGGTGACCGTCATGCTGGACAGCAAGCAGAAGGAGCTGGATGGACTTCAGCAGAACCTGGCTTCACTGCAGCAAACCAAGGGCTCGTTGGAGCAAGAACTTTCCAACTTGGTATGAGATGGTTTATTAGCAGGGATGGGCAGTTTGGATGTTTCATATTTAGAAGAGAAAGTAGCCTCTGCAAATACGTTCTGTCTAATGTTGTGACTCTTGAGTCTAATCATATCAGAGGTATCAAGTGGTGGTGGACAAATGAGTCACCAGGCATCAGGCATCATTTTTGCTCAGACTGTTTAAGTATTTAATTTGTCATCGCCTGGATGGTGAGTAACTTCGTTGACCAGAATAAGAAGGAAAACGTACTCCATGGTGACGTTCACAAAACAAAATATTTAATTTTTTATTTAGTTGCTGTGTATTTGAATCTTGATGCACTTTACAGTGGTCCGATTCACTTTGATGCCCTAACTATAGCACACCGTGCTCGGTCATGGTACACTCACCAGCAGAGGTTGACACTAAAACTTTCCTTTTTACATCCTCAGATGATCGGAATCTGTATAGACTATAAGTAGGAACAACGCAATAGTTTTTATTGACAATTTTTTTTATAAATTGTACATTTTTCTGTCTTTCTTGTCACTGTGGTATGAAGTTGTTTGTTGTTTTGTAGAAGCAAAAGGTTACAGCATCCTTAGATGAACAGTCGGCATCCTCACAAACTGTTCAGAGTAAGTGTACGCTCAGATTATTTATTTATTTATATTTGCTCTGTTCGTTTCAGCGGTTGATGTTGCGAGTGTTCTGTTCTAGGCGTATATTTCCCTTTATTATCTTCTATTTTATTAATTTCGCCTTGTGATTTAAGAGCAGATAATAAAATGTAGACAGCAGTACCGCAAGGTTTTCCTTGTAGCTTATTTATAGTATTATATTTATAATTATAATTGAATTTGCTCTCTTGTTTCTTCCTCCAGAGTTACAGGAGATGCTCAGTAAAAAGGAGGAACAATGCACGTCTCTTTCCAGCGAATCTGAAAAGCTCAAGATTCAGCTGTCTGGTAAGATCGGTCAAAATCATGTCGATCTTGTACATAATTGTTCAACAAGCTGAAACTCCGTTATTAATCTTTTGTTTGTTTTTTTTTTTTGTTTTTTTTTCTTCTTCTCCTCAGGTTTGGAGTCAAAGTTGAAATCAAGTGAGGAGAAGCTTGAGCAGCTAACCAAAGATAAAACCAAGCTTGCAAATGACATCAGTGAGCTGATAAAGTCATCCGGAGACAGCTCTACTCAGCTGACCAAGATGAACGATGATCTCTCTCAGAAAGAGAGGTGAGCTGTAATTATACATACAGACTTTTACGCAATGTTTTAATAAGCGAATATGTGCTGGTGGATGCCTCTAGATGAGCATGTAGTTCATACAGCTCACAAAACAAGCAAAAAGACCCAGACCATAACCTACATGAACTAGTGAACTCCGACAGAGAATGAACTGCACTTCTGTAAGTCGTCTACTGAGTGCCGTAAATGTAAATGAGACTGTAGAATGCAGGCCATGTTTCTGCTGGGGAACATTTTGGTTCTTTGGAAATCAATTTCGGCAGCGAATTGACACACATTTGTAATTCCATTTACAGGAGACTCGAAGAGCTTCAGAATCAACTTTCGGAGCAGAAGGAGTTGGTTGCTCGGTCTGAGGAGAGCAGGAGTCAGGAGCAGGCTCGGGCGAAGCAGGAGATGAAGGACACCGGTGAGAGACACCAGGAAGAAGTTTCCAACCTCCAGGAGAAGATCAAACAGCTGGTAAGAGTTGAAGTGTAGTGGAGTTTAAGCAAAGGTATAACTCAGCACTGTTGAATTCTCGATTCTGATTGGTCAGTAGGTTTTGATGAATTTTCCTTGACTGCAGCTCTGATTAGCTCTGAAAAGTTATCATCTTGCATCTCGTTATTTAATAAAAAAAATGTTACAATATGCTACAAGTAAGGAATACAACACTTGAGGATGTGTTTATTGGAAGAGAATCCGATTCAGTGTGGTGACCGGGTCAAACCACACCATCACACTCCGTTATGTGTTATTTCTTATCAATGGCACAGTTAACTTCAATGTCGTTGTGTATATGAGCAGCAGTTTCATTACTGAAGGCTTACCTTGAGTCTTGCATCGTTGTGCAGGAGAAGAACCTTGAGGAGGTTCAAGCTAAGGTCCATGAAGCTCAGGCCTCTGGAGAGAAAGCACTTGCCAGTGCCATAGAGAAGCATGAGAAGGAGCTACAGGAGCTTCAGGGGCAGATTGAAACAGCACAACAGCAGCGCTGCATCTCTGAGGAGACATGCCAAAAACTTCAAGGAGAAGTGGAAGAGTTGGTGCCCTTTAAAGAAAAGGCTCAGGTACGAAATGAATTGAATATTAGTGTTGCGTGACTAACGATGGTGGAGCACTTTACGGTCTCACTGATTCTGGCTTAAATCCAAAAAGGGAATATCAGATTTGTTGTGTATAAAGAAACGGTGTTGGTGCGAGCCAGCTCCTAACCAGAAAGCAACCTGAAACATTCAAGCCAAAGAAATGAGAAGCTAAGGAGAAGAAGGGCAGGCACAGATAAGCTGACCTCTCTCTTTGGCTCCCAGATAAATTGCACTTGATAACTCTGCTCGAATTATGGAGCTCACTGGCTTGTGTGTTTTGGCAGCAAACCAGCAAACCACTTTAGCTTGGAAATGGTTTGTTTGAAGACGCTGATAGCATTTTCTCCCAAATCTGTGCTGTTTGCAGTATACGTGGCGTTGTTTGACGTAAAAAGTCTCTGGGATGTGTGGAGCAGTATTGTTGTCGTTGGTGTGTGGTGCTGGGGTTTCTGTGGTTAGTGTGCCTGGTTGCTTATACAGGTCTCATGCAGTCACTCATCATGATTGTACAGCTTGGTACCACTACAATAGTAGTGAAAGTTTCATGTGATTTGTGTTTCATGTGATTTCATGTTTTCAACTGAAGACAATGTTATCGTGCAGTGGTTCTGAAGGTGGTGAGACCCAGGGGTTTGGAAAGACCCATTTTTATACATATTAGTCTGTTTGACTGGTCACTTGAAAGGAATTGATTTAATTCAAGTTTAATAACTGACAAACTAACAAAAATCGAATAGATGATGCAGTTAAAAGGATTAATGGAAAAAAATAAATCATTTAAATTAAATTTTGGTTAATTTCAAGGGGCTGCTTTGACCATGCAGACCAAATGTTTTAATTGAGTCACATGCTATACCAGTTAATGAACCAGCACTTGGTCTTGTGATATTTGATGAAGAAATGTGGCCATATAAAATCGACACCCCCTCCCCTCAGTAATAGCTGTATCTAGGAAAATGTTGATCTTGCATCAAAAAATGTTTACAGGGTGTCTCCTGACTAACATGGGTTCACCTGGTAATTTTTCCAGACTTTTTTGAGACCGAAGTGTGTGGGCCATTGATTAATTTGACAAGGAATGACCCATATTTAGCCAAACACTAACCTTTGAGTACTAACGCTAACCAGTTTTCTTATTATGGTTAGCACTTGAATTTTCAAAGCCGCTAATGTAGCTTTTAGATTAGCAACATACTGTTAAACGTAATGTAAGAGTTTTCAATCTTAGGCACAGATCATGACGACAGTCACGATGACAGCAGAAAGTGTTAAGTGTATTTAACATCGCCGTGCGTGGCATCGCTAAACATTTTACAGGTCGACTAGGAAACCAGACCGAGAGATGTTGTGGCCCTGACATGCAATTTGTTATTTTTCATTTCTTCCTTGGATCATTGTGAGTTGATCTTTAAAACACCAGGTTTGTTTTAAATGGTGGTTCTGTTACGTTGCTTGGATTGTGGATTGGCTGGAAGGAAGACCTGCACTACGTCGGTGGAAAAGTGCAATGTTGGAGCCGTTCATCCCATCTTAAGGTTTTCAGATCACCACTGGGGCTGTGTTGGTTTCCATCTTTATCACTTTATATCCAAGTTCTCTTGAGTCTGTGGTATTCTCCGGATTCACCTTTTCACTCCTGATGTCACTATAAAATGGGGTTACAGCTTCAGTCACTTCTGCTCACTCTTTGGTTGGTTCACTACCCTGTTACTAGCTGCTTGTCTCAATTGCTTCTTTCCACAGTGGACACCTTGTGTGATATGGCTTTGATATTTTACTTTCCCTTATCCACTAACCTAGATGAGAATAATGGGGGGGAAGGTCAGGTGAATATGGGCATCATGCGTGGCATTGCATCTTTTTGGAAATGAAGACACTCACTATGTTTTCTTTAACTTTAGGATGAAAATCGTAGTGGCTTTTATAATTAAAAAGGGTGCTGAGATTTGCAAAATCCTGTCATTTTAAGGAATTAAGGATTTTCAGTAACTGTCCCATTTGAGCAACGACTAAGAATTTAAATGTGAATATGTCCATATGTATTCAGATTGTGTGAGTAAAGCTTCACTGCTGTGAAGAATGATGGTTGTTCATTTTAGAAAAAACTGTATAGAGCAGAACTTTATTTCTTATTAAATATTTCTAACAGAAAAATATAGATACTAAGTAATGTACTACATCATCTGTATAATCTAGCCATCTTCTAAATTCGTGCTCTTCACACATGTGATAAGGTTGTTTATGTTGCATTAAATTCATCTTGACACTACATACATATTTCATTTTAATTTCTAAATGCATATTTTCTTTTCATGGTTGGAGATAACTTATGCCATGTGATGTTGCTTTTTTTCCCCTGTTTGCTTTGTTCCTACAAATTTTTATTTTTATTTTTTTTTTGCATCAGGGTTTTATATAACATTGTTTTATCAACATGACCTTCTCCCTTTCTTTTTTCCCCTCCCTCACTCAGTCTCTCTCTACTGAATTGGCTTGTTCCCTGCAAGGGGCTGAGAAGCTTGCTTCTGAGTTCGGTGATCTAAGGTTGTTGTCTGAGCGTCTATCTGAGGAAAGGGATGATGTTCGTGCTCAGAAGGAAAATGCGGAAAAGCACATTTTAGAATATCACACGAAGATCTCTAGCCTGGAGGAGGTTCAGAAGGCTCTGTCATCAAAAAATGATGAGCTAAAAGCATCTAATGAACAAGTAACAAATGAAATTAAGGAACTACATTCCACCAATCAGCAGCTGCATGAAGAAATGTCATCTCTCAGCAATGAGAGAGAACAGCTTTCCAAAGACGTACAGACTTTTAAAAAAATCCAGGAAGAAATGAAAGCCGAGAACACGAGCCTGAAAGAGACTGAAGCACAGCACGTTCTTCAAATCGAAGATCTTGAAAAGCATAAAGTGGAGCAACAAGGAGTCATCCTGAAATATCAGCAGGAGCTTCAGAATCATGAGAAAAATAGTGCAGAGCTGGCCCAAAAGCACACCAAGGCCTGTGAGGATGGGGATAAATTTCAGGAGGAACTCCGATCCTGCCAGGAGGAGCTGCAGTCCTCTAGATTACTGTGTGCAAAAAATGAAGCGCTTCAATCAAAGCTGCAGGCTGAGAAAGAGGAGCTCTCTGCTGGGAATGCTAAGTTGCAGGCAGAAACCAAGCTTCTCCGTGACGAGAATGAAAAGGTGGGGTCAGATCTCAAAACCGCCATTTCAGATAAAGAATCTCTTGTGGCTGAAAAATCAGAACTTCAAAATCAACTCGATGCCATGAAGACAACACTGGAGCAGTTCGGCAGGGACAATGCTGAGCTCCAGGCCTCCAGGAACAGCTTTGCCAGAATGCTTGAAGAAATCAAAACTAGCAGGGAAGTCACTGACTGTGAGAGGCTTTTACTCATGGAAGAGAAGGAAAACCTCCTTGAAACCCAGAGGAAAATGTCGTCCGAAAAGCAGGAGCTTACTAAACAAATAGAAGTGCTGGTTGAAAAGTTGCGTCTCCGTACAGAAGAAGCCAAATCTGCCAACCAGAAGATCCAGCTTGATACAGCAGCTTTTTCTCAGGAGAAGCAAATGACCGATGCAAAGCTCTCCGAGGCCGAGAAGACTCTTCAAGCCATTGAAGAGGAAAAAATCAGCTTAAAATCTGCTCTCGAAAAGCAAAATAAGGAACAGCTGCATTTGGAACAAGAAATGAGCGGCTTGAAGGAGAAGTATGAAAAGGAGATATCGGAAAAGACTTCTGTCTTGGCAGAGAAAAAGCAATCAGAAGCTGACTTAATAAGTGAGAAGAACAGCCTGAAATCAGAGCTAGACAAAATGACACAGATAAATGAGCAGATCGATTCAGAGAAGATGAAACTGAAGCAAGAGGGTGATGAATTACAGACTCTTCTGCAGAAAAAAAGCTCTGATGTAGAATCTCTAGGGAAGTCGAATGTCAGCTTAACTGACCAGAACCAGAAATTACAGATCCAATTGGATCACATGAAGGAGGAATATACACAAAAATCTGATGCCTTTGAAAAGAAGAAGATTTCCCTGAACACTGTGATGGAGGAACTCAAGAAGACAAACTTTGATCTGCTCCTGAAAGCTGAACATCTCTCAGATCACAACAGATCACTCTCTGAGACTAGGAAGACCTTGGAAGCTCATCAACAAGCGCTAGAAATGGATAAGAATGAATTCTTTGTTGTTAAGGAAAACCTTTCTAAAAAAGTCGAGGAACTATTGAATAAGCTTACCGATTCTGAGAAAGAGAAAGCCAGCCTTTTGGAGGTGAAGTCTAAGCTTCATGGTGAACTTGAGTCCACCAGGATGGGAAAAGAGATGGCAGAAACAGAACAACAATTACTTAGGACCGGAATCGAGCACTTATGGAACTCTTTAAATGACATGTGTTTGGGGGAAAAAACTAATTTGCAAAATCTTAACCAGACTTCAGTTTCCAGTTGTCAAAAAGTTGAAGAGATATTAAGTGTACTGCAGAAAGTCAGTGATGAGAGAACCTCTCTTGCCAAAGAAATTGAGCTTTTAAAGACCCAGCGGAAGAGCAGTGATGAAGATCGTTCGGATATGGCTGCCGCAAAAGAGGTTCTCGCTTCCAAAATCGCAGAACTGGAGAACACCACTGCGTGCCTTGTTAAGGAGAAGACTGACCTCCTGGAATCAAGTGGCTGTCTGGAACAGGAAGTCCTGTCTCTTCGTCAAAGTGTGGAAACCGGTGACAAGAAGTGCTCTGAATATTTGATTCAGATTGAAGAAGTGAAGAAATCACAGCTTGACTTGGAAGCAAAATTACATAATGTCAACGTTAAGCTGGAGGAGCAACAGCAAGCTGCAGAGATGCAGGTGACTCTTTTATCCGAAGCCAAGGACGACATCTTCTCCAGCCTGGCTGCGGTGCAAGCTGAGAGGGATGCTCTGCAGGCGGAAAAGGAGCAGGCCAACGCTATGGTGACTCAACTTGAGGCCGAAAACAAAAGTGCTCTAGCAAAGCAGCTTGAGGTATTCTGCAACTAAAAATAGGCTCCTCAGACCTAGTGGTACACTTCTGTAGTTGAATTGCTTCCTGCACACTAACAGGCTTTCCTTGCTTTGCCACTCTAATCTCACCTTTAGTTCTCCTTAATATGCACGTCGCTAACTCACTTCAATTGTCCTGTAATTGCAAATAGGTTAACCGATTACCTCATTGTATCAGGTTAAGTCATGAACGAGTTCAAGGCAAATCTGTAACAGAGCCAAGCTCTTAGCACGTTCCTCTAACCACACTGAAGAATGAGAAGAATGTTGGTGTGAAATTGATGGAATCCTTTCTGCAGGTTATATATTGAGATCAGTGGCCTGTGACGAGGCTCCTTTTGTAGTCAATATAGTCAGTGTTGAGGACAACATGATGTTAACCTTGCAGTATATTATTGGTTAGATACAATTGAAAGTAGAACAGAGGTGCCAACATCCACAGCAGTATCAATAATCATTCATTTTTGCCTCCTTGCCATGACAACATGGAAGACACCTGAAAACTACACTTTAAAGTGATGATCAGACCAAATGGGAACAAAAGCCCAGAGAAAAAAACAAGCGCAGCTGCTTTTGCTTTGCGCGATTTTATCCAGGTCATCTTCGATGTGGGAATTCACCAACCTTGATCACGTGAGCCAATAGAAAACAGGAAGGCGGGACTGTGGTCTCTATTCTCAGTTAAAAAAGCTGCTTATTAATAAGTAGTGATCAGAACTGACTGGCTGCCTCACTGTTTTCCTATTGTTGCTTGGTGTAAATTTGAAGAAGAAAAAAAAAACGAACTAAAAAGAAATGATCTGTTTTGTCCCCAACATGTGTTCTGGGGTCCAATTTCTGCTAGTTCATTAAAGGTCCACTATGTAGGATTTTGAGGGTGTCTATTAGCATTAATGGAGAATATATTCAATGATATATGTTTGAAATGCATACGTATGTTTTCATTAGTGTGACTACGAATCGTTGTGTTTTCCTAAGATTAGAATGAGCGCCGTATAGATCTATATAGGGAGCAGGTCCAATATCTTATGGAGCTGGACTACAGTAGTCCAGAACGGACAAACCTCTAGAGAGCGCCTTCCGCATTGCATGTTTTTACAAGTGTGGCAGCATGAATCCGGAAGGACGACAAAGAAGAAGAAAGGAAGAAGAAATAAGAGGAATCTGTGTTTGCTGGTGCTGGATAATAAGTTTGAGGAATCAAATTTAGAAAAAATGGAAGATTATAGTTATTGTTTAGAACGCAGAAGGTAAGAGAGTGCGAATGTAAGTTTTAGGAAGTACGCATTGGGGCCCTGACGGCCACCGTACGCTCTTATGCACGCTTGGAAAGGGAGGGGCATTCAGGTGGTTGATTCTTTCATAGTGGACCTTTAAAATTGGCACCTCTGTCACAAACTGTTATAGTATAGTAGGATTAGCTATTTTTGAGAAGCGTCACACCAAGCCATATTACTTTGATAAGACAATGTGAGAGAAGCTGGGCTAAATAGAACAGACTGGATAGCTATAAAAGTGTTAATAATTAAAACAGTTAGTGTTCGTCTCAGCAGTAGCAGGGGTTTAATATTAATAACGCATGGCTTCTCATCCTAATCACTGTATTAAATTAAACCCATTTCAGGCTGTATTTGATTTGTTCAGATCTGCCTCAACAATAACTGAGGAGATTTCTTTTTGCATGACTCATCAATTCCCTCGACACCAATCTCTTCCACACCCTGAACGCTTTAACAGTGAAGACCAATAATATCAAATTAACGTTTCTAAAATTCTAAAAGCATGATTTAAAATCGCTTTGCAGCATTTAGAAGCATTACTGGTTGAAATGAGTTCATCTTGGCTTCTGGATCAGTTTGGATTGACTCGTTCTCTCTAAACCCTGTACCAGCCCACCTTTCTGAAACGTACTTATTTCTCTCACAATCTGTTGTAGGCTGCAGAGAGCGCTGGGCACACAGCACAGGCCCTGGACACACTGACCCAGGAAAAGCTTGCTCTGCAAAAGGAAAAGATAGCGGCGGAGGCTCTCGTCCGGGAGCTTAAAAATGCCAAAGACGACGTGCAGAGTCAGGTGAGTGGCTGACCGAAGGCAAGGACCTCCTGCAGATGTGTGTGGGAAACTGACAGTTTGCTTTTACATTTGTGTAGAAAGTAATAACGGAAAAATTGGCTCGTGATTTTCCATAGGGATCCGTGTATAGCGAAGATCAAATTGCAAACCGGTCATTGTGTTTTCGTTTTTTTGTTATTGTGTTCTGGAGGACTGTGTTAGGATAATATTGAAAATGTAGTCATTTATTACATGTTTGATTTGCTTACAAGTCCTTACAAATAATCAGTCACTATTGAATCAACTAAAACTTCTAACGGTAAAGCTAAAAAAAAGCAAGTAAATTGCAGGTTTCTGTGAGCTCATGTATGCAGAAGAGGGCGGATAGTGTTTTTCCAAATGGCACTTTGGAAATAAATATGAGATCTGAAAGTCGAGCAAGGGACGACGTGACGGATTTCTCAGGCTTGTTCCAAAATGCCAAATTCCATTTTTACTTTCATTTGTTCTCTTACGGTGCCGTTATATAAACACACATTATCCTCACGTCGTCTCGGGGATGTGACTTCTTCATTAGGGATCGAAAGCTACATCTGGATTTTTGTATGCTTTGCGACATTATCCGTTGGTATAAACGGAAATAATCGACAACATACTTGCAGTGATGTTGATTGTATAAGCTAAAGAGGATATTTTGTCTCTCTTGCAGCTGGACACTCTGTCGAAACAGACCTCGCAATACCAACAAGAGCTGAGTGAGTCCAAAGAGCAGCTGAGTTCAGAGAAGGAGAGGATCAGCAGCCTTTGCAAAGAAATGTGCGTCATTGTTCTGTACTGTTCTGTAATTCAGAAACATTATACAGAGTATATTTAGGATTATATTTTGCTCTGTAGGCCTTGGAGCTGTGATTGATTAATTTTTTTATTTTTAAATTGATATTATTAGCCATTTTCAGTAGTTATTAGTGCCATCTTTGTTGCTCTTTTATCCTCAACATTTTCCAGCGGATAGATATGTTGATTGGATTTAGTTCTGAAGTGTCCCTGCCACGAGCTTTTTAAAGTCTGGTTACCCCCAAAAGCGAAAAGTTTCTGTGGCGCAGGAGCATCCCAGACATTTCTACAGCCAGTGTTTGATTACAAGCTAGAGTTGGTCAGCGTGTGAGGAAATCTTGTTTTAGACATTAAGATTAAAAAATCGATTTACATGTTATTTTAGTGAACTATATTTATGCTTTCTTAAAGTCGAGGTGCCACCTTTCATCATCATTGCGTGTGCGTATCTGTTCACGGCTGTGTTTTTGAACCCGTCTCGCAGTGAGGAGCTGAAAAACACGGCATGTGAAAATGCCCTAGCTGTGGAAGCTGTGAAACAGGAAAAGGCCCAACTGGCTGCAGAGCTGTCCAGCAGCCAGAAGGAGAATGACAGCCAGCAAAAAGTATGCGTCCAAAAACATGTCTTACTGCTATCATTATTTTTATTTGCACTCGATAACGTGTAGTAATTTGGACAGCTGGGCCTGCACATCGTTTAGAGCAGCTTAATTCTAATAATATTAAATACATGTCCTTATCAGTAACATCAAGCTTATTATGTGTGTGTGTTTAAAGGTTTAAAAAATTATCTGTTATTTTACAGCTCGAGGAGCGGTTGGCGAATCTCCGCAGTCAGATCAAGGACCTGGAAAAGAGGTGAGACGCAGGACGGTACCGGAGCACTCGTTACCTTCCCTACCGGAGTCCTAAAACGGTTTTTGATCTCGGAAATGCCACATGATTGAACCTACTCACTCTACTCTTTAGTGAAAGAGGAAAACTCTTTCCTGTAATGTTTGTAACTCTTGAAAACCAACCGTTTCTCTCTACACACACAAGGGAATTCTGCTGTGAAAACGATTTCATTCGCTTCACTCCTCATTTTTACAGGGAGGTAACATTGAAGAACAACTCGGAGGCGGAGAAATCTGCTTTACAGCAATCTATCCAGAAAAACAGCGCCTTGATTTTAGAAAAGAACCGAGAATTGGAAACGTTGAGAACCGAGGTAATGTATTATGATATTTACCTGTAACATCCTTTCTATACAACTGAGCTGTACTTCATCAGTTCCTTTCATCTGAGTCCACGATTACTGGATGTTGCTAAACTAATATGTTGGAACAATTGACAAAACTAAAAGTTAGCTTTTGGATCATGTACAAAGAAAGAAGCAGCAACGACAGACTTTTTAAAATTTTCTGAAACCGAGGAATAATTCCTGCGTTGCGAAGTATATTGATGTTATGGGTTATCATTTTAAATGTTAGTTACTTGGTTACTCGTGGCCAAGGCTACAATCACAGGGGTTTTCAGCGTCTGTCGGAAAATGATATACAGTCAGACGTATAATGCGAATATGGCGTCAGCTCTAGAAATATTGGCATCCTCTGTAAAAATGGGTCCTTGTGGTGATTTAGCTTTCTCTCACTCTAAAAATATAAACCTAAAAAGTAAAACCCTTCGGAAAACATGATTAGTTTCTCGTCCATCTTCTGGCACGTGTAATGTATTTCCTCCTGTGAGCAGGTATCGGCGCTGCGTAGCGAGAGTGCTGCCGCAAACACTCTCCAGAGCGCTGTGAAATCTCTGGAAAGTGATAAAGCTCAACTGCAGGAGCGAGTGCGCTCTCTGGAAAGGAGCTTTACAGCAGCTCAGAAGTCAAGTCCTGCAGCTCAGGCGTCTAATCCCACAGACAGCCCCACAGGTCAGCATGTTGTGTATGTGTGTGTGTGTGTGTGTGTATATATATATA
>JAQQZX010000014.1:2997493-3019142 GCA_030068355.1 Notoglanidium maculatum | reverse complement strand
AGCATTTTATAAGTCTGCCCAATTTTGGCCAGGGATATCATTTTTGTTCTCTGTTTTGAATTGAAATGCATTTTAAATGCATTTTTTTTTCAGAAATTAAAAGAGCTTGAGTTTACAATATTCGTGTCCATGTCTATTATTTGATTTTGTCGCCCACTAAAACCCTTTTAAATAAAAAAAAAAACCATTTGTGCTTTGGGGGAAATTTTCTTGTGCGATTAAATGCGATTAATCAAGATTAATTAATTACAAAGCCTCTAATTAATTAGATTAAATTTTTTAATTGAATCCCACCCCTACAAATAACATGTGGAGTCCCTGTACACGTTGTTTCTGTAGAAACGATGAGGAATCAGAACGTGCACATTAATGTGGACCTGTGATTAGCCTTCCACTTGGAGCTGTTGTCCGAGCAATCAAATGTCTTCGACAGCACAGTGGCGTCAGAACATTTAAAACTTTTGACTGAGTCAACTTGGTTTGTCTGTGATTCTCAGGATTATACCATCTTTTTGTCATTGTTCGCTATGGATTCTTGCACGTGTCCAATCTTGCACTGGAGGAGACGCAGAAAGGTTTGTGAGAGTTTTTGCGCTCCACAGCACGAGTCAGTGCATCAGTCACTCTTATGGTGTTCTGTAATTCTGTTAAAGTGCTTAAACTTTAAACTCTCCTTTTCACGTCGATAGCGATTGAAAACATGGACCTCGGGGCCTTAAACGAGGTTCGTTGTTTGAATGATCTAATTTTAGCTCCTTTTTAAATGTGTGTGAAAGTTTGACTCACATCTTTTTCCCTGCAGATCAAAGGTAACATTCACATGGACTTCTGTTCCACTAAAGAGATCAGTAAACAGGGCTGTATCTCGGCAGCGCTGGCCCACTTCGGCAGCGATGTCCACCTCATGATCGGGGTATGATTTCACATTTAGAGCAAAAATAATTATGCGTCTCTATTCTTTAAATTGTGACGTTTCACGTTTTTTAAAAAATGACCTCAATTTCTGTACCTGGGGATAATATAATCGACACACAGGCTGTGGATCAGGTGTCAAACTCGCTCTACTGTTCCTGCAGAACCACAGTGCCACGGCTATCTTTGGTGTGGGAAAAGTTACGTGTCTGATGGTGACATTTGAAGCACTTGGCTGCATCAGTCATGCAGTGAAGCTCCTGATCAGTTTAATTTAATGTGCGGCGCTTCTAAGTTTACTGTTACCACTGTGAATTCTTCTGTGAATTAGCAGTTGCGTATTGGAACAAGTGCATTAATAAAAACTCCTGACACTTTCTGACCAATTAGAGCTTAGAATCCAGCATCCTGGTGGTATAATATCCTAAATAAAGCGGTTAGTTTCTGAAATTTGTTTGCTTCTAAGAGTGCTGATATTTCATGTGACAGCGATGGTGCATGTTACTGTTTGTATCGCTCTATTTGTCTGTGTTTGCGCTATATTAATTTCCAATTCTAGCAATTCTAGCATTGAACACTTACACTGAAACCACTTATTACAGGCTGTCAATCTGTGTGTTGGCATGGCAACACACAACGCTCACTCCAGCTATATCTTCTTCTGGAATTATTTTCATTAACAGAGCAAAATAAACCGAATATTTGGCCATATTCTGTTTGAAATGTCCCTCTATGTTAATTTCTTGTTTATGGAACTGTTGTGCTAAATATCAGCACGGCTGCGTTTACCCGAGACACTCAGCCGACTGGATTGTAGCTGTGCTGATGTTCAGTTCAGCAGCACGATGCGAGTGTGATATCTGTGGTTTTGGTTAAGAAGTCCTCTTTCATGGTGGAGACTGAGGATGTTTGCCGTGCAGGAATTTAATTTCAGACTGTTTTTCAACTTTGCTAAAAGGCTCATGGAGAAAATAGTATTTCCCAATGGCGCATGGAGTTTGATCAGAGGACGCGGTCACTGGCCACTGTTCTGGACTCAACTTTAATGCCAGGTAATGCATTAAATCAAAGCATTAAACCTTCTATGGAAGTTAATGTGGCCATTGGAACTCATGTGATGTTTTTTCCCCTGTCTTTGCTTCAGGTGTTCGGAAGATTCAAGTGGTGGACAATTTGATGTACGTGCTGAACGAAGAGGTCAGAATCAAGCCATTTTCCATTTCTTCATCCGACTGATGATCAGTTATTGGTTTCCAGCAGTGTGGTTCTGGTCAAGCAGAAAATGTCTTGTTGCAGTGTGTTCACATTTACTTTTACTCCTTTGAGCGATGCTCAAAAGTGTAAAGCTGCTAAAGGAACTCAACCCGGATGTGCTTGTTTCAGTTTTGCTTTTTCGTTTTTTTTAGGACGAGAAAAAAAATGAAAAACTACTTATAGAAAACTTCCTGTGTTTCCGTCTTGTTCTCTGATTTTATCAGCATTAAAGTACTTTAGGCTACTTTAGCATTGTTCACTCTGTGTGCTGTTTTCAGAACATGCTGAGTTTGTGGGACACTCACTCGCTGGTCATGCTGTGTTGCTGGCCTGATCTTCACATCCTCGACTTCCTACTGATCACAGAAGGAGACTCGGCTTCCATTGGGACGTAAGTGTGCTGTTTCGATTTCTTTCAGGAACACAAGAATCTGAGCATCTCTCAGTTTAAATCCAAAGCAGCCTGACTGACCCTTTAATAAAGCCTGCCAAGAAATAAAAGCCAATGCGTGACCTGAAAACGATTCAGAAACATGATAAATAGTTTCCAGGAGCAGGAAATTCATAAACTTTGGGAATGTGAGCCAACAGAAAACACTAAAGTAGACTGTGGTCTTGTCTTGAAATATTTATTGCATCTTTGCAGCCTGCAGTCTTGAGGTTCATGTCTAATTACCTCTCCCAAGGAGGTTATTTTTTCAGTGTGGTTTGTTTGGCTGTCTGTCTATCTAAGCAGGATTGTACAAAACCTACTGAATCTATTTAAATGAACTTGGTGGCAGGGTGTATCATGGGCCAAGGAAGACCCCTTCCAATTTAGCAACAGATCCAGGTCATGGGGCAGATCTATGAATTTAGTTTCACTTTTGCTAACGTTGTGAATTTGGGCTTGGTGGAAATCAGTGCTCAACAATACCATACATCTTAAAATGCAGTAAATGGCAGTAAAGTTCAGTTGTGACAAAACATAGCCAATGGAGAAATATGATGACTCCATTGGGAATATATTCAGATTAAAAAAAGTTGTTGCAGGATTGCGTATCACAGAGGAGTCGAATGTTGTCCTTGCCGGAGGTCTGCGCTCTCCGAGAGCCCTTCTAGTTTGATGAGATGTTTTCATCCGGGTTGGTTAATGACCATTTTATTTAAATTTTGGAAGGAAAAAAAAAGATCTTATTTTCGTGTAAATCCATTAAGTCAGGTTTAGGGATGTGTACTGGTATTCGAATACCTGGTTAACAGTTTCAGACTGAATTTGTAAGTTGCACATTTAAAGAGATTATATTTAATTCCAGACAAGAGGGCACCAGCATGAAGATCATGACTTTGACTGCAGCTGAGCACAAGGTGTGTCATGTGTTCTTCTCAAATGTGTTTGTCATTTGTGGTTTTATAGCCTGCAGATTTTCTTTCCTCTTCACTATAAAATGTCTCTTATTATTTCCAACCCACATACTGTAACTAATAGTAGTTATACTATTCATTATGGCTGTGTACCTCAAATATATGAAACTAATGTGAATAATAATATCAACTTTGATATCACGTTTTTTGGGGAATTAAATAACCAGATGCATGTTTTGATACAAGCCTATTTTTGATTAGACCTTAAAGTATGTACTAATAACTCTGTCGTGTCCTGACTGGTGGTAGCCTCATCTGAGGAAGCTTCTGGTTCTGTCCCTTCCTACTATGGAGGTTCTTTACTCACTCGAGGTGTCGGCGGTGTCAGCGCTGGTGCAGAATGCCATTAGTATGGTACGTCTACTACCACAACCAGAGTATACATCTTTAAGTAAAACTTAAATGTCACAGACAGTTAGAGATGTTATTTTTCACTGCTTGTTTTCATTCTCTATATTAAATTAGGATTCCATCTATTTGCTGGAAGGGGTTTCTGACTGTTCAACAAGGTGAGCTGGCAACAGTTGGACTTTTGATGAGTCTGGAAATGATGCGTTCTCCTGTAATACACAAACCTATGAATATATTGTATGTACATTTAAGAATGTAATATATATATACTGCCCATCCTAACACTCTTCTTTTATTTATATATATATATATATATATATATATAAAAAAGAGTGTAAGGATGGGCAGTATAATTGCTGAGCCTGACTTGTGAATTGTTTTATGTATTGCTGTGTGAGATGTATTATTATCTGATCCATGTGCACAATACATTTATAGCAAATCAAAATCTTGGGACGCTTGGACTTATGCATGACATTGACCAATCAGGAAGTAGCAAACAAGCAACCATATTTTCTTAAGACAAATCTTGTCACTGTGATGTTTTTCTGATGATGAAAAGGAGGCCGCATCCTCAAAGAAAGAATATTGAGGAAACGTCTCTGCATTTGCTGTTGGAACAGTTTTTTTTTTGTTTTTTTGTTTTGTTTTTCCTCATTAGAATCAGTCTGAACTATGTTATATAGGCGAGAAAATGGGCACAAAACATTAACGTAATTATACTTCAGTTCTCTTATCCCTAAACAGAGCATGAGCGTGGAGCAGGTTTATGTTTGAAACTATGTGTCTGTTCAGGTGTCTGGAAGAACTTTTAAGGCAGAAATTTTTTTTCGTCTTTTATTCGGTTTTTGGTTTGTTTGATTTTGGTCCTCTGTCTTCTGATTTGTAAACCTTCATTTATGCCTTTTTTTTTCTTCTTTTTTTTTTTATTTCTTTTTTTTTGGGTGTATCCATACAAAGCAGTGCAGAGGGATCACCATTGGGTTTAGTCCTGAGATGCTTCACAGAGGCTCTTCCAGAGAACAGGTATGCTGTGTTTAGGTGTTTTTTTTTTTATTTATTTATTTTTTTTTTTATTTTTTTTTTTATAAACAGTATAGTTAATACAGTCTCTTCCACAGTACCATTGTAAAGGTTCTCTTTTATGCCTCTCCTCTCCAGGTTGAATCGGCTTCTGTACAAACACAAGTTTGAAGAAGCTGAGAAGTTTGCGATTGCCTTTGAGCTTGATGTTGAGGTAAAAAAAAAAAAAGAACCAGCGTTAACGTTCTCTCAGCTCTGTAACTATGAACTATCAATTCTTTTGATGTACATTTACTCAAATTAGGCCACATTTCATAAGGACCTTTTGGTGTTACTCAGAAAAATGCACCAAAATCTGGTAATTTAGCAAAAAAAAAAAAAAACAAGATTCTCCTTCATCAGAATTTATTTTTAAATGACCTGCTATAACATAACCGTGCTTTGGACATTTAGAGTCAGTGTAGGACAAAGCATCCGTATTTGAATAAGTTCATATCCACCAGTCTTCACCAAGAAACTTACAAACCAGTGATGCATAACAGTGTATTGTCGAATGACAGGCAAACTGTTCTTGTGACGGCAGCCTCAGTGTGATTTCTCGAATACAGCATTTATGTGCTTTTTTTTATCCTCCTCTTTTCTAGCTTGTGTATAAGGTGAAACTGGATTTCGTGATGGAGAAACTGGCTTTAGTGTCACTCAACGATCACGGTCCTGAAGTGGGGACGAAGCTTGTTGAAGAAGCCAAAACAAACCTGATGAAGATTATGGTACTATCATAAGACGCACACATCATCTTTTCCACACAAGATCGTTTAACCTGCATGCATACTGCATTTATGTGTGTGAGAAATCCTGTCCGATGTTTCCGTGTCTAAATTCTGGCCAACAGCCAAAAATGTCAAATTGTGGTTTTGATAGAAATTGGGTTTTTCTGTGTATAACATGCTTGCATTGCATTTAGAAGCCAATGAGAACAGTGTTTGCTTTTTGTCAACCAATGTGTTTGTGAGCCTCAGTGCAGACAGGAAAGAATATTTAAATGTAATTTTCTTTTTTCTTCACTTTTAATGAAAGATTTTAAAATGCTTCTGGTTGAGATGAATGAACTTATGTTTAGAAAAACCTTTAGTTTTCAAAATGATTTATAGTTTAAAATATATTGAAACGCTGAAGCTTATCTACAAAATAAAGCATGAAGTGGGAATGTTATTATCAGGCTATCGCCAAAATGATAATGTATCCAGTTAGGTGAATAAGTTGCAGTAACTGTTAAAAGATAAATAACATGTCATATAGTAAGGAGGATATTCTTAAATCTCATTTCTTCACATGTGCACATCCTTCTTTTGTCCCCATCAGGACGAGCAGTACGTGGTACAGTACTGCCTCAACGCTTTCTGGCCCACACTCACCACAGCTGAGGAGATGTTGAACTACGCTGCCAATCGCTTCCCATCATCCCACATGCAGTCAGCTCTGGCCAAACTCGCCACCTTCTGCAGCCTCTATGGTTCAGACAAATTTAAGTATGTTTTGTTAACTAGTCCTGAGATTAAATGGCGAGAGATTTTCCAAATTAAAACGCTGCTTAAAATGTCAAATCTCAAACTTTTAAAGTCAGTATGTTGCAGATTACATTTATAATGATCTGCATACTCATCTTCCAAGCCATGCTTGGTGAGGAACGTTTGCTTTTTTAGTGTTTGGGCTACAAGAGTAATGTTGCTAAGAATTAGTGAGTCTCATTCAAGTAGCTTAAAGTGTTTAAATTATTTAAACACTTAATGTTGAATAAAAACAAGTTTTGGGTTGTTGTTTTTTGCTTCCCTCACTGTGTGTAGTGGTGTGTCCTGGATTGAGTTCCTGAACAGCAGAGATTACCTGAAAGAGATACTCGCATTTCTGAGAGAGGGGAACCTCAGCCGGGCACAGTACCTGTGGCTCCGACATCAGGTAAATCTGCACACAAGCGTAGACATTTTTCAGACAAAAATGTTTTAGATAAATTGGGGAGATGTGAAGGACTTCTCCACTATGGGTTTGATACACCACTGGAAAGCACAGTTTCTGAAAACATTTCCAAAGAGTAAAGTATAACTAAAAAAAACAAAATACATTGCCTTGGATGTTTAGCCAATCTCTGTTGCTGAGGATGTTACATTTTAGCATGTATGATGAACATTGTTTGCTGTTTAACTTCAGCTAAAGAGTTTTATACAGTTGTTCTTTTGCATACAGCATGAAAAAATGGGGTCACATGCTTGTGTTAGTAGATCATTTTAGAACTTCAACGGTCTGACTTTATCCATGATAAGTGTTTTTCAATAAATCACCGTGCAGTTGTTTTAAATTGTTTAGTTCAGGCAAATAAAAAATAAATATTTTTTGGCCTTCTAATTACAGTTTTAGAATTTGGCATTACTACTAATTATGTATTAATTTTTTTCTACATTTTCAACAGAGATGAACAGACATCTGCTTGTGCTGTACATTCAGTTTATAGTGAAAAAGATGCTTTGTGTCTTGGACAAACAAGTAAAAGTTATTGTTTTCCTTTTTGTAATTGCATAAACTAGTGTTCTGGTCTGTCTCTTTTGTTGTTCAAACTGGATTTTTGCAAAGAAAAAGCTGGATTTTGCATCTTTTTTTAAATGCAAATATTTGTTCTGATTTGTTTCAAAGGATACGACTAACTCAATTGTTATATCACTACCTGTCAATGTGTGTTCGGGTATTTACATTGAGCAGTACAGATTAATGTGAAAGATAATGTAACTCTTTGATCTTTTCAGGCTGAGTTTATGGGAGAGTTTAATGAGACCTCACTGCAAGCATTGTTGAGCTCCATCCCGTCAGACATCCAGTCTCAGGAACTCTGTGTCTGGTTAAAGGATGTGGTGGTGCCCTTCATGTGGAGAGTGTTGCCTAAAGGACAGGTGTGATAAGATGTTAATGGTGAAAGTTCAGTGCTGTAATGTCAGTGTCGTGTACTGTATCTATAACTGCATGCCTGTATTTTAAGATGCATTCAAGTGGCAGATTTTATAAGGTAAAAAAACAATACAAACACTGAGTTGGGGCGGAAATGAACCATCACCTACTTGCTTATGTTTCTTGCAAAGAACAGCTTTATAGTGCATGTCAGCATTGTGACTGAGGTGTGTGTTCACAGAGAATCCTGGCTAAATGGTTGGAGCTTCGCGCAAGAAATCTGGAGTTAAGAGAGAAGGTATGAATTCATCCATACAACAAGGCCATATTCATTAGCATGTGAGTTATTAATTTTAACTCTGCAAGACATTGTGTTTTGCTTATCTCAAATGAATCTTCAGATTATTTCCCTTCTTTCAGAATGGCTGGCCTAAGAATGGACTGAGGCTCGCTGAACTCGGCCTGCCATCCTTCTGGATGTCCACACATCTGGTGCAGTATTTATTTTATTTTACCCTCTCTTTAAAAGCTTATTTGTATGAGTTTATTTGAGAGAACATGATTCAGCAACCCAAGAACAAAATGTATTCAGCAGTTATTCTGGCAGTATGCATATGATGATAATGAAAAAAGATGTAAGGACTTTTTCAAAATTGACTAGGAAAGTTTTAAATATACTTATTAATGTTTAAACATTGTTGAACAGAATTCAAAGAAACATGTTGAGTAATTTAACAGTCCAGAGAAAGGAGCAGTTAAAAAAAAAAAAAGAGCAAAAAGTGATTAAAAAACTCAGCAATGTCAATGTGTTCTGGAGAAGCGAATACATAGAGCAGCGGTGGCCTCCACCTGGTTCTTTTTTATAACTGTTATAACAAATTGTTCTTTACAGCTTGAGGACTCAAACACAGAGGAAGTGGAGCATCTTAAGTTATTGGTGGCAAATCTACGCCAACTCTGTGACCTCTACACCAAATACAACTGCCGTCTCACGCTGTCCGACTTCGAGATGGTACGTGAGTGGTGTATTAGTACTGACTGTTCCTCAGAAACTCTCAATACTGTATCTTTTTCCCGTCTTTCTCTGAGCTACTAAACCACAGGTTCCCGACCCTGGTATTGGAGTACCCACTGTCCTACAGGTGTTAGTGTTTTCCCAGCTTCCTACACACCTGATTCAACCAGTCGGCTAATTAATAGACCTTTCTGTTACATAACGTGTACAGGAGAGGGGGTTCTCCACGACCAGGGTTGGGACCTCATGCACTAAAGAATGAGTGTGTTGTGTGTTTGTTTACTGGACTTTGGCTTTATTCTGCGTGAGCATGTTTGTGCAGTTTGTTACTGCTAGGCCTTTGAGCATGGCCCTTAACCCTCAAATCCTTAGTTGCATAAATGAGATAAATTTAATGTCATTTCACTTCTGTAAGTCAAAGTTCACATCATTAAGTCAAAGGCGATGGGAAAGGGGGATAATTCTGTCCTTTTTTTTAGATCCTCTTGAACCTTCCTTCAAATATAATGTGGTACATTGAAGTTCCTTTACCTGACTTTATTTAAAACATTAGCTAACATGAACAAATCATGAGCTTCAGCATTAATACACCATCAAATACATGAACAAAGTAGCCAACAGTTTTATTAATTGATGTGCTTTCAGTAATGTTTAATTAATGTTCATAACATCAATAAAATGAGAGCAATATTAATAACACCTAAATGAAATGTGCAGATGTTAACTGGCAAATTTCAAAACTGAGTGTGAAAAGTAAGTTTCAGTATTTCTAAGAACAATTATCATCATTTAGGAACATGCTGTAATTTATTTTTAGTCAGGGATTTAAAAAAAAGTTAAATTAGTCAGTACAGGTGAATTATGTTAGCAGATAAGCAAATAGCATTTAATACATAAGAATATTTATGCATAAGATGCTTTATTACGTTGTTAAAATTACATTTCAGAATAGTCTATTGCATGTAAATGGAACTTAATATAAAGTGTTCTTTGTCCTATCTATAATTAATATTTGGCTCTTTTGTCTTTTCTAATTGATGATGAAATGAAAGTTTTATGTTTAATAACCAGTATTAATTTTAAGGGGGTAAAAATTCCACTAACTGGTTTATTCTACTTGATATGCTCAAAAATTTAGGAGAGTTAAAAGTCGTCTTACTGATTTGTCTGTTTTTCACACTCAAATTGTAGAAACTTCTAAAACCATAAAATAACAAGCATAAACATGATTGTAACTACTTGTAACATAATTTTAGGAAACAAATACAACAGGAACTGACCTCTCTGAACTCTCAAAAATTAACATTTAAAAAACACATTTGGAGACAAAAGTGATGCAGCTTACAAGTTACCAAACCATATTCATGAATGTACGGGTATTAGGTTCTCCAGGTTAAAGATCCAAACCGTTACATAAGCAGGCTTATTAATTACGTTACATTCATGAATAAATAAGTTGTTGTTTGTGTGTATGTGGATTTGTGTGTCCATGCTCGTATTTATTTTGCAGGGAAGTACCCGTAGCATGGCGTTTCTGATGCTGGATAAAGTTCTCGCCCCGGAGCTGATTGCAGGTGTGGTTGAGAGCAGCGTGAGACCTTATGCTCAGGAGCACAGACTGGACCTCGATCGCGTCCTGTTGGACTACATTAAGGTCCTTTTATTCTCCTTCCTTATACTTTCTTTTTACAGTAGTGTCAAGTACATATCAATTCTTTCTTCCAGCTGCTACCCCTTTTTAGAAATTCTGTGCCTCAAAATACTGCAGTATGTTGTGCTGTGTGAGGAAAGTGGAACCTGCTCAGATTGTCTCATTTTCAGGAGTGTCACTAATTCTTCAGTTGAGTGTAGATCTGTTCTACTTTGTGTTTTCACTGTTTGTGAAACATGCTGTTTAGGGATTTGCTTTAACATATAGCTTGTTTGTTTGATCATTACAGTTTTGATATTTGTACCTTGTAATAAAATTCAGAGGGTTTAAAAATGTAATTTCTTGATTAAATGAGTGTAATAGTTTGTATGTCTTTGTAGTACTGTATTTTCTTCATACCATAGTGTGATAAGTTTCTATGCCATAATTTAAAAAAAGATTCTTTTAGAGGTACAACCACAGATTTTTTTTTTTTCTTTTTAATATTAGTCTTTGGGTTAGTCTTCGATTATGTTGAGCATCCTTCATACAAGTGGCTGTGAATTAGCTGTTACTATTGAAACGATAACATATTCACCTTTCAGGCAGCATTACTCTCAGTAGAGTGTAAAGTGATTAGTTAAAACTGTAGAGTCAAGAGTTTTTCCTTCTTTAAATCTGTTTTGTTTTCTGTGCTTTTTTTCAGGATTTGCTGGATTGCTGCAGTTCTCAGATCACGTCTCTCTTCACTGAGTGGGAGGCCAAAGCAGTGGCTCTGGTTCACTGTATGACTGACACTAATGTAAGTGCAGCTCTTAAAACCAAACCACATTATATGACAACCTTATTTGGTAAACGGGAAGGACTAGAATCAGTTAAAGGTACCAAATAAATTAGTATTTCATTGAATGAAAATTTGTCTAATAGCTAATGCTAATCCACCAGATTGCTAGCTGTGATGTTTCACTCTTTATAGCTAGCTTAGCTGATCTAAAAGTAACGTAAAAATGATGCCATAGTTATATATGGGACTACAGCCTTAAATAGCTGGTCTATGTAGGTATATGGTGGATTTGAATTTTTGTCACTGTTGCCTTAAAATAACAAACAAAAATGAGTTCATGACAACAAATAATCATCCATCAAACACCAATAAAATGATATATTACACTGCACAACAATTTTTTTGAAAAGTCTTGCTTCCTGAAAAGTTTTTGCTGATGGTGACAGGTACCTATTGGGTATGCACAAATATAGTTTTGGTTTTACTGCATCACGTACAAACTCTGAGAAATAGACATTTATATGTTTACTGACAATAACGTGTTTAGTCACGTTTATGTTTCGCATAAGCTTTTAAATTCAACAGAATTAAAAGTGTTTTGCTCCTGATTTTCTTTTGTATTCAATGTCTGGTGCATCACGTTGCCGTGTCCAACAGCAGTCAGCAAGCATTGACGGATTCCAGTTGTCCTGGTATCGTTTCTCCATCGTAGCAATGTCCTGGTGAAACCTTTCACCGTGTTCGCCACTGACAGCACTTTGCAGAGATTTGCGGGGAAGAAGTCCAAGTGTGAGTGGAGGAAATTAATCTTGAGTGACATGTTGCACTTCATTGTCTGTGAGAAGTTTGTCTACCAGCTGAATGTAGTTTGGGGCTCTGTAATTGCGCAGAAAATTGTCAGCAACGTTTTTGAAGTCTTTCCAGGCAATTTCTTTCGGCCCAACCAACAGATCTTCAAACCGCTTGTCACTCATAACATGTCTGATCTGGGGGCCAACAAAAATGCCCTCTTTGACCTTAGCGTCAGTTATTCTTGGGAACTTCTGTCTTAAATAACGAAAACCTTCGCCTTCCTTGTTCAGTGCTTTCACGAAATTCTTCATGAGTCCCAGTTTTATGTGAAGAGGAGGCAAAAATATCTTTGCCGGGTCGACAAGCAATTCATTTGTCACATTTTTCTGTCCTGGAACTAACTTTTTATGGAGTGGCCAGTACTGTGGGGAATAGTGCGACTCTTTGGCACGAGACGTATCGCCCGACACCAAAACATCTATAGCATCAAGCTTACTTACTGTTATATTGCTACAGATATTGATATATTGCTATACTTTACTATACTGATACTATACATACACCCTGACTATCTATATTAACCAAATGAGCAGGATCAGTGTATGCAAGCCACCTTTATAGCATGCTGAGACAGCGTCAGGCTCGTTCAGACCTGCCCAGGCATGCCCAGGATGTCAACTTCCACAGAACAGCTTCCAACCTGGCCTGATTCCATGCCTGGACATGCCCAGGCTGCACAAACCGTTGTTGAATATATAAGAAAAAATCATGACAAAACTGGAGATTTCTCTGAAACGGTACATGATGGGTAAATTTTGATGTGATATTCGTGATCAGCACCCAAAAATCTATAAGAAACCCCCAACAGTGTTCTTTGTTGTGCAGTGTTATCAGATTTCCTAAATAATTTTTTTCATTGTTTTTTTTTCAGTGACTTTATTATTTCTACTGACTCTGATGCACAACCACTCAGCATTTTAATAATATTGTGGTGTAAATGATGAAAGATAGCAAGCTTGAATGATAGAAATTATATTTTGCCCGTGAACATCTATAAAGCAAATATAGCGGTGTGCTGCATCGTGTCATTCTGTGTGTTTCAGCTGGTGATGGACGCTGTCCTGGAGATCATGTACAAAGCTGTGGTTCCCTGGAATGATACAATAGAGAAGCTTGTTCAGCAGCATCTGGAAAAAGAGCACCCCAAGTACTTGGCAAAATATCCTAATGCACTAATAAGGAAACTGAGAATATACAGATATAAATGCAGATATGTTTGTTTTTTAATTTGCGGAATCTACACTTGTTGCATTTCTATCTCTTTACCATTTCAGACAGGAGCTTTTAAAAGAGAGTTACCGTTTAATGGAGATGAAGAAACTTCTGCGATGTTACGGAATTCGCAACATAACACTTTCTAACTCCAGAGAGACGATGGTTAGTGGTTTTTTTGGTTACGCTCAGCATACAGCATGTGTATGTTTTAACACCCTGTTTTAATGATTACAGACGTTAATACCCCGGTACAATCCGTGTGATATGCAAGTGTAGTATCATCAACAAAGCATGATACTAATCCCCACTGCCTGTATTTAAAGTGTGTGTGTGTGTGTTTGAACAGATGCTTGTAAGACATATTCTGAAACAGGACCTGGCCACTTCGCTGGAAGATTCTCTTAAACTCGCTGAAACCTATAAGCTTGACTCGTCTGAAATCTACTACATCTACTGCATTCAGCTTTTGGAAAAGAATGAGGTACGTTTATCAGCACACTTTGTTGTACATTTATCAGCGCACCCTGCAGGATTTATTTGTTGGTTTTTTGAGCTCATTATAATGCCTGAAATAATCCTAGGTGCATCCAAGCAAACTTGTTCAAAGACCAAAATCTTCGATTTCTAAAAGTGTTCAAACTGTGCGAATGTTCTCTAAAGCACTATTCCACAGTTTTGCCTGGCCGTGCCAAGTCTGGCCATACTCGTAGTATAATTGTTTATCATCAGAGAAGAAGTGCAACTCAACATTATGGGGTGAACAATACCTCGAAACAAAACCTTGTGGGACATTATATTATACTTTTTAGTCTTAAATTAAAGACAATGAACTGGTAAAATTGTTCTAAGATAATATCATTATCGTACTGAGCCTGCTACATTCTCTTTTAAGACTGTATTCTATATTTATGTGAGTAATTCCAGTTTTATTCCATAATACGCTCCCTGATTCTGTAAGCAGACTCCGTAAGGCCTTGTACATGTCCGGGACCACTTTTCAGAAAAATCAGTATTGTATGTATGTCGGATGGTTTTGATAATTCCATCAAATTTGATATGTATTTTGTATTTGCAGAGGGACAAGTGTATAGCCACACTGAAAAAGCTGCCGCCTGCTGAGGCAGAACTTGTAATTGAGCGACTGACCGGCTGGGCGAGACTCCAACTGCAAAACAAGGAGCAGTTCACTGAGGTTGGATCTTATAGCTTGTACAAGGCTTGTAGTTATTTTTTGTGCAAATGGTGCATAATTCGCAATTTACTTAAAGCTGCTTTTGCTTTGCAGCTTAAGAACCTACATATTCAAGTCACACAGGTGATGGTAGAGGCACTGAAGTATCTGCAGAGCATTCAGAGAGGTAATGGTTCTCTCCAGGATTAGGGCTTTTTTAATTTATTTTAAGTAATAATAAGGAAATCACTCAACTTTTCTAAATTCACATGATTCATGTTAATATGCTTGAAAGTATTGTTTTTCATCCTAACAGATAATGCCTTAAAGAGAATGGGGTGTGAGAACAACTTGAAAATGTTCACAGCCATTGCTCACTTGCAGGTACTTAAACATTTCAAGTATATTTTACTTGTATTTTAAATAGGAATTAAATCAAATCTTTTCCTTATGCATGCACCTCAGGAGGACTTTGACATCTTCCTGACTCCTGAGGAGTATGACGATCCAGCAGTGAGGAGGCAGTTCAATCAGCAGCTCATTACTGCGTACGAGAACACGCAAGCATGGCGTCATTCGAGGAAGAAGCACCCGGACAAGGCTAACGCTAAAGAGCCAGACAGCAAGGCCAAAGTGGCAGTGGCTAATGACCCTGATGGCAAAACCAGAACGCTGTCCACTGAGGCGGGTCTTCATCGTCTGGCTAAACACCTTGAGAGGACTGAGCAGGAGCTGTGGGCAGACCTGGCAGATCGGGCTTTAGAAGCTGGGAATGTGGAGAAAGCCCTTAAAATCCTTAGGTACTACCAATTGCTTTTACCCATACAGCGTTTAGTCTATTTGAATGGAACCCTGGTGGGTTTTCCCCTGAGTACAGATTGTTTGTGCAGCTGTGAACACCGTAATCGTGGGTGTGGACCAGAACAACCAGTCTGAGTGGGTTTAAGTGAGGTGGACTCGGTCCTCTTCCAAGTGAACTCTGCTTTGAGTGCCGTGCAAAGTGATTCGATGCTGAATCAACATGACTGTATGATGTGAACAAATATGATATGTATTTTGGGTTGAAGTATTTGTTATTTTCTGTTGTTATGAACTGCTAAACTGAGCCACGAAGCCCGAACTCAGCCAGAGGACAGTGCTGTAGAGCACTAGATTTTATATAGATAAACAAAAAAGGAAATAAACACTGGATGCGATGCACAAGATATATTTATCTAATATTTTTTGTGTCAGCTCAGTTCTCTCTGTGCTTGGGTGACTTTTCTGATTTCTACACACCCACTCGGTTAACATTTTGTATACTTTTCATCACCGTATTTCTGACCAATGAATGGAAAATAATGTGAAAGTGCCTTTTTTAATGAGGAACCATTATCAGCCTGTCCCCTCAAGGACTGTTCCAAAACTGTTAACTTAAGGGATGTTTGTTAAGTGAGCTCTTTGAAGGGCTGTAGCTTGTAAACATGCTTCAAGAATTAAAATATGAACCATGTAATCTTCTGAAACTGTCTAATAGCTTCTTGTAATAATGTACAGTCCTCTATATCTACATGTGTACTTACCTTTGATTTAAGTGACCTGGAAAACTGAGAATCTTCAGGGTAATAAGTAATACCGTTTTGTTCCCCCTTCTCAGTGAGCTCTATCAGCATCATCCTAACTCGAGCACAGGCCGAGTGCTCTTCAGCACGGCACAGCGTCTGTGTAAGATGCTGGAGGACAACGTCCCTATGGTGCTGCCTGAAAGAGTAAATCTTCCAGCTCTCATCCACAAACTGGCCTGTCAGGCCATCACCATCTGCCACGCTGGTACCTGTACCTTCATTTTACTCAGAAATACATTTTTGTCAATCAGGTTTGGGGGTTAATCAGATTTGAATATCTAAATAGTTATTATAGCTTTAAAAACAGTCATTAATGCAATCAGTAATTAAATAAAATACTAAATTTGGCTTACTACTTAATGTTATTTATTTCTGAATTCCAAGCTTACCCACAATAATTAATTTTTTTGTAGTAGTAGCGCACTAATAATTTGTCAACTAGTCAAATTAACATTGTTTACAGTTCTGGAGCTAACCTATGAATTACTGTAGTCTACAAAGTGTATTCGTGGGCTGATGTTTGAAGCCACTCGCAACCCATACAATGAAATATAAAATGACATGAATAAAATAAAGCAAAATTAAATGATAATGAAAAGGTAGTAGTATTATTGTTTTTTGTATTCTTTACAATTTATCTATTACGGTTTCCCTCATTTTTTGAGCTTTATTGCTTTGTAAACTTTATAGAAAAATGTATGATAGTCATCATGATCATGTTTGGTTAAATCTTCTGTAGATCTGCTGCTTGACTGTGTGGAGTTGTGTAAAAGCACCAGGGATGCTGCTGATGTTTACCGCCAGTGTCAGATTGATGACTACGGCTTTGTTGTAAAGGTGCAGTTTCATCTCCTTACGCAGGTTTGTGTTTTGTCTCTGTATGTTTGCCAGTGTGTTATTTAGCGTTCTCTTTATTTTGTTCTGTACAGGACGCTGTACTGAATGGTAAGGAAGACGCCTACACAGAGACCAGTGTTCAGGACGTGTTTAATGAGGACGGCATCGTGCTGGACCCGGTCTCGGTGCTCCCAGTGCAGTATAAGATCACCACCAGTCTTCTGCCACTCGCAGGTACCTGCATGGTGCCTCTGTATTAACCCAATATGCCAATATCAGCTGTACAATACATATAAAATATTGTGGATTATTGTGTACAAACTGAAATATTGCCACTTACCCTGTAAGAATGGGTGACCAGATGGTGTCCTGAGATAGTCCTATTTCCTAAGGTGATAAACCTTTTTAATTAAATTGCTTTGCATTTCCATTTTTGTTGTTTCCTAGATTCAACATTTTATCCTCTGGGTTGCTCGTGCTTGTCATACTGTTCTCTTCAGGAAGGTAATTAGTATTTCAAACCAAATTAACATTTCTCTTTACTAAGATTGGTTTCTAAATTTAAATGTTTTTAACGATCATGTCAGTACTGTCGTTGCCGTCTTTTCTTTTAATGTCCCAAAACACTACTTAAGGAAAAGATCTATAGGACAACACCATATGTTTAAGCTCAAAGCATTCGTTTTATATATTCATTAATAAAGTTGTTTCTTTTCAGGTGTTTTTTCACCACGCTTCTTTTCAATACATAGTGATTGGTTTAGCTGTTAGTTCCTAGTTGATTATAATCACATACTGGGTGACTAATGAAAGGAAATACACTATAACCTTTTATCAAGGTGCAGGGACACCACAAGAATTAAAACCATTTCAGTGTACCTTGGCACAGATTCTATATGTCTGGAACTGTACTGGAGTGACGAACACCATTCTTCCAAAATTTATTCCCTCAGTTGGTTATTTGATAATGGTGGTGGTGAGCACTGTCTAACATGTCACTCCAAAATCTCTCGTTGGTGTTCAGTTGAGTAAGATCTGGTGAGTTTGAAGGCCACACCGTCTGATTTTTATTATTTTCGCACTAATCTACTTATTCAGTGAGCCCCTATTCAGGGGTGGAGTCATCCCATCAGGAAATAAATATTTTATCATAAGATAATTAGTCAGAAGTTTTGAACTGACCCTGCAATCCAAGAGGAGAAGTAAACTGACAATGGCAGCAAGAATAAATTAATTCCCCAAACAGCAGAACAGAGCCAGTGCTTTTTCCTTCAACTTGTTACCCATCTGTATGTCTCTGTGTTCTGCTCCCTTTCAGATATAAACTGGATTTATTTATTGCCTATGAGTTAAACACAGATTTCTTAAAGCTGTCAATGTAGAGGTTTGATCATTCTGTGACACTTGTGCTTGACAATCAGTAAGCTTCAGCTTAAACCCTAATGTCTGATTTATATTGTTACACCATCCTCCTCTAATACATTATTCCACATGATAGTCATGGTTCCTACACTTTGGTGAGAACACATGGCAGGAACTGGGCTGTTTTCCTCCAGGAGCGTTCCACACATCTTTATATCCTCTTTATATCCACATTCTGAATCTTCTAAGCAATATGCCTTAATGCTTTCTTGACTATGACTGGATTTCATAAAGATGGGTTGATTTTCATTGGATTTTGTATATTAGCTTGTTCACTGATGTAATGTTTTACAGACACTGACTATGTTCGGCCGTTGCTGGGCCCCATGGCCACCATGCTGCAGAGTCTGCAGGAGTGCAGTCAGCTGGAACTGGCCCTGAGGCTGCTGCTGGAGTCATACGCCAGCATTTTACAGCACTTTGTCTCCAACAACATGGACCTCAGTTTGAGCATGAAGGTGCATCTAATTGAATGAAACTCAACTTCTCATATTAGAAAACGCTTCATTTTAGGAGTGTAAAACAGTAGTGATTAGATTACTTTCTTTGCTACATGAGGCTTTAGAGTCCTTATATTATAAGGTTTAGTCATGTAAGCCTTTTTTACCTCAGCTGCATACTAACAGTCGGTTGGTCCGAGATAAGCAGACTCTGGAGGCGATCGAGAAGACCGCTCTCTCTTCTATCAGTGTGGTTGTGGTGACTTTATTACATAAGGTGAGCATCCTGCAGATGGAAAATAAAGGTTTGAATTGTTCTTAGAACAATAGAAATTAATTTTTTCTTTGATTTAATTAGGATTTATTTAATGCTTATGTTCAGATTTTGGACCATTTTAGAAATGTAAAAATGTTTAATATGAACATAATATATTATGTATATAGGTTCTGAACTGGCGGGTGGTGGACTGTGACTTGGCCATTGGCCTTTGCACTGTTTTGGGCAAATCTGACGTTCTGGACATTCTGTGGAAAATAATAACCAATGCTTGGCAAAACTACAACAAAATCATGGTAAGCTATGTCCGAACTGGTATCCTACTGATAAATTTTATACCGCACCAGGGTTTGGACCTGGGATCTGTTGCAGTGCATTATGGGTTAATTAGATATGGGCCACTGTGTTTTCAGGCTCTAAAATGGCGCATTAGCAATGAATAGGATTAGAGTTTGGACATATTTTTACATTCTGGACAAAATGTGAAACTTGCAAGTTTTTTTTAGTTTGATGTTTGAATTGTCCTCCTCAGGCTGTGGCGATGGTTGGAGCCCATTTCTGCTCACTTTATAATGACCAGCAAGAGAGGAAGAACTTCCTGTCAGTCATTACAGATGCAGAGTGGGGTATTAAGCTTGGAAAGTTTGGGGTTAGTTTTTTTTTTTTTTTAACAAAGTATGAGTAGTCTGATATTCTAGTTGTTTTTGTTATCTGGCTGCTAAGAATGAAAATGTTGATGTCCTGCTTTATTCTTTTCTCAGGTTTCCATTCAGTCTGTGTTTAGACAGTGTTCGGAGAGCAAGAGGAATCTGATTCCTGTACTCGTAAAGAACAGAAACATGACTGCTGAGATCTTACAAGATTACTGCCGGTGTGTTACCCTGCATTTAACGTATTCTCCAAACAGTTTGCCATATGAAAACATCAACCGTACTGCCTAGGATGTCTCATCAGGGTGGAAATACTTGTTAGATATGAATTGGTGGACAAGACATGACCTGTGTTTTACAAACAAAAGTATTGAAAACATTCAACAGTGCCTCAGTGAATCACCTATAATCACAATTTTTAAGATGAAACCTGGAAAAATTAGAGAAATTGTACCTGAGCTGAACTCATCATCTGCTCATGAACAAACCAAAATATACTATGATAATCTTGTTGAAGCCAATCTTTTTCAAATTAAAAGTTTAACTTTTGTTTACTTTCCCATGGATTTGCCTAAAAGAAGCCTAAATACTAAATAATCACTTCTAATAAATGCCTGTTTTAAATGCCTGTTTTAGCAACATTTTAGCATCAGGCTTCTGGTCACTATAGTACAACTTTAATCACTGAGCTCTCACGTTCCAGATAAGTCAAGCAGAGAATATTAATCGTTCATCTCTCTGTGTTCTGCAGAACTTATGGGCTGGACAGTGACTCTGCACTTAATTTATACATCACCACGCTGCTGCTACAGGAGAAAGTAGATAATAAGTACTGTGAAGTCGGAGCCGGGGACGCAGGACTGGCCGAAGGGGACGAGGGTACAGAAGCAGGGCATGAGGATGTATTGGAACATGTCCTACGGATTGTTCCTGAACTGAGCGCCACTACAGACCTGGTCATCAGTCTGCACACAGCACTCACAAAGGTCAGACTCACTCATAACATGCAGGTCACAGGCTGCAAAACACAGAGAAAAAACATTTGTTTACCTGATTAGTGTGATGATGAGATAAGGTGCTCAATCCCTTTTTTGTGGTTTGCTGCAGCTGAGTCCCTATAACTATGAGCAAATAGGGAGGGTCCTCAAAACCATTCAGACTGCAGATGAATGCACCACTGTTTTACCGCTCAACCAGGTAAGATCATTGTTTTTATCTGTTTTACAGTATGACTCAATCTTGTGATGAATTAGGTGATACTGTACATAAGTGAAATGCAAAGGAGAATGTAAAACTATTTTGAGGTTATAGCTGGTCAATTGAAAAAAGAAATACTAATTAAGAGATTTGGATAGTTCTAACTAAATTACACATTTTTCTGTTGTGTTTCAAGCTATCTTGAAATGGCAGTTGAAATATAACGACATGCATCCACCATGATAATGGATGATCGAATGGAAATGGATAAATTGTTAAAGGATAATAATCTCAGAAAACATGCAGTTTTACTGCTTTACACGGTCTTTACCTCCAAATGCAAATCTTCAAAGTTGTTCCAGTGGCTCATATATTTGTTACAAAAATGAGGGAAATTTTAATTGAAATATTCAGAGCGCAATGTAAAATCATTAGAAAAGTTCATGCTGTCTCATTTAAATTTAATTGCACTTTTTAAATACATTAAGAAATGAGAAGAGGTTAGATTATGAAGTATTTAATAACTTCTGAAGTTAATGCTCTTCCATAAAGCTCTTACCTTATTTTGAAGAAAAAAGAGGGCTAAAAAAGGTTGAATATTTTTCAATTCAATTCAATTCAATTCAATTTTATTTGTATAGCGCTTTTAACAACAGACATTGTCTCAAAGCAGCTTC
>JAQQZX010000014.1:2979487-2997393 GCA_030068355.1 Notoglanidium maculatum | reverse complement strand
AGTTATTTCTGTGACCATTGTGAGTTTTTCTTTCATTGCCTGAAGGGTACCAACAATTTTGTCCACGTGTGTACATCTGTATTAATATACTTAATGGTTAACTACCATTTTTAGACTGGTCAATTAGGTTTCTGTACAACCAAAACATGGAACTGGGCAGCACATTGGAGCTTTCGCTTTCCCAGTGGGATTAACTAATGAACATAAGATTTGTTGAATGATGGTCCAGCATAGAATCTGAAGTGGAAGTGTGTGCACTGCGGTTTATGCGACACAGTAGTGTACCTTATTTATAAGTCTAGGTACACCCAATAAAGTGTCAGCCCAGTGTATACTGTCATGATACTTTAGGTGCGTTCCTTTTTTCCCCTTTTCACTCAGGTTAACCTGGATAAGCTGTACATCCTGACCGTGAACCATGTGTTCAAGAACAAGCTGATGCCCTTGCTGTTGGACCAGATGAAGCGCCCGCAGGCTCCCGGCCCCATCAGAGACACAAACAGTGTGATACAGAACATATTTAAACATGCTCTCTGCATTCAGAACCTGGAACTGGCTGCAGCCACCATGCACAAAATTGCTCAGGATCTTCCTGCAGGTCAGTCCAGTAGCAGAGGAGTTTCATTTACCTGTTCTTTGCCCTGAATCACTCAAACATCTTTACATTTACACTTTTACTCAGACTTTAAACTGGTGATTCGACATTATTGGGTGGATGAATATGTGGGGTGGGCAAATCTCCAACCCAGCTGCACAGGACAAGCAGATTTCATATATAGGCTGGTAGTTTTTTAATGTAAGCAAGTCGATTCAATAACCAGGAAAAGAAAATCCTTACTTCCTGTTGACTTTCATGAAACAAAATTTATATTTGGTGCATAGTAGTGTAATGTGCTTCACGATGTGATAACTATAGTTAAAATTAATAATTTATTCATTTATTATATTACTTTAGCTACAAATTTTTTAGCATAGTCAGTTAGCTTTCTGGGGAAAAACATGAGACTAAGCAATGCATTCTTGCTTTTACTTGCCGTGTGTGTGTGTACACTACAAAAATATGTCTCTGCTGCTTACAGGTGCAGAGAAAACCATGTTTTTGAAATTCAGCTTGGACCTCGTACACAAATTGCTGAAGTCTGATACTCTACAGGTACACTACAATGACATTATATATAACGGATGAACTGCATGTCATAAATATCCTTGTTTTTTGTTTTTTTTTTGAAGTTATATATTTGAAACAGAAATTATATATAGGGCTCTGAGCACATATTTTCAAACAAATCGTATAAAAAAGTAAGCAGATAACCATTCCAATTTTTTTGTCAGATCATGTTGACATGTATAAGAATGCATGGTAAAGATCTGAAAGTGGTGAGTAAATGGTGACATGGCCATTCAGGAATGGGAAAAAAAATTGTTTTTGGCAAAATTTAAAAAAAAATTCTGTCAAGAGTTCTACAAAAGATTTAATGATGATGACTGCTGTTACATTTAGAAAAATGTCCTAGGAATCTGGAAATCAAAAATATGAATTGTATCTAATTCTGTCTTCGGACTATAGATCATTAAATGTATACTCGTTTAGCAGTGTTTTGTGTTTTTGGCTGATTTTCAGGGATCACCATGTGAATATAGAGTATGATGCACTTAATTTGTGACCATTTTTCTATTCTGGAGGTTTGTGTGGTGTGTATATAGCAACAATTAGCCATGTACAAGCAATGGCTTTCCGAGTTTGCCCAGGCAAAAAGCTAAAATAAATACTGTCATTTGAAAACTTAGATATATTGGTCTAATATTTTGGCACTTTTCTATTATGTGGGTAGATGTGCCTGTGATCTGTGAATGTTTAAAGGAATTCTGAGAGGGTGATATTTTAAAATCTAGATGATTTGACAAGGAATGACCTCATGTCAATTTCATGAATACATGTATTTCTGTATTGAATGCTTGAATACAGATTTTACACTGTAATATAACCTGTAGCTGCTTAGTTTTTTTCTGTTGCCATCTTGTTGCTTTCACGGTGAGACTCTTTTGTCGACTAACAATTTCTACAAAAATATAAGGCTACATTTTATATTATATGTATATTTACATCATAAATGTGTGTGTGTTTGTGTGTAGGAGGAGCTCCGTATGAGGGGAGAGATGTTCACATCGAAGCTGCAGCTGCAGTATCAGCGGTCAGCCACAGAGAACGCGCTCATGACCTTTCAGCTGGACTCCCCCGAGCTGCTGAAGCTCACAGGACTACCTGGCCGTCTCATTGTGGCTCTGTTCGAGCACAGCTCAGTAGTGGAGCGCATGAAGAGTTCTGCTGGACAGACCTACCCTGGTGAGAGCAAATCTCTCCAGGCAGACCCAAATAACCAGTAGCTAAGCATGAATACTCAAACAAGAATATACAATAGCCTCTTTTCTACTGGAAGGCTGAATAGTTATATACGCACTGTTCCACTCTTGGTGTGGACTTGTGAAAGGTTAGCGTTTCTCCTTTAAAACTGATATGCTGTTCATTTAAAACTATGATGTGCCTAGAAAAAAATATCAGCAAGTGATGCATGGTTCTGGAAAAGTATGGAAAGGTTTATGGTGAATATTATGGATATGAATACCGAATGCAGCCTCCCTAAAGTATTTCATGGTTTTGCTATTTGTGATTTTGGTTGGCCCATGGTGATAATTGGAATGTTAGCTAAATGTAAAGAGTAATTTAAAAAAGCATGCTCTGCTGCAGTAATGTAAGAATGTAATAAATATGCATACTGTTTCTTTCAAAATTAGTCAAGCCAAAAAAATAAATAGTTTCCGATTTCATTAAGAATCATGCATCCCTATTGTACATTACAAAAGGCTACATAAAACAGTTTTTAATAGAATTTACTCATTACGTGTTTTCTATTGCACTCTTGTTTGTCCAGACATTCATGCAGTGGCTAAAGAGATTGCATCCATTAACGGTGTTGACCTTCTCAAGATCCGAAATATCCTTCTAGAGAAATGGCTTTGCAAAACCGGGCAGACAAATGGCAAGGTAAGAGGTTTTTAAACTTGTGTAGGAATTTTAACTTTGATTGAAAACTGAGGAATAATATCAAAGCAACTAAAGCATCTAATGATCTACCTTTTAAGAAAACTTTTTGGCACTGAACTGAGTGATTATTAGTAAACATTGTTTACATCTCTACCGGACATCCAGTACCAGGATTCTGTGACTGATCTTGCTGAGGATCCTGAGCTCATGAGGTGATCTAAAAACTCCTCCATTATACTTTACAGCACTTTTCCACATTACATGGTTTGTAAAATTATTTCCTTTTTTTTCTTTTTTTTTAAATATCCTGAATTTTTTTCTGTTTTGCAGAGTGGTGTATTTGCTGCAGATGCACCCTATGGATATGAGGGCACGTCTGCTCAGTCCCATCCTGAATGCAGAGACATGGGTAAAGTATATTCCTATAACTTCATGATTTAACTTGATGATTACAGAAACTAGTGGGTAATAAACAAGCCAAATCTAAAATACTGATGGTTGCATTTAAAAAAGCAAAAGCATAGTACTATGCAGTTTGCTCAAGTGGGAGTTAGATTATGTTTTAGAGCAGGTATGAAGTCATTTGCTCACTTGGGCATAGAGCTTTGATTTATCAGACAAATTTTCACTGTTCTAGATCATTTAAGAGCAATCGCCAAAATTAAATCCTACCTGTCCTACCATGATTCAGAAATCATGAAGCATTCATGCCTTCATTACATCTTGACTATAATTAATTCTCTCTATCTTGATCTTCCCCAGTCACTACTTTCACAATTACAGTTGGTCCAGAATGCCGTCGCTAGATTGCTGACCTGCACTAAAAAGCAAGAGCCTGTTACTCCTGTCTTGGCCTCATTTCACTGGCTCCCTATCTGTTTTAGAATCCAGTTTAAGATCTTACTGATGGTTTTTAAAGCTCTCAATGGACAGGCTCCAATTTACATCACTGACCTCATACACTTATAGTCCCAAGGTCTCTTAGATCTAGTGGTAAAGCCCTACTATATATTACCCATTCTCGACTTAAAGGAAAAGGTGATGGAGCATATGCAATCACTGCTCCATGTTCATGGAATCAGCTACCTCCTGACATCAAGAGTATTCCTAACATTATGGTTTTCAAATCAAGGATGAAAACGTATTTGTACTTTATGGCTTTCTTTTCCCCCTTAATTTACAAATTACTTTATTTTTGTAACTGTAACTGGCTGTTTTTGGTATGGGTTTTTATTGTGTTTTGCATGTATTTTATAGATCGTTTTATGCACTTTGGTCAGAGACAGTCTGTGCTTAAATGTGCTCTATAAATAAATTTTACTTACTTTCTAGCCTCTCTGTCAATGATTATGCTTTCTTTGTTAAATTTCTTCATATGGAGCGTCTTCCATACAAGTCCCTGAATAAGTTATTACTATAGAAATCATAACGTTTTAGAATGAGTTCATTAGTCTTCCTTTCTTTTTCCTTTCCTTTTGTCAGCTGTTGGGAGGATCCGGTCTCAGACTGACTTTTGAGCACCGCAGCCGTGCTTTGTTTTGCCTCATACACATTGCAGACTCTGCAACGCTGGAGGCTCTCTCTCACACACCCAGAGATAAAGTCAAGTATGTACCAAGCTTTTTGAAATTGAGCAATGTCTAATGATGTCTTATTCATTTCTACAATTTTAGGGTAATCTTTTCTTGCATCATTTTTAAAATAGTGAACCAGAGTTAAGGGTTTAAATGCGTTAAAGGAAAAGTGTTTTCCATTTAGCCCAGTTTTACCCAAACCATTGTTTGGTCTAGAAATTATGTAGACATGTTTGGTGTCAAGTTTACTACTTTATTTTCACACTGAAGCAGTGAGCTGTAAGCTGAATGTAGATAACAAGTAATAGACATTTAACGTGCCAAAATAATTTATAAAAACACCATGTTCTTTTAAGCACCCTTTAAATGTTGGGCAAAAGTCTGCATCAGTATTTGTATTATCCACAATGTTTTTGCATGTTGGTCTTATATTTTTCTTGTGGCTTTTTCCATCACAGGTACTACTTGAAGTGCTATGTGTACCTCTCTCAGCTGGAGGCCCTCAACATTCCCTACAATCTGGAAAGGTTCCTCAGTAGCCCTAAAGAGGGAATGATTAAGGGCTTATGGAAGAATCATAGCAATGAACCTCAGGTAGAGACTACTCGTATTCTTCCGGTCGTACACTGTCCCCTCTAAAAGTATTGGAACAGTAAGGCCAATTAAATTGTTTTTGCTGTGCACTGAAGACATTTGTGCGTGAGATCAAAAGAATGAATGAATATGAGAAGAGGGATCAGAGTTTCAGTTTTATCCACTGGTATTTACATCTACCTATGTTAAACAACATGGAAAACATTTATATCGTACCACTAAGTTTTTCAAGTGAGCTAAAGTATTGGAACAGAGCGTTTTCAACTAAATTAAAGTAAAAAAAAAAAAAAAACAATATTTGTCTGCATATCCCTTGCTTGCAATAGCTGCATCAATCCTACAACCCAGAGACTCCATCAGATTTCTTGTTTATTCATTGCTTATGCCTTTCCAGGCTTTTACAACAGCATCTCTTAGTTGTATGTTTTGCAGGGTTTCTCCCTTCGGTCTTCTTTTCAGGAGGTGAAATGACTGTTCAATTGGGTTAACATCTGGTGATTGTCTTAGCTAGTTCAAAACCTTAAATTTCTTCCCCTTGATGAGGTGCTTTTTGACATGGCAGTGTGTTTGGGATCATTGTCTTGCTGCATAATAAAAGTTCCTCCCAATTAGTTTGGAGGCATTTCTCCATAAATTGGCAGATAAGATGTTACTGTAGACTTCTGCATTCATTCTACTACCACCATCATGAGTTAAATGATCAATAAAAATTATTGAGCCTATTCCAGAAGCAGCCATGCAAAGCCCAAGCCATGACACAACCTCCACCATGCTTCACAGATGAACTTGTATGTTTGGGATCATAAGCAGATCCCTTCTTTCTTTGTACTTTGGCCTTTCATCACTTTGGAAGAAGTTAATCTTTGTCTCATCAGTCCATAAACCTTTGTTCCAGGGCTGTTGTGGCTTGTCGCTGTACTTTTTTTTTTTTTGCAAATCTGGCTTTCTGATTTTTACTGCTGATGAGTGGTTTGCAGTACGGTCTTTTCCAAGTCTCCTTCCAACAGTGAACTGCTCTTTTGAGGTTGTTCATGATGTTACAGACGTACAGACATTGTTTTGGGGGGTTTTCCTTACTGCTCTCACCATTTGTCAGTCAAATCATCAGTTTGATGCCTGTTGCTCAGTACACCAGTAGTTTCCTTCTTTTTCAGTACATTCCTAATTGTGGTACTGAGTATACCCAGTGTTTTTTTTTAAATACCTACAGAATGGCATGCTTTTCTCCCATATACAGCTCTCTGGTCTTCATGTTGATCTACCCTTCTTGACTACAAATGCAGTCTTCACAGGTGAAAGCTAAAGCTTAAACTGAGATTAGATATCCAGGTGTATTTAATGATAAAAACAATCAATCTTATATGACACACCTGGTAACAAGAAACACTTGTCGATTGTCATGTTCCAATACTTTAGCTCACTTGAAAAACTGGGTGGTTTCATACAAAGATGTGTCAGGTTTTAATGTTGTTTAACATATCTAGATGTAAGTACCTAGGAATAAATTCTGAAACTCTGATCTCTCTTCTCATATTCATCTTTTGATCACACCCAAATGTCTTCAGTGAACAGCAAAAACAATTATTTGGCCTTGCTGTACCAATTCTTTTGGAGGGGACTTTGGGACAGAGTTTAGGAGTAAAAGACTAAATGCAAGGGCTTCTCTATAGTCTCTCTTGAAGTCCATATTATAATATAATTTGATGAGTAGTATTTTGACAGTGTTTGTCATTACTCTGTGTGTGTAGGCTGTGCGTCTAGTAGCAGATTTGTGTTTGGAGTACGAGGTGTACGATACACAGCTATGGAGCGGTGTGCTGCAGAAACTACTGGTGTTTAATATGGTATGCCAACTTTGTTTACAGAGTTTACTTTTAAGCAATTAGATTTTAATTTGAAAAACAGTGGATTCTGGTTATATGTGTAGTTGTTACTGTAGTTACTGTAGAATGTAGGGCTGTGCAGATATTGCTAGATATGGGATATTATAGGTATCACAATAGCTTTTATTATAATTATATCTTATAGTAATTTTTAACCTTTTATCTTTTTATAAAATAATACTTATTGTAAATTACAAGCTGATTTGAGAATAACAGATCCTCCTGAATTATTAAGCTTGTAAAATGTTAAGATTTTGAAGATTTTTTTAACTCTTCTTTTCAGTGGTAATACTGCAACACTGGAAGTTTAACAGACCTATATACAGTTTTTTGTTATACATATTGTTGAAATGTCTTAGTAATGTTTTATATTGCCCACCCAAATTAAATGTGTAATATATATTTTTAAATGCAGTTAAATGGGGTTTAATGCACCGTGCCATAACTGCTGTCCAAAGATTTACATCAAAATCAAGTTCTTATAATATTTCCAAAACAACAAGCAATGTTCTCTGTAGCAGAAACAAATGAAATAGTATTAATTTCTTTTTTGCTGAGGGGCAGATTCATAGAGGTTTTTTACTCAATTTTATCTTCAAAAGCCTCAAAGACTAGTTGATGTTGAGTTAACTGGGAGGTGGTTGTGGAAACATGGTCAAAGCAATTTGCCCAGTTGTAACGTTTGTTGTATTTCCTCATAAGCGAGTGAGACAATAAAGCTGATCATATGCACAGCCTACAGCAATGTCAGCAGCCCCAAATGGATAAACTGTGTAAAACCACATACAATACAAAAAGGTTCAAATCAGTTTATAAATCATTTTATATTGTTGGTTAGGTCATTTTCGTAATCCTCTACTGTTACATGATTTGCTCCCTGTGTAGATCAGCTACTTGCAGAAGATTCTAGAAACTCTTCTGGCAGTGCCCAGTCTTTTAGAGGTAATCACTTTCTTCTGTCACAGTGTGATTTAAAATTTTCAGGTTGCGTGTGGATTTTTAGTTTGTTTGTTTGTTTTTTGTCTGTTTGTGTTAATGTGGTGTTTGTTTAAATGCCAGTGACTCCAGGTACACTGCAGGGGTGAACAAATGTCCAGGCTATTAGATTTTTATTCATAGTTGCCGAATAGTAGGCTAGCCATCTCAAAGGTCTTGTCTTGTGTAACAACCAGGGAATGAAAGAAACCTACTGACTTGCAGGACAGAAGTTTTGTTTGTTATCTATATGTAAACATCGATGCTGTAACTGTAGCACATACTGCTGGTTCTGAGTCTCTTATCCTGCTGCAATTTGAGCACATCAGCTTTTACTAGGCGGATGAATTAGGAACATGCAGGTATGTGGAAAGCTCTGACCAAAATAAAAATATAAAGCCATCATATAACTCTAGGACACATGGTCACTGCATGGTTTAACAAATTGAGATGCTAGCCAGACTGAAATTTTTTTTTTTCTAGGACGTAAAGATAAAATGCCACAATTGATAGCTAAATGTTGTCCTGTGACTTACTGACTTTTTGTCAAGGGTTCCACCTTACACACTTTCTTAGAAATGGATCAATACTGGCGAGTCTTCTCTACATATGAATTTATTTATTCTTTAATTACCTTAACTAGCTAATTAGCTTGCAACACTTGATTAAAATACATCAGCTACATATTTTTAAGGTTAATCTGTTACATTTCCAAGCAGCCAAAACACGCGACTGGGCAACACACTGGATATTTTACTTGCCCAGTGGACTACCTTTTGAATTTATATTTTTTGTCCACCACTGCACTGTATGATTGAAGTGTGTGATTTAAGGAAAACAAAAACACCTTATAAATGAAAACAATCAGTTTTTACTATTTTTTTTTTTTTTTTTTTTAACTGTAAACTGCAGTCATGTCAATTTTTTTATACAGGTTCCAAGTTTTTCCAGAACCTGGCGCAGTGTGATTCTAGCCCCTTTTATGATGGGTAAATTATTGCGTTTCTATATAAGTGCTTGTATATAAAAACTCAAATGACTGGGACGAGATATTGAAGTGTGTAAGTGTGTAAGGGTGGGTGGGTGGGTGGGTGGTTGTGTGAACTAAATGTTTATCTCTTCACGTTTTACAGCATCTCTTCCTTTGAGTCCACATCATCAAGCCACTTTCTATAAGACCTTTGTTCTTCTGCTAAAGTAGGCAGTCTTTCTATAAGATACACAATACAACTTTTTATAAGATACAATCCACAATTCAACATTCCAAAAGATGTGTGTGCATCCATCTTAGTTATAATAACTACATTTTATTGGATTTGAATACGACTTCTTTATTCTTTTCTATATTTGTTTTGTGGTGAGCAGATTCTCTCCACAGAAGCCAGATTTGGTATAAACAAGCTGTAACAATGTTTACTTGTATTTTGTGATCAGATGTCCATTTCTGTTGAATCTGGATCTCCTTGGCATTGCCAAGCGCTTTGCCCAGTTTAACTTGAAGGCCTATTCTCTTGGCACGCTCTTACTCATCCCCTGCTCCAAAAAGAGGGAACAACAAATCCAGGTGAGATCATCATGTATTTCAAACACTTTGTGGGATTTTGCACACAGTAGTATAGTAGTAGTATTAGTAGGTTTTTAGAATTAATCTATGCCAAGTTAAATTTTATTTTATAGACAATAATGCAATTATCTGTAGCTGGTTACAAAAATATATAACTTGTGCATTACATGGTTTTATAAATATGATCTTTTTCAGATAGAGATACAGAGAATGTAGTTTCAGGGTTTATGTAAATATTCCATAGGTTATATGGGTGTTGGTAATACAGTACGTTTTATATCAAACACTGTTGAATGCTCGATTCTCATTTGTCAGTAGGTGTTCATAAATTTTTTGTAACAGCAGCTCTGACAGTAGTTTTGGCTATAAAACAAATCACAGTTTAGTAATTGCACTCGTTCTAATACGCTATCTTTTCTATACTAAGAATTAACACAGGGACTTGTATAGTGAAAGATAAAGACAATTGTTGATGGTGAGGTTTTCTATAAGGATTCATATTTTGTGGGGGGGTTTTGGAAGGAGTCTTGGTGTAACACTCAGATAAAACTTTAAAGCTCTAACATTAAGTTTTCAGACACGGGTCTTCAGGACAGGTGTTGGCACTTTCTCAGAAACAAAATGCATTTTGCTTGTCTTATAAACTTCAAGAGAGATAACAAAATTGAGGATGGTGAGTGAGAGACATGCCATAGCTGCTATGATTGTTTCTGTCTGTTGTAATGCAAGTGGAAAGAAACCAGCTTGTTTTGTGGATGCACCCCAACATTAAACATAACTATAAACAAATAAATGGTATCTGGAAAATTGCTATGGTATAAGAGGAATAAAACACTACAGGACATCCATTTACAGTAAAATAATCAGTGAGGTAACAGTAACTCTCTTATTCTATAAATGCATGTCACATGTTTTAATCCTTCATCATTTTTATCATTTGCAAGTTGAATTTGGATTTGTATACAAATGTAGTGTGAATAAACCAAAAGGGTACTTCTAAAATTGAAATGCAGGGAAATTTTAATGTTCATAGTTTTCTAATTATATCTCCAAATCAGACCTTAATGTTGTCCTGTAATCCAATGGACATCCTGGATCAGCTGGTGGAAGGCATGAGCACGGGAGAATTAGCAGGCTTTCCTTCTCAGGTTTGGCTGCCTTTCTTTACAGAAATGAGTGCGCATGTGTGAGTGTGTGTTTTATTGTTGAAAGACAATTTTGTCATTGTTTGCAGATCAGAGACACCGTGCTGACATTCCTTTTCACAAGCGGCCGCTACCAGAGCTTGATGAAGAGCGAGCACTTTCAGTCCCTCATGAAGCACTTGGTGTTAAAGGCTCAGTCTGCTCAGGTGGAGGAAATGATCAACTATCTGAACAATCACAACAGGCAAGTTGCTGCTAAATATCAGTTTTCACATTGACTAAATGGTTTTAAAGTTAGACTTTGATGCAGACTGTGTAAATGATGGCTAATTTAAAAGTAATTACTTTGTGAGAAACATTGTTGATTATTTTCCTATAACATGCCCTGTTGTGTTTTATTGTCTTATCATGTTTTTTTTTTTTTGTTTTGTTTTGTTGTCTGTGCTATTAGGAAGGAAGAGGCCATTTGTCTTGCTCAGGAATACATGAGATGTAGTGAGCTAAAAGGAAGAGAAAGGCGCACAACAAGCACTGCTTGTTCTGACCCCATTAAGGTAATGAAAAACAGCAAAGTATTGTTTTATGCACCATTACTCACTTCATATGCATGATGCAATGGATTACAAATCTTAAGGATGACACTACTGGGAGAGTTCAATAAGGGAGTGTAGAGTTTAGCATGGGATTGGATACAGTTAACACTGTGAAAATGTGTTTGGATGTATAATCAATTCATAACATTGACAAGCTGTATTGAACAGAATTTCTGTATTTTGACATTTTCTATGAGCATAATTTAAATATGTGAAAATATATTTTTCTTTTTTCCAATTTCAGGAATTTTTGGAACAAGCAGTGGAATCCCGGGGTTGACACCAGTCACTGTGACTTATCTAAAATCAAAGCAATATATTTGCACTTTGTATATAGAAAAGGCTGTTAAATAAATGTTTGTATGTTGGTCTGATACTATTTGCATTGTATTCTCACATCAGTATAAATATAAATGAAAAGTATTTTGTCCACATAAATTGTTCACTGACTGTTTTCTGCTTCCTTTTGTCCTATAAATATCACAAATATTTATATAATAAAAATATAATGTCCTTACATTAACAAAAGTTTAAGTTTTGAAGACAGTAGAAAACAAGAAGAGAGTCTATCATTGCTTTGGAGGACATTTGTACACTGTATCTCAGACCATGGGTACAAGCTAGAGAGCATAGCTCTGAATCTACAGCCAGTGCTGCAGTATAAAGTAAAGAAAAGGGGAAGAAATGGTGAACGGATGAAGCAACTTGTAAAATTTCATCACTGATAACATTAGTTGGCTCTATTTATTCAAATTTGATGGTGGATAAAAACATTTGTTACCTTTACTCTAATACGGTTTTACTCATTTCATAGGGTCACTTCAAAAACACTTGCAGTTTTGAGGGCATAGTTAAACCCATGACATACATATATTTACATTTGTGGTAATTATTATTGTTTGGTTTTACATCTGTTTATTCAACAGAAAAATCGTTATTTTTGTCTTTCTCCCCTCATGCCTGCTGCAACAACTGAAACTTAACTTTGAGGAAACCTTTAAGCCCTGACTACTTAGCACAATTGCATCATATCTGAAAAATAATTTCATTATGATACACATTTTGATTTACTTTATAAACTAAACCACACTAGCTAAACCACATTGCATTTTTAAAACCATTTCCCTCAAAAATGGCTTGGTTATGTTTCCAAATTCATGTATATTTACTTATTTTCCGCAGACACTTCTGAAATCTTAAGGATATCCAGGTGTACTTTGACATCTGTAAATGGTCACTCTAAATGACCATTATGCTATTAATATGAATGTTACAAATGAATGTTTTAAATGTGTCTCTGAGGAAAAAGTAAAAACTTAAATCAGTCTACCAAATAACTAACCATGTCATTAAAAAATGGTTTAAGAATACGATAGACATTTTCCCTTCATGTTTAGTCAGCACCTCCAGTCAGAAATGTATTGTGTTGGGTATTTTGTTTTATTAATGGTGAGAAAGTAGAACCGGGCGATTCATGACTCACCCGGGTGAATCACCCGGATCCATTAAATAACTCATGAGTCACGAAGCTGAGGTCTCCGTTGAACCGAATCCATCGAGTCCTAACTACACCATGTCTAAATTGTAAACTCCGTCACATAAACCAGAGTCATGAGTGAATCCGCCGGTTAACTTCCTCTACAGCCGGAAACACACAGCCGATTCCGAATCGCTCACACGAGCAGGTTAGCACTGCCCGAAACACAGTCGACTCCACTGGTTTACTTCTGAATCTGAATCGCTCATATGAGCGGAAGGGTGGATTTAGACCAGGCAAGTAGCTACATCACAGGCATCATCCTCATCAGCACCAACAACCACAGAGGAGAGGGAGAGTGCTGGAGCTGAAAGCTCTCAAACTGAGACTGTACCCCTAGTTTGGGCTGACTTTGAGGAGAGGGTGACACGCTTACGTCCAGGTGTGCCAGGCCCTCTTACAGAGGCCATGCTAAAAGTGAAGGGGTTCACGTCAGAACAGCTCATCCCTCGCACAGCTGACCCCCTAGAGTGGTGGAGGATTAGGGCACTTGTCTACAAGAACAAGAGACAAGGCTCTGCATTGTGGCCGCCTCGGTGCCATCAGAGCGGATTTTCTCCAAAACTGGACAAATCATCTCAGACAAGAGGAGAAGCCTCAGCACTTCAAAGTACAAGAGCTGGCATTTTTAAATGCTAATCTATAAAGCAATTACATAGGCCTTTGTATATAGTTATTTATTTCCAATACCTATTTAGGCATGTCTTATTCTTGGTTTCAGTTGCACATGTTGCTTGTTTACTCCAATTGGTGTTTTACATTTAATTCTTATATGCACAGCATTTTGCCCATTTATTCCATTTAATGTTGTTCTTATACTTAACATGTTTTATACTTAATATATTTTATACTATGTTGAAAGACAATAGCACATTCTGCATTTGCATGTAGCAGTTTATTTGGCCAACTACTGATTTTGCACATCAGTAGAAAGAAAGGATCTTCAGTAACAGGTAGGGTGACTTTTTTGTTATTTATATCTCGAAAAGTTCAGCGATGTCGTGTCAATAAGTCAGAAGATACAAGCGATGAAATAGTCTAGGCTGGTTTAGTTTTTGCCAGACCGCTAATTGGTACTCCGAGATGTTCGTCACATCAACAGATTAACTTCTGAGCAACAACAGACCAATAGCCACTGGCCATTGTTTTTTTTTATACACAGAGATAGTAAAAACTCAGTGGCTATCGTTATTAGGGCTCCAAACTGGTGCGTGTCTTAGTAGGCCATCTCCGCGATGTGCGTTACCAAGGTTACACGGAATTATGCACATGTGTAGAGCAGGGTTTTAGTTTCAAACTTGACCGTTACAACGACAAGACCGTAACAACGACAGCCCCGCGGTGTGTTCGGCTTTTCAGTTGCGCTGATTAACTAGTTTTAATTAATTTCTTTATCACCAAAACCTCATGAACGGCCTAAAGTTATAAAGAAGCATCTAGGTTTCAGTCAAGCGAAATACATATTTGCAAAGAAATATTCCCGCTGAACTCATATAAGTTTAATACGTGGTTGAAACAGGTGCTTGATTTGTTTACTTGTACTCGTCAGTCATAGTTGGCTTGAGTTTATTGGTGTAATTTTTGATAACGGGCGGGAGTGTACTTGCAGTCACCTGGGCTTTTTAAATTAGCTGGCTAATTTTCATAATGTCAGAAAATTTGATGGTATAGCACAAAAAGGGAAAAATTTCAGAGGATGGCTTTTGCTGAGGTAGGTTTTTCAAGGCTTACAAAGATGTCCTGGTGAACGATACCCCAACAACATGACTTCTTGTTGTTGACACATACCTAAAAGGTAAGGATCCGCCGTTATCCATGGGCCATGTTGCAGTGTGATAATCCATAAAACAGTATGCTGACTTAATGCAGAATCTTTGATTTGGCTAGGTGGCATCCTCCCTCTTTTAATGCAGTAAAATTAGTTTCATACTCAGATATTGGGGTGTTTCAGGTCATTTTTACATCCCCCTTTGCCAACAACGGGTGAACATTAACCCAGCCGGACAGACAATATTTTAGCCATTTTTGAATCCACTTTGCCCACGTTCATCTTTAGCCAGCATTGAGACAGCAGGGCTGAGTGTGTTCTGGCCAACTTTTAATGCAACTTGTCAGCATCTTGGGCCGATGGTGGGTTTAATGGTGGCCAAAAGACTGTTGGCCCTGTTGGAATAATATTCCCTCAAATTGGGCAAAGTGGATTTAAATTCACCCGGATTTTGGCAAGGGGAATCTAAAGCCAGAGGAACGTCGATCAGCCTTGATGTTCCAAAGCTGGCAAAATGGATATAATGACCAAAGCCTATTGGGCCTGCTATCCACCAATGCCTATTAGCAATGTGGACTTGACGTTCGCTTAACATTGGTGAGGTAGATTTTAAATGCAGCTGTCTAATGTTGGCAACATTTATATGAACGTGGCTGACACTTTCAGTCAGCTTTATCTTTAGATGTTGCATTCCTTGTGTCAGTGTTGGGCTGGCAGCTCCAACAGATTTTCATCTGCCTTTAAATCAACCTTGCCACTGTTGGTCTGGCACGGCCAACAGACTTTCAGCCATTTTTAAATCCCACTTTGGCAAGAGGAATCTAAAGCTAGAGGAACGTTGGTGAGCCTTGATGTTCCAAAGCTAACAAAATGGATATAATGGCAAAAGCCATTATGTGTGCTATCCATGCATGCATCCACCATGGCGTGCTATCCACCAATGCCTCATTAGCAATGTGGAGTTGAAGTTAGCGTAACATCGGTGAGGTAGATTTTAAATGCAGCTGGCTATTGTTGGCAAGATTCATGTAGCGCCCCTGGCCCTAACGAAGGAGGAATGAAGGCACTACCATGTACCTAGGTTCATAAAGAGGTACGCTGTAACACGACTCACAAGAAGAATCGGCTGTATGGACAGCTGACAATTTATTTCAATTAGAACACAAACAGCATTTAACTTTGCGCGCATATATATATATATATATATATATATATATATACACACACACACACACACACACACACACACACACATATAAATAAAACGAACAAAAGAATAGCTCTTCAAAATAATAAACGAAATCAAAAGAAATCCCCTCCGAGCTCAGCTATATCATTTTCTTATCTGGTGTCTAGACGACAATCAAGCTTGTCAGATTCTTCCGAGACAGATCCTACGGTTGGCCACACCGATATAACGATCATCCTCAGTCTCACCGGGCTGGGCTCGCCATCTGAATTCTCCAGATTTCACCGGGTAGCTAAAAAAACAATCTACACAGACAGTGCAGGACAGTGAGTGGTCTATTCTCGTTCTATTTCTAACATGAGATCTCATAAACTTCTTCTCTTTCTATAATCTAAGCATCCATCAACGAAGGATTCATTTGGATTTCAATGTGGTGAATCACAGCACAGTGTAGTGGATCCTCGGATAGAATAAGCGAGACACAGGGATTTTCAAACGGGTGTAGTTTAATTTTCTTTAGATGAGCGTGATGAACATCATGAACACCACAAACACCTCAAACACCATGAAAACTACAGCATAAACAGAAGGAATACAAAATACTTTTTGTAGTTTCACAAATAATTCACATGAATCATGTTTACATAATTATGTTCAAAACAAATATGAATCACTGTAGCAAACTAATACCAGAACATTAAGTGCAACATGCCTTTTAAGCTATCATGACACAAGTAAGAAACATAATTGTATCATGTAAATCACACAATCTAATAAATAATACATATACAATCAATAGTCAGTATTATCATACCTCATTCTGCTTTCCAAGGGCGCAATTTTATGTATTTCAGACGTGAGTCCTCCTTGCTAACACGCTTTGTAGCTCGATATAAGCATCACAGTTCGAAGTCTTGCCGAAGCGTGAGCGCGAGTGAAAAAGGAAGTGGAAAGAAACAAACAGAAAGCGGAACACGCTAATGGGAAACAGAGCGCTGAAATAAAAACGGGACAGGCCAAAGGAGGGCGCTGTCGGACGATACATCTGGCATGAACACTGCATGTTAATATTAATGCCGTTTATGAGCGATTTACAAACAGTAACCATTATTACGTAATCACAACACAGTGGATTTCTCATAACTCTGTACATCCATTAAAATGAGAATATCATCATACATTGCAACACAATTTATACTTTAAGGGGATACAAAAGTTATTTAGTAACGTAACCCTTTTTAACTCAAACATTAGAAACAAACAAAAGAAAAACAAAAGAGTTACTCGCGTGATGGATGGTTTATCTAATTGAGTTTCTTAGCGCGCCCTCTTTAGGCACCAACACGCCACTACAACCTGATGCCAGTAACCTTATTTCATAAGGGTTAAACTCAAGAATGTGGCTGACACGCTTTCATTAAAGCCAGAGGAACGTCGGTGAGCTCTTGATGTTCCAAAGCTGGCAAAATGGATATAATGGCCAAAGCCTATTGGGCCTGCTATCCACCAATGCCTCATTAGCAATGAGGACTTAACGTTGTCATCCCATTGGTCAGGTGGAGATGCAGGTGTTTCCAATGTTGGCAACATTTATATGAATGTGGCTGACATACTTTCAGTCAGTGCTATCTTTATATGTTGCATTCCTTGTGACAGTGTTGGGCTGGCAGCTCCAACAGATTTTCATATGCCAAAGCTGGAATAATGGATATAATGGCCAAAGCCTATTGGGCCTGCTATCCACCAATGCCTTATTAGTAATGTGGAACTGAAGTTGGCGTAACATTGGTCATTGGTAATATTGAGAATATGTTGCATTCTTATTAGCAATGAGGACTTGACGTTGTCATCCCATTGGTCAGGTGGAGATGCAGGTGTTTCCAATGTTGGCAACATTTATATGAATGTGGCTGACATACTTTCAGTCAGTGCAATCTTTATATGTTGCATTCCTTGTGTCAGTGTTGGGCTTGCAGCTCCAACAGATTTTCATCTCCCAAAGCTGGCATAATGGATATAATGGCCAAAGCCTATTGGGCCT
>JAQQZX010000014.1:2947079-2977179 GCA_030068355.1 Notoglanidium maculatum | reverse complement strand
GTTGTCTCGTTTCACTGTACACTGTACCACATGTATACATTGGAATGACAATAAACACACTTGAACTTGAACTTGAAAAATATATTTTCCTCAAAGATGAAAATATTTTCATCTTATTAATATCTCTAATGTAGTGACAGTGAGAAACTTGCTCATTCCTCCTTGCTTTCATGACATTTAAAATTAATAAATGTAATTCTGTCTTATCTGACCTACCTAAGGGTTACAACCTGCATTGAGCTTGGAAAGCCAGGATCATAGCACACAACATTATTCTTAACTTCTTGAGCCCTTTCACATGCTAATGTTTTTTGTTAGACATAAATTGACAGTGTCTATAAGTTATGACAAGTAATGATATTGAATGGGATGGGGAACCTTCTCATCCTTCATTTATTCTGAATATATAAGCAAAAAAATTTAACATCACTAGTAATTTTAAGTCAGAACCTCAATACTGCCCCAAAACGAGCCCCTTCCTAGAAGCTGCCTGTGAAATAAATGAAATTTTGAAGTGTCCACATTAACAGTAGTGAGCTTGAAACCATATATAGAAGTACAAGTGTTCTGTATTCTGTTTCTTTCCCCAGTCTTGTTCTATGCTGTATTCAGATCATTGGTGAAACAGCATTACTGAGTTGATGAAGGCACTTTTGCTATTAGAGCCACTAAATGAAGGTTTCTGCTTAATTACACTGGCTGTCTCTGCATGAATGCTTTATTCATCCGTGATAAGACTGAGAGCTGTGATTACAGTAATTAGGAACACTGGTGGTTCTCAGTACTCTGTCTTTGTTTAACAGCTCACAGATCAGTTCTCAGCATTGGCCTCACACTTCACAGTGCTGAGTTACAGTAAATAAAATACAGGCTGCTGACACTCTTATAAGATGAGAGTGAACAAGACGATCACAATGGTGTGTTGTTATCTCACACACTACCGTCAGGAATTTCTGATTGTCCTCTGGAAATTCCAGACATGATTTTCTTTACAGATGGCTCGGCACAGATTTTAAATGGATGTAAACATGCTGGATGGGCAGTCATGTTCATGTGGTGGCTTATGACTCATGGTCGTCATGGTCAAGAGGTGAACAGGGACCTCTCGGCCAAGTTGCTAAACTTGACACCATGACTAAAGCTTTTCTTATAGCCTCAGGTCTACCTGCTACAATCTACATAGATTCATGATAGGCTTTTGGCACCAACATGCTTATCTAACTACTGTTAGTACACCGATTAAACATGCTTTGTTTCCAATTTGTGAATATTCAGCATGACTTGCTGTGGTTAAGTCCAGAGACAGATACAAATACAGATGAAAATCGAGATAATGCTATGGCTGATTCTGTAGCCAAAAGCACCATACAACTTCTCAGCTATGTCAGTTGCAGCCATTGAGACCTCTGATGATTGTCCTGATGTCCAGCATGTACACTCCTCAGTGCTGCTGATGCTCCAACATTAGAGGTCTGGTCCTCAATGGACCAGGGAGTGCATCTGGATTCTGCTGGCATTCAGACTAAAGGTAGCCCCTGAGGCATAATTACCATATTTGGCCCACCAAATCCACAGTCTAGGACACGTGGGTGTCCAAAACATGGTCCATCCAATTTTATTCAACATGGTTTAATTTTAAGTCCCATGCTTATGTATTTGACGTGATGTATGGTATGCGGTGTTTATTTCTATATTCTGTTCTGTATTTATTTCTATTTCTGTTCAGTTCTTTTTCTTCTCTGACTTCCTGGCTTTGTTTTCACTTTCTGACCTATCTTGCGCTTTCCTTTGTTCCTGTTTATCTGTGTCTTTCGCCTATTATATTTTCCATCTGTCTCTGTCCCTGCCATCCTCTCTCCCTCTTTTTATCACTCTATCATTTTCTGTTTGTCTTTTCTCACCTCCTCCAATACTTCTTTCTTGTCTTCTTCTTTTGCTCTGGCTTCTTCTTTCTGCTACTTAATATATTTTCTCTGTCTTTTTTCTCTCTTCTGTTGATTTTCAATTCAATTCAATTTTATTTGTATAGCGCTTTTAACAACAGACACTGTCACAAAGCAGCTTCACAAAAGTATATAAATTCTGAATATAAACTTATGAATCTATACATTTATCTATATACTATATCCCAAATGAGCAAGCCTGTGGTGACGGCGGCAAGGAAAAACTCCATGAGATGGCAAAAGGAAGAAACCTTGAGAGGAACCAAAAGGGACCCCATCCTCATTTGGGTCACACTGTATAGTGCAATTACAACTAACACAGTTTAATACTAGGGTCAAGTTTAGAGTGCAAGACTGTTCGTGGTGATTTGAGTCCTATGCCATTGTAGCAGAACAGCTCATGTCAACAGCAGTCCAACGGCATCATCATAGTTCTAGGTATATGTTGAGGCAGTTTATATGGTGCCATACTCAGGATCAATGGATTCTCAGGAGTAGCATGTGCAGCTCGACAGACAGACTCTCTGGGAGAGAGAAGAGAAAAAGCAGATTGTTAGGTATGGTCATTGTCACCTAATGGTAATTAACAGAGTATATTGTGTGCTGAGTGCAAGCAGAAACTCCAGCAGGGCTAGCTAAGACAGCATAACTAAAAGGGAGAGCCAGAAGGTAACACAGACATGAGGGCGCCCTGGGACATAAAGCGGCCAGCCGCTCCACCGTCAACAAACCTGAGTGAACGTGTGAGAGTGGGTGCCGACAGCATCCAAACATCCCAGAATTTCTTTCTTCTTTGTCTGCCTACCTCTCCATCTTCAAACATCTCTTCTTCCTTGACTTGTTCCTCTATTGCATTGTCTTCATCCTGCTCTTTCTCAGTCAGTTTTTATTCACTAAAATGCTGTTTGTTATAGGCTGAATATGCACATTTGGTGAGACCCGTGCATATACAAATTTTTATTTTACAGCAAGGTAAATTCTCATCAATGCAAATAAATAAAAATAAATAAATAAAAAGTGTTTTAAATGAAGTGGGGCATTTATGAGGCACCTGCCTTAATGAGTTTGGGAATCTGGTTATCAGGAGGCAATGTGGAAGCACTTCTTCCATTTTGTGTTTGAAGAATCATTGGAGAATGTTGTATTCTGGTTGTTCAGAAGGGTTTGATTATTAAGTTATAACAGCAGATTTGATTAGATTTATTTCATAACAAGATTAATTTGCTCATTCTAATATGCTTTCTATAAACACAGCTAATTCACTGGGACTTGTATGATGATTTGTCAATTAAAAAATGTTTGTATTTATTTACATTTATGGTCCAGTGTCAGAGCTTTCTACTGGTCAAAGGAAAAGCTTCCACCCCATGAAAGTCTTCAGGTCAGAGGGCTTGAAGTATCTTGGTAGCTTGACATGCTGTACTTTTTATCTTATTAATTTCAGCAGAGAGAAAAAGATATTTTGGTTACAAATGACTGTTTATAGTTGCTAACAGGGACAAACTTGTATCACAGATTCCACAGCATTAAATGAAACAATAAACTACACTCATCATCCACTTTATTAGGAACATCTTTACACACATTCATGCAGTTATGTAATCACCCAATCATGTGGCAGCAGCACAATTTAAAAAAATCATGCAGATACAGGTCAAGCATTTCAGATAATGTTCACATCAAATATAAGAATAAATAAAAAGTTTGATCTCTGTGACTTTAATCATAGTATGGATAATGGTACCAGAAGGGCTGATTTATATATTTCAGAAACTCCTAAACTGCTGATTTCCATACACAGCAGTCTCTAGAGTTTACACAGAATGGTGTGAAAAACAAAAAACATCCTGTGTGCTGAAGCCTGAAGCCTGCAGCCTGAATCACCTTTTCATTGAGAGAGATCAGAGGAGAATGACCAGACTGGTTTTGGCTGACAAGAAGTCTATTGTAACTCAAATAAGCACACTTTACAGCTGTGGTAAGCAGCAACGCTTCTCAGAACACACAACACATCAAACCTTGAGGTGGAGTTTTATTTCATTCTGATGTTTATTGTGAAAATTAACTGAAGCTCTTGACATGTATATGCATGATTTTTTGCATTGCGCTGCTGCTTCACAGTTGGCTGATTAGATAACAACATGAATGTGCATATATACAGGTGTTCCTAATAAAGTGGATGGTGAGTGTTTTTTATTGTTATAAAAATATAATGCATAATTTGTGGCTAAAACACTTCAGGGCATGCTTATATAGTGAAAAGTCAACTTTGTGATATTTGTGTTGTTACCAGTAACTCTTTGTACCAGGTCACATCACGCAACCTGTGATGATTATTTTCCTATAATGACACACCCCCACATGTACTTCCCTACTTCACCTATCTTTAACAGATTACTCTTAATTTTGAATGATTTTAAAATAATGGGGTTTTTAAAGTTAGACCACAATTTGCTCAGACAGGAAGTTCTCCTGTTGTCTTGGTAACACACATGGCCAGTTATACAGAACTTCTGTTGTTTCAGGATTATGTTTTGTCTGGTCAGCTCAATTCTGTCTGCAGGAGCAATGACTCATCAACTATTGAACACTGCAGTAATTCTCCTCTAAATAGTGACAGAATCCCAGAATTACTGTACCAAAAGCCATTACACCATGGAGTGCAATTTGTGCAAACATGCCTCACTTGAAAATAAACACAATGTCTTGACAGATAACAGTCATATGATAATATCTTTCTGTTTTCCCATCTGTTCTGCAGTGTGGTGAAGTTTCGGCGTACAGGAGATAGCACATATTCAGAGTATGAGTGTGGAACGAGGGATCAGATGGTGCAGGTCGAAGGTGGAAACATTGATGCAGGATCTGTGACTCTGTCTGATGGAGCTCCAGTACCACAAGAGTTTGCCAACCCCACTGATGGTACAACAGTATACACTTCTCCTACAACTGTGAAGAAACAGAACACAAATACATCCCCACTTTTGCATTTGTAGATAAATTAGAGTTGAGACATTTACTGTAATATGAGTACTCAATACACAAGTGAAAATACATTAAATATTGTAATATTTCACTGGTATTTCCTATTAGAAGATTATAATAAACCAAATATAAGATTATTAAACCTATTCTATTTCAAACTTGAAGTAGTCTTGTTCCAAGTACTCCAAATAGCTGAGTTACTGGGTGTCTTCAAATAGCAACTAAAGCACTAACTCTTTCAGAAGTACTTATAGCAAGCACTTTTAATATTTATTCTTTTATTATTTATTCTTAATAAAAAACAACATCTTTCAGCTTGCTTTCTTACTGTGTATTACCTGTACCACCAGTCTTTAAACTGATGGTGTTCTTAGCTTGGGTCATAGTGAACCAGTATCAGAATGGATTTACAGAGACTTCAAAGCACTTCTGTAAGTTGCCCTGGATAAGGGTGTCTGCCAAATGCCATAAATGTAAATGTAAGTACTCAATATACAACTGCACTACCAGGCACATAGAGCAGTTCAATATGCAAACGTTGTAGAAAATAAAACTAAAGGTAATTAATTAAATTCAGTATTATTTGAATAGCATTTTTAACAACACCCATTGTCACAAAGCAGTATTATAGAAATCCATATAGTAAATTTAAGCCTGTAATGAACAAGTCACAGGTGACAGTGGCAAGGAAAACTCTGTGATGCATGAGGAAGAAACCTTGAGAGGAACCAGACTCAGTAGGAACTCATCCTCCTCTACGTGTGTAGAAGAGTAAAGACAAACAGTACTGTGTAGAAAGATTGTTCAGTATGAGCAGATTGTAAATAAGAGTGAAGGGTAGTCTTTATGATTACACCAGAAGTTTTTAAAGACAAGTCTACAGTATCCAGGTGATACTGGTTATCCAGGTTATCCACAGAGGCATGGGTGATAATTGGACAACTCTTTTAGGGAAGTGCAAATTTGTAGGTAATCCATAATGGGACCATCCAAAGCAACAAAAAGTGAGTCACAAGTGCAAAAGTAGAGGATCAGCATTATCATTAGGACTAACAACAAGAGTAAGTGAACAATTAAGCACGCCAGGGAGCATGGTATATGACCGTAGTGTTTAACCCATTCAAGGCCTCCCTAAAAGAAACAAAGGCGTAAACAAGGGATAAGAAGCAAACATGACACAGGTGAGACAATCTCCACACAGGTGATAATAATAATCAGGGGACATGACTGAAGCACAGCCACAACAGCAAATGAGAAAAACAGGATTAATGGGAAGGTTACATTTATTTTAAACATAGCCATTGAGGATGCTGACAAAGATTGTTATTTAAGTATAGTTTAAAAGGAAAAAAGGCCAGTAAGCTCTCAGATGGGAATATGTCCTCATCTAAATGTAATTAAATAGTTAACATTAATCATGAATGAAGTCTGAAGCTTGTCTTTTAGGTTTTGCACTAGCGCTACAAGGCTAATGTAGCTAACGAGAAAAAAAAAAACATTCATAGCATTTAGCATTCTGCAAAGTGCATGCCTAAATTGTCACATTAGACTCAAACTGTTTAGCGTTGTTCAGTATCTTAAACAGACTAGTTTATAAAAGCTAAAAGCCACAGTAGCAGCAGCTATCTTGAAGTTGAATTACTCTCTTCTTTAGGTTGTCATCAGTCTGTCAAACTAGAGTTTGAACCCCAGAGTTTGATATTTGAAGTGATTTTGAAGATGAAGAAAAATGTAAGAAAGAGTGTGTTCTACTATTGCTAGGTGTAGGCTCATTCTTTACCTCTTCATCTGGCTGTAGATACCTTCATGGTGGAAGATGCTGTGGAGGCTATCGGCTTTGGTCCATTTCAATGGAAACTTTCTATCCTCACAGGCCTCTCCTGGGTAAGGCTGGCTTCTGTGGCCCTTTTATTATGAGTAATGATGGAAATTCTGAGAGTGTTTAACTCCCAGAACATTAAACATTCATAATGAAATATTTTTGTTGTATTTAGCAATTGTGGTGCAAATTTTTGATTGATTTTTTTTTTGCTATTCGTTGAAGTTAGTGTTTGTGTGTTGTGCTGACACGACAGATGGACATTGTTTTTGTTAGAGTATTTATAGTGTAAATGAATATGAAGTTAAAGGATAAGTCAAGTTTCACTGTTGGTTCCTTAAACAGCATTTCCAACTATGTTTAATGTCACATTAATGAGAAATCTGGACAGACTAAAGCGCTGCTGCATTGCACTCTTTAGGTAAAGATTAGGTGAGGGCTAACACTGCATTCATGACAACTGGGAACATGCAATTTTCCAATGTGAACAGTCCTCAACAGGTCGGAAATAGAGGTGTATTAAGGGACTGTCCTCTCCTCATCTTCTGTTGCTGTCTATAAAAACTAGAATGAAAGAGTTGCTTGTGTGCTTAATTTATTTTTAAAGTGGATGTAAGACTTCACTGATGATGCTGAAAACTACCTGAAAGAGCAGTTTGCTCAAAAAACTTTGATTTGATAATTTCAGTTACTAAGGTATCACCTGGTATTTTAGCAATTTTAAATATAAATGGAAATACAAAAGATTACTTAAACCTTTAAATTATGATATTTCTTGTTCTTACTTTTCCACTGTGAGCACTGCTATGTTGCACTAACGTCATAGAATAGGAACTCTGAGAAGTCGCTGCTCTCAAAACATTACAAGTAGTAATTACAAGTTGGAAAGCTGGCCGTTTACTATTGGGAAAGAAACTTCAAATTGGAAACGTCCCATTTGCCACTTAGAGCATAAATCCGACTAGCAAAACTATGAGCAGGTAGTTGAATGTGACTGTGGGTAATATAGGAAACCATTACCCAAACTGAAAATAGACCAAAATGAAAGTTTATAATAAGGAGTTAAGACTTTATACTAAGAATGTTAAGAATTTCATTACAAAACTAATATTTGATGCCACTGATCAAATGTTGATATAACGGTTGTTAAGGGTGGATTTTTTCCATTGATGTTTGCAACTAGTGTTGCTATTCTATCAGACTGTTTACCAACTGGTGAAGTAGTTGCAGTTTAAAATATGCATTTTAATGATAAATGCACAAATCAGGGTAGTGTTCAGCCTGATCTGTTCACTGCTTTTCTTAAAGAATTTGCCAATGTTACCAGTGTTACCTTTCACCATCCACCGCAATACAGCAATAGTGGCTTTTTTTATTATTATTTTTATTCTAATCTATGATTACTTGGATTGCTATCAATTTTAATTGCATTAACCACTATAGTTTGACACCTATAGTGTGACAAGTTACAAAAATAGTATTGCAATAGGGTGTCAAATAGTATTGCAATAGGGTGTTATAGTAGTGCTTTTACGTTATATTCATTTGTTCATTTAAAGCAAATAACACAAAACTGTACCATTGTGTTTTCTGAGTATTTTCTGGAGCCCCGATAAATGCAATATTGCAGTCCTGCTCAGGAGTGTAATTGTAAAAAGGTGTGCTTTGAATGTACAGGTATGTCCAATAAACACCCCCTTTTTTTTAAACAAATTTGTTCAGCATTATATTTAATATTCAGAATTATATTTATCTTCTAGATTTCATGTTGACATTTCAGTGGTTGATGTATTCTAATACTTTAATAGGAGCCCTTGTATCCCTGTTTATTAATGTAATTATGCAAACAGTCAATCATGTCGCAGCAGCATAAACTCAGGCAGATACAGGTTCATAGCTTCAGTTAATGTTCATCAAACATCAGAATGAAGAAAAGGGGATCTCTTTGACGCTGATATGGTGGTTGGTGCCGGACGAGCTGGTTTGAGTATTTCATAATCTTCTGATAATCTGGGATTTTCACACAGCATGGTCCAAAAATCTAGAGGTGTGTAATGTTTGGGGGGTTGGTTTTTTTTTTGTTTGTTTGTTTGTTTTGAGTAGATGGCAGATGCCATGGAGATGATGATCCTCAGTATCTTGGCCCCTCAACTGCACTGTGAATGGAGGCTCCCCAACTGGGAGGTGGCACTGCTCACTTCGGTAATGTGTGCAGTGTTTTCTGCCCTCTTATTTCTTTCTATTTATATTCTTCCCTCATGGCAGTTCTCACCTCTCTTCCCTCTGTCTACCTCCATTCTCTTCATCTTCTGTATTTCTCTCCTTCATCTTACCTATCTGCCTGCCGCTCTCTTTTTCTACTGTCAGTGTATTCTGATTTTCATTCCCCTTCTTTAACTTTGTTAGTTTCTCTCTATCTTCCCTAAATCTGTTTTCATTCTCTTTCATACATTATTTCCCCATTTTCTCCACCTTTTCTTCGTTTCTCTTCTAATTTCTTTTCATCTCTCTTTTTGTCTTGTCGGCATGTCTTTCTTCACTACTTATAGCATTTCTCTCTGCTGGTCACAAAGCACACTAACTCTCTCTCTCTCTCTCTCTCTCTCTCTCTCTCTCTCTCTCTCTCTCTCTCTCTCTCTCTCTCTCTCTGGTGTAGGTGGTGTTTATTGGCATGATGCTCAGCTCTTCATTATGGGGAAACATATCTGATAAATATGGGCGAAAAACAGTGAGTAACATATTTCAAATAAAAATATTAGTTCTTAATCACATACACTGTTCTGGGCTTTGTTTAGAATTATGTTGCCTCAAAATGTACGGTATTTATCTTGTCTTATCTATTTTATGCCTTGTTCCTAATTTAATATGAAGCTGAAATCTGGAAGGACAGTTGGTCCCCACCTGCCTGTCAGCCTACCTGTTGTGTGGTCAAAGTGGTTTAGTCCTGCTAGGTTTGAAGTGCAAAAGAAATTTTGCACAGTTATGCAGCAGGTCATTTCAGGAAACATTCGAGAGTGAAAGAGTGGTAAAAAAAAAACAGATCACTTCAAATGAAAGAAAATGCATGGTAAATTTTAAGATATTTGAACACGAAGGCAGGGATCTCTTTTCAAATAGATGGAAGCAAACATCATAGGTTTAAATTTTGGTGAAAGAAAGAACAGAATTTATCAAGTGCCCATAGGCCTCATCTCTCAACTCTAACGGCATTAAAACCAGACTGGCTTTTCTTCTCCCTATGCCCTTCTAATCAGGGTATTGGTGATAGCTTCCCCTAGCTATGAGTGATTATTCTAATCTTGCCAAATTGTCTAGCACTATTCATGCCAGTCATCATGATGGGAATTCCAGCTCTTTTAAGCGAGTCAGATCATCTGGCTCAGCTTGCCAAAAAGATCAGACTCTTTATACCAAATGGCTCATTGCCATTTTACAAAAAACAAGACAAAACAAAAAAAAAACCTGGACATTACAGTGCTTACATAAGAATTCTTCACTAAAATTTACTTGTGTGTATTTGATTTGATGTGCAATTGTGGAATTGTCTAAATCATGACTGTCCGTGTTTATCTTGTCTGAGGAACATTTGTGTTGGCCTATTGCAGAGGCCTAAATGAATCCCAATTATTAATAATAATAAATACATTTTAAGTTAACTTTATCCCAATCCTGAAAATGTGACCCTACAACTTTAAAGTGATGAGTTTGAAGATCACATAAAAAATGATGGGTTTACAATAGTTTTTGTATAAAGACAATTTTCATGTGCCTGTGTGCGTCTGTTTTTCAGGGTCTGAAAATGAGTGTTCTGTGGAGTCTCTTCTATGGCATCCTCAGTGCGTTCGCCCCTATTTATGGCTGGATTTTGTTCCTCCGAGCTCTGGTCGGTTTCGGTATTGGAGGAGCTCCTCAGTCGTAAGTTTCCTTCACAGTCATGATGTAGGAAAACATTATTTACAGGAGTGTTGTGATGTAGTCGCTGGCTTTGTGTCTCAGAGGAATTGCATACTAGCCCTCACCCTTTCTGGTTGGTAGCGGTGATGTGATAGTAGCTAGTGGGTGAGAATTGGTAAAGTTATAAAATTTGTAGCAAAACTGGGTTTTTAAAAACTGTGCCATCCATGTGGCCATTCTTCTGCTTTTCAGATGGGTTCAAAAGTCTGAGTCTGGTTTATAAAGCACTTTTTAAATCGTATCATAATTGTATTTTGTTCAATAAATCATCTTATAGGCCTTGCAGTAACTGTCGACCTGCCCAGGTTGTGCCTTGCTTCTTGATCCATGTCAGCTGCGAATTCCTCGGCCTCCCCAACAGATGAGCAATATAAACTTATGATTCTTCTTCCACTATATTTGAAAGACATATCTTGTAATATTGACTCCATTATATTTCTATGAAGGTTCCTGTTACTTCCAAACATAGCAAACACAGTGAACGACTACCAAGGTCCATGGTGTGTAAAGGCCACCTGATGATTCCATAGCTGAAGAGAGCACAAAAACTTTGTGGCGGGAGCTTCATGAAATGGGTTTCCATGGCTGAGCTGCTGCATGCGAGCCTCACATCACCGAGTTCAATGCCAAGCGTCAGATGGAGTGGTGTTTAGCACCACTCTGGATATTTGTTTTTCTGTTCACCTTTATTTTCTACTTGAGAATTTCCAATACTTGTACACTTCAAATAATTCAAGGTGTAATGAGGACTTATTTGTAGACGTAGAAATATTTGAAAATGTTTTGCTCTTATCTGCTGCACTTTTTTTTTTGTTTTTGCAGTGCAATATATTTACAGCAATAATTTATAAATTATATAATAATATATAATACATTTTTTTTTTTCTTTTTCAGAGTGACCCTGTATGCTGAGTTTCTGCCCATGCGCTCCAGAGCTACATGCATTCTGCTCATTGAGGTGTCCTCTATTTATAGTTCTCTTAGGCTTACTGTATCTGTCCCGTTAGGGCATTATATGTTATATACATTATTCAAAAGTTTTTAATTAAATTCAATTTTACTAGTAGAAAAAAATCTTGTACAAAATTGTGCCATTTATTATTAAATAAAGCTACACTCAGCTTAATTCAAACGGTAGTGTTCCTAACAGTTGGCATTAATTGCTGACTTAATGCTCGATGGTTCACCCTTTTGGACCTCTATCCAGTGTTTGTGTTCATGTTTGTGTTCAGGTGTTTTGGGCTCTGGGCACAGTGTTTGAGGTGCTTTTGGCGATCCTGGTCATGCCGACGTTGGGCTGGCGCTGGCTACTCGCTCTGTCCACAATCCCACTCTTCATCTTTGCCATCCTCTGCTTTGTACGTTCTGCTACTGTGCTGCCAAAAATAAACACCATCAGGACTACTGCAGGCACCTTATTTAATGTACATGTGTGTGATTACAATCTGCAGTGGCTGCCTGAGAGTGCCCGCTATGATGTTCTGTCTGGAAACCAGGAGAAAGCTTTGAACACACTTAAACGCATTGCTATGGAGAACAAAGTCCCTATGCCACTGGGTAAACTCATAGTGGCACGCCAGGTAGCAAAAAAACTCAATTCTATTCTGTTCTATTCAAGTTTATACTGTTCTGTCAAATTTAATTCTATGCTATTCTGTGATATTCTTTTCTATTTAGTCATATTCATTACATCCTATTGTCGTCTTTTTTTTTTTTTTCTTTTTTTTTTTTTATTCGGCTATGTTCAATTGTATAGTGCAATTACTATGCAAGTATTATGTAATTCAATTCTGTCATATGAAAAAATATTGTCATTCATTTTTATTTGGTCACATTCATTCTATTTTACAGTCATATTAATTTGTTCTGTCATTCAGTTCTATACCATGTCATTCAATTACATGCTTTTTTTATATTCTGTTCTATTTTCATCTTCACTGTCTTTCTTCATTAACATAATTCTTTGATTATAACTTGTTCGATCATAATCAGTTCTTTAATATTCTGAAAGAGTAAAACTTGCCCCATCTCTCATGGGAGCAGCTGAAACCTTGAAAGCAGTGTACCATAAAAGTATTTGTATGTTAAACAGTGGGTCAGTGCTTTTTTTTTTTTTTTTTTTTTTTTTTTTTTTTTTTTTTTTTTTTAATTAAGCAAATACGGAGAATCTCCACAAGTATTTATCCACCTATTAAGACCTATCTTTCCAGGTGTGCTGTTCTGCTCAGTAATGTTTTAAGTTCATGCCAGCTCTTTACGCTTCCTTATACATTGTATGTCATACGTGAGCATACGTGTGTTCTCCCACTGTCACCATACTGTTGTAGGTCTGCTTTTTAACTGTCGCTTTATCTCCCCATCAGGAGGACAGGGGGAAGATTAAGGATCTGTTCTTGCCTCATTTCCGCTGGACTACAGTTCTCCTCTGGTTCATATGGTGTGAAACACATTACACACACATCCTCACCCAACTGAGAGTGTAGAAAACTCGTATATCCTCTACATTCAGTCTTTGTACAATTACTTAGATTTTCTGTGTTATTTGAAACATTGAAAGACTTTTTTTATTATTTGTTATTGTATGAAAGAGGTAGAGAGAGACAAAGAGGGTGAATGAGAGGGTGTAGCTTTGAAATTGTGTACATGGAATACACTTGATACAGGCAATATTCATTTACATTTGTACATGCCCAGGCTTGATGCAATTATTTTAATTCCCAGTGTGAATAATTCTCTGAACTACACCTATTTTAGTGTTCTCTGTCTAATTAGTATATAAGTAGTCATGTGATTGAGCTTCAAGTTTTTCTCTAAAGCTATGTGGATATTTTGAACTAAATGTGAGTAAATAAGTCTTTTTCACCCAAATCACTCCTTACACATGTGCCATAAACTAATCCAGTTCTTTCTATTGGTGTGTTTTAAGAGGCGACGTGACTTGATGAACATGATAAATGCCTTGCTGAAATTCACGCACATAATATAGTAGCTCCACCTCGATTCACAAGTATCAACTGTTACTGAAAAAGAAAAGGGTCATTGTAAAATATTGTCCTAACAATGTCACTTAAAGCTAAAGTGGGGTCCATTAAACATGACCAAAGGGTCTGAAATTTTCTTTTAAATTTTTTTTTTAATATCGTTTTACCAAAAAAAAAAACCTTAAAAGAAGTATATTAACATTTTTACAAGATTTGGACATGTACAGGTTAAAGATCTGTTCTATATGTTTTAGGTTCTCTAATGCATTCTCCTACTATGGTCTTGTACTGCTGACCACAGAGCTTTTCCAGGAGGGTGGCACCTGTGGACGTGAGTCCTGATTTCTCATGATTGACAGCTGATTCATGACTGTTTCATCAATATTCATTCATATTACAGTTGTTGATCATTTCAAGCTTAGATTGTTGTTGCTTGAGCTGAAGTTTAAATTAATATTTAATTAATTTAAATATAGCTCTTTGCCTCCCCCTAGAGACGAAGGGCAGTAAAACAGAACTGAGGTGTAATCTAGAGTGCAAGTACCTGAACTCGGATGATTATAAAGACCTGTTGTGGACAACGCTTTCAGAATTCCCAGGTAAACCTGGGTATCTTTTCCAGGAATTTATGGTCCTGTCATCTTTCCCCAAGACAGTTTCTCAGCACTGATGATTCACAATGGACTACTAGCAAATAATCTCTCTGTGTCCATGATAATTGTATTATATGCAATTAATATCCTGGTGTATACCATAATGCTGTGGAATCTTGTTCTTATTGGTCAGAAGCTACTGATAATTTTTTTGACAGTATTGCCAGTTGTAAGGCAAATCACAGACTTGTTGCAGGCTTTTTGATTACTGGCATATGCATACACAGTACTGAAGGAGATTTATTCATAGTTAATGTGCTGCAGGTCTTCTGGTGACTCTGTGGGCGATCGATAGGCTTGGGAGGAGGAAGACCATGGCGCTGTGTTTCCTCGTCTTTTCACTCTGCATCGTGCCGCTCTATGCCTGTGTGGGCAGGTAGATACCACACATTTGTGTCTTTCTGTTCACCCTTCTCATCTAGTCATTGTTTGGATTGGCAAGAATTGCATTTACGGCTAATTAAAAACTGTTGACTGTGTATGCTATGAAAATGCAAAATGTAAAAGGATAAAATGTATGATTTTTAAAAATCTAGGATGACTGCCAAAGTTTCTCAGAATCAGTGTGTTTATATTTACTGCTGTTACATAATAAGAATAACATTTGCGTTCAAATTGCTTTAAAACCAGTCATGACTAGCGAAGGTGTGGCAGCTTCTGTGCCTGTGAGTCCATCAGTCTCAGAATACTTTAAATGTGTCTGCTAATTCTAATCAAATTAAATAGGACTTTTAGTATTGGCATTAGTCACAAAGCAGCTTTATAGGAGTCTATATAGATACAGATAGATTTGTATCTAAATCCCCAATAAACAAGCCAGAGGCGAGCGTGGCAAGGCAAAACTCCAGGAGATGATGTGAGGAAAACTTGAGAGGAACTAGATTGAAAGTAACTCCATCCTCTTCTGGGTGACACCTGATGGTGAGATCATTGTCCGTTAATTCTCAGTCGAGTTAACAAGAAGCCCTCATTGCAATCGAATTACTTGAGCTGAAGGTTTAGCAGTTAATATTTAACAAGGATACCAAGTTATTGGATTTCTAAACCCAAGAAATTAGATAATGACTTGGTGTTTTAATGTTTGTTTAAACGTACTAGTTACACACACACACTCACTCACACACACACACACACACAATTATAACAGACAATATTTCAAAGCAGGAGTGAAACGGTTTTGGTTGTGTTCTGATTGTGTGTGCGCGTGCATTTGTGCATGCTGCAGGACGTCTTTAACAGTGCTGATCTTTATCGCGAGGGCATTTATTGCCGGAGGTTTCCAGGCAGCTTATGTTTACACACCTGAGGTATGTTTGTCTCTCACACATTGCACACTCCATGTCCTTATGCTTCCTTTACCAAACTAGTCCAACATTTTACTGATGTTGAACTATGCCCCGAGTTCATTCTTCTCTGCTGTAAAAGCCAGCAGGGTTATATATTGGCTAATATGAGTGCAGTCTGGCTTTTACAACTGTAGACTGTCTGTATATCTACTGTATTTGTGTAAATGGTGTCTGCTTTCAATTGTACTTTATACCCACAAATTCCTTGTTTGTGCCTTTTTTCTTTCTAAATGTATTGTACACTATGGCCAAAAGTATGTGGACACATGACCATCATACTCGTATGTGCTTATGGAACATCTCATTCTAACATTGGTCTCCTTTTTGCTGTTATAATAACCTTTTTTTGGGGGGGGAAGGCTTTCCACTGGATCTTGGCTGTCGGGATTTGTCTTCATTCAGCCACAAGAACGTTCGTGAGGTCAGGCACTGATGTTGGTCAAGGAGGCCTGGGGTGCCTGTCACTGTTGCTAGTCATCCTGGTGGAGCTGAGGTCAGGGGCTTGGTGCAGGTGCACTTCCACTCCAGCCTTGGCAAAATGGTCTTCATGAAGATCGCTTTGAGAACAGGGGCATTATGTTGGAACAGGTTTCAGTGGTCCTGTAACTGTAATGCTACAGCATACAAAGCCATTCTAAACAATTATGTGCCTCAAATGTGGCAACAGTTTGAAGACAAATTCCATACAAGTGTGATGATCAGATGTCCACATACACTATATGGCCAAAAATATGTGGACACCTCACCATCACATCCATAGGTAATTCTTCTCCAAATTGCTGCCACAAGTTTGAAGCATGTAATTGTCTAGAATGTCTGTAGCATTAAAATTTCCTTCATTGGAACTAAGGCACGCTAACCAGCTTCTGAATGACAATGCATGTGCACAAAGCAAGCTCCATGAAAAGATGAAGTGCCAAGGTTGGTGTAGAAGAACTTGAGTGTCCTGCACCGATTCCTGACTTCAGCCTCACTGAACACCTTTGGGATAATCTGAAACACTGACTGCCCCCCAGACCTCCTCACCTGACATCAGTGCCCGATCTCACTGATGCTCTTGTAGTGGAACATTCATCTCCACAGCCACGCTCTAAAATCTAGTGGAAAGTTTCCAGAAGAGTGGAGGTTATTATAACAGTAAAGGGAAATAAATCTGGAAAAAGTTTGGAAATGAAGATTATGTTGAGGATATATTTGTGTGGTGGCCTGAGAAAACCCATCAGATGGTTGACTTTTAAGTTTATAAAAAAAAAAAAAGTACAGACCCTAAAAGTAAGAAGGGAGAAAATTTTACTCTACCATTTCACTCCAATTCACACACCAATGTATTGTCTACGCACAACTACTATTTATTTAGTTATTTCATTTCATTTCATTTTAACTATATTATGCAATAAATGATATACAAATTATAATATTTTGTTAAAAATGACCAAATTGGTTTATGATGGTGATTTCTCAGCCAGGTCTCATCGCTTCAGGTAAAAGTTATTCATGGCGTTTAAATGTTCACTGTTTGTTCTTACATGGGGAAATAATCACAGATTAAGTCGGTGTGTTCTGTTCTATTAACATTTTCGCAGCCAGTTTCTGATTACAAACAAAAATAATTAGGCTTATGTCTCTTTCACTATGGCACCCGACAACCTGATCAAAGCATTGTATTCATGGTCTGAGGAAATAACCCTTGGCATGATTTTACATATCTTTAGGCAGACTGACTCTTTTACTGCCACATTCAAGAGGCTCTTTAGCCATTTTGATCTGTGTAGAAACCGTAAACAAGATTTAAAAAAAAATAAAAATAAAATCCTTTCCAGGACCTTTTGGTGAAATTGATTTATTGGCCGAAAACAACAATTTTTGTGGAAACCTCATTTTTCATTTCTTTTCCTCCAGAATTCAGGTACACTTTTCCAAGACTTTCACACACACAGAATAGTAGAATGTTCTGTATTTTGTATGTAAAATGACAATACTGTAGACCGATAATTGCAGTGTACTACTTATTGCGTAGTTAAGTCAGTACACAGTGAGTGTTAAATAAGAGAGGCGATTTACATAAATCTATATTTACATAACCATCACTACTGTTAATAGTCCCAGCTGGAATACGGGGCCCAGGAAATTGAGGACAAAAATATTTCATCCTGCTAAAAATGATGGTAGATGGTAATTATCTCTCTCTCTCTCTCTCTCTCTCTCTCTCCCCCCCCCCAGGTCTATCCAACAGCGACGCGAGCCCTAGGTCTGGGCACGAGCAGTGGCATGGCCCGTGTTGGGGCTCTCATCACACCCTTTGTTGCTCAGGTGCCCTAATGTGATCTCATATTTCACACAGAGCATAATTTGCTCATTATAGTGTCTGATTCACAGATCCTGAATGTCAGAGGATGGATTTATAACGTCTAGCTTGATGTCTGAAGCGGTCAGCTCAGGCTAATCAATGATGGTTGCAGCAATAGTACTACAATGCTATGATGAACTAAAACATTTCACATATTTGGTAAATTGGCTTTCACGCAAACCTGCATTTAAATATATGAGTGGTCTTACTATTTTTATTTTTACTTATTTATTTTTTACATTAGTTATATCTTTAAGTAGACTATTATAGTCCAACAAGGTTGCTTGTCATTGATGGACTGGGTAGAGTGGGGCTGAGGAAACTCAGCAACGTAACTTAATGTTATATGCACCTGATTAAATGGCCTGTGAATGCCTAATGAACTGGTTTGATTCTTTTCTTAAATCAAACACAAGTCACTTGTCCATCCTTCTATATTATAAAAAACTGACTAGTATTATAAAAGTGACTTAATAAGAGACCAAATATGATGTTTGTGTGTGTGTTTTCAGGTGATGCTGGAGTGGTCAGTGTATCTGACTCTGTCGGTATACAGTTGCTGCTGCCTGCTGGCCGCTGTAGCATCATGTGCGTTACCCATAGAGACGACGGGGCGAGGCCTCCAGGAGTCCAGCCACAGAGAGTGGGGCCAGGAGATGAAGGGACGAGACTCCATTCCTCGCTCTAACTCCTCATCCACCTCCCAGCAATGAACGAGGAAAAGAGAAGGTAGGACAGAATAGGGAGAGAAAGGTAAAGTGACAAAGGAAAATAAGGACAGACATGTCAGAAAATGTGGGGATAGTCAGAGGGTCAGTAGCGGAACAAGGGTTAGTCAAAAGATAGAGAGAAGGAAATGAAGGGGAAAGAGGAGGAATAGATGGGGAGGGGGTTGTTGATATACTGTATGAAGAAAATGGGATCCAGCATCAAAGCCTGAATTCTGAAACACATGATTCATGTAGTCACACAAGACTACTTGATTCAGCGAGTCAGTGATTCAGTGGGACAAATGCTTGTTGGAAAAGAGGACCGTCTGTATTCTCATACATACTGGACCATACTGTATCCCAGCTGCCGAAAGCAAACGCACACATCAGGAGCTCCTTGATGACTGTAATCACACTAATCCACCTGTGTTAATTATTCTCGGACAAAAGCTTGATAATGTTCACTGTTCACCATTCAGTGTATTCTTCATGCAGATATTCATCATTAGCACTGCTGATAAGGAAGTGGTGGCCAGTAGGAACCTATTAGCATGATGCAGATGAGGTTGTGCTAATAGGTCTCTTCTACTTTGCTTCTGTTGACCTTATTCGCATTTTCATTTTTAAAGAGTTAAATATCATACGAGAGAATAAACTGAGAAAGTAAAAATGAGGTTGAAAATCTTACTCTTATCTCAAACGTTGCCTATTACCTAAGATGTATTTGGTATCTGTAGATTGCTTCTTTAGTTTTACACTAGAGTTATGAGGTTAATGTAGCTAACAAGTAATAGAAGCTTCTAGCATTTAGCACTGTGCAAACTGCATGCTTAAATCATATTCATCTCGATCTGTGTTGAGTGGTGTCGGACATCGGGGTTGCATGTTTATTCATTTTTACTAGTAACCCAGAAGAGTCATAGGTTAGTTGTCTTTTTCTACAGTTAAAGCAAAAGCTGATTCAGGATGTCACTTTCTTAAAATGTTTTATTAGTCTAGTTAAATGCTGATTAAAAAAAAAAAAAAAAAAAACACTTTAAATTGCTTTTATGCATTTTTGGCTATACTGTTATCAAAGAACAAAAATCAGTGCAATAATGCCAAACAATAAATGTGTGCCATATACTATTTAAGGACATACCTATTCTTAATATTCACTTGTGTAGATAACCTGGCATCTTGCTGAAGTCACTGGTTCTGAGACAGGGTGCGGGTCTGTCAACAGAGCCTCATTTATAACATCCAAAGCAGGCTACTGAGCTATGTCTACAGCAGTTTCAAGCCTCTCATGCGCGCACAAAAAAATGAAACGATTCATTAAAATAATAGAAGTCTATTTTAAAATCAGTGTAGCCTTGCACATTGTGCAGTTGACCCGATTCCCCATCTAATCAGCAGCTCTCCCACAGTGGCGACGAGTATGAGTCAGCTAGTCTAAGCAACCCCTAGTCTGACACTGCGACACACTATTATATAGATGAAAGGACGTCACGAAGCTAAAGCAGCAACTATTTTGAAGCTGAATCACTTTCTTCCTCAGCATGTACATCATAGCAGATGTGGGAAGGTGTTGCCCACCTCCCCTGACAGCAGAATTGTACATTAAAAATAATTTGGATGGTAATATAGGTTTATTTGTACAATATATTTTTAATACAACATGTTCATGCACAAATGTCATTAAAAAAAAAAAAAAAAATTTGCACAATGTTAAACTCGTATGTATAAGCTTCCTTAATTTGTAGCACCATTCCCAAAATGAAGAAGCAAATTTCAGACACCAAACATCTTGACTGACTGACTGTAACTGGACAACAGGTAAAATTCTATACTTTTGCTTTTGGCCTTTACAAGCAAAACAGTTGGCTCTGTTTACAGTCTAAATAACTAAAAGATGTCATGTTTTCACCTCTGCAGGAGAGGTGCTTTAGGTTGGTAGTGTGTGTAAAGGGGTAATCTGGCTGTGTTCGTGGGTGGAAAAAAGGCTTGACCTTATAAATGAATGACGTGCTGCGAAACGAGCGTCTGGAGTTTAGTTGCAGTACAAAGCAGTGGATTAGTGTGTGTGTATGTGCTGGGATTAAGCAAAGTGAAATGCTATTCGATAAGGAGGAATTTGTACGAATTTATTTTGCTTCAAAATCAAGCTTTACAGCACTAATCTCTAAAAATGACTCTTTTAAACACTTGCTCAATCTTTCAGTGGTAGTGTAACACGGCAGGGAGGGGGGCATTCACCACCAATAATTGTGTGGAGTGAAAGTGTTGTGCACAGCAAAGCTGTTTATTTTTAACACGCTGCGTCATGTGAGTTTCTCTAAATGCCATTTACTGACATTTAGCGAGTCTGCACACATTCCCATTTGGGAGAACGCCACTCACCATCACTTCAATAATGTATTAGACATGAACGCACACATTGCTAATTAAGGTTAAGCTTATCAAAGGCCTTTTCTCGAATGTACCCTAAGAAATGTCCTTCAATACAGGCAACAAATAAAAGAAAAAGAGTGTCAGTTTAGTATACATTTTTATTTTATTTATATAAATGTCTATTAATGAAATGATTGAAACTGGCAGGGTACAGTTAACGCCTCAATCTCAAACACAAAATACAACTACATTTATTTTATGAATATTAATAGTTCAAACTTGGCTTGCCTGATTGACTACAAGGAAAGGGAAATCAGTTTTGAATAAATTTTTTTTTTTTTTTTTTTTTTTTTTTTTTTCTAAATATTAATTCAATATGTTCATCTCGCACTCAACACTTGGCTTTCTTGTTCTATCTATTGTCGGTATATTGTATTGTATTTTGCAAAGAGGCTTTGGGTTTGTTACATATGTAACTAGCATTATGATTAACGCTTTTCACTTCTTACCTGTACAGTGAGTGCAATAATGATTTATTAATGATTCATTTAAATCACCTTGTTGAAAAGATAGCTGATGGGTTTGTGCACAGTGAAGTCCTGCGTGCGGTCACACAGCGAGGTCTCTGTCCTACATACCTGCCTTGGCAACTTAGTGCTGAGTTTAGTGTTTGTGTGTGCAGAAGTCCTATGCTACAATGGATCCACATGTGTATCTACAATAAACTAATTTCAAATGAAAAAACTGTGTAATTCTATTGCTTCATTAAAGAATAATTATTTTTGGGTAGTCCTGCATTTCATAAAGGCTCTTTTCAGAGGATAAACAAATGGAGTTAAACTATGTAGGATTAGATCTTTAAAATAACATTTTGCATTTCTGCTGCCACATGGATTTACATTACTTTGAGGTCATGATGTAAAGTTTTCACTAGCAGGGCTGCATTGAAATTCCAGATTGATGCAGAGCAATGATTAACTAGTTAGGACAGGCAAGTAATGTCTAAAAAAGAAAATGGTGAATTAGAGTCGAGATTTAGCTTTGGCTTGCTGCTGCAGAATCTCGCCAAAAAGACAGGCAGCTTCTTCAGCACAGCCACGATGGATCGTCAGCCCATAGCCCCCATGACCATAGTTATGGATTACCTGGTAGAGCAGACAAGGAAAACCATAATGTGTTGCCTATTTAAATAACATTATCAGATCCAGTATTAACCCATTTTCACTACTTGTGTTTCTAACAGATGTTTAGAGGAAACCATATTTTGACAAATTGTTGACACTGTGCTAGTTTTACATTCTAACATATGATTGGAGGCTTATAAATTTTACGTCTTGTTTTTTTATAACGGAATATTTGTAAGATTTGCCTTGGACTGATTTGTCTTTATCCTGTGAAACATGCTGAGATGTTACTATAGGAAACTAATCAACGATGGGGTGGCAACTGTAACTCAGTGAATTTACTCTAACAGCATGTCCTAAAGTGTTTTATTCCTCTTGTATCACAGCAGTTTGCCAACAACTAGAAGTCTTCAGTTATTAATAGCCAACACATCCTCCTTTTTATCCATTTATAGTTACATTTACTGACTGTCGTGGAACATACTCGAGCCAGGTAGGTTCCTGTTTTAACTTACATTATAGCAGCTATAAACATTTGTGTTTTTTCCTCTCAAAGTTAAGACAAAAACACACAGCTCATGATACATTAAAAAAAAATGAAAGAACAAACTCCTATCCTGAAGGAGTTCTGGTACCAAAAAATGCTTCAACTGTTGCAAAGCACTGACACTAAAGACTCCTTCCATTAAAAAAAACAAAACAAAACACTCTTTACAGGAAAATGAATTTACATATAAATAAATGTTTTTCTTTGTTAAAAAGTATCTTCCTGTCCTTTTATTATAAGCCTGAGGTTATGTGGAGCAAAGTGTTACCATAGAAACAATGACATCTTAAAACGAGTGTATTAATATAAAAACCTGTGATATGACAGCTGGCACTACGGTCAGAGCTGCTGCCATAGAAAATAAATCAACACCACCTGACTAATCAGAATTCAACAGCTATGTGCTATAATACAGTTTAAACTGGTATGGTTTAAGGAGGCAGGGAAAATATTGGCACATACTGCCAGTCTTCTTATAAAGTCCATTTTTAACCTTTCCCTTCTCAAGGAATTTAACAGGGCAAAATCAGAATTTTGTCATGCCTTTTCTAGTAAAAGAAGTAAGTTCATGCCTCCAACCCATGGGCTAATGCAAGCAAACAAAGCTGAAGCTCTGATCATGAATGATGAGACTTCTTGAAACAGTCTGAAATAAATCCAATTATATTTCACTGCTTCAGCGTCTCAGGTGTGCTAATTAGTGTGCAGTTGTGCTATAATGCTCACCTCGATTACACTGGGTCCGGAGCGGATGGTCTCTCTTGCCAGCCTGACTTTACTGCGTACAGGCCTGAGACCTGTCCAGTCCTCCACTTTGTGAGCATACTGACAGGGGAAAAATGTGCAATTATCTCCATTTGTTATTCAAACTGATCCAACTATTTGAAAGAAACTTGTCAGATCAGCAAAGTAGGTCACAGTGCAAGTTTGACTAAATTTGAATGAACTGGGGTATATTTGAGTTCATCAGAAACCTGGAAAAATTCCCTTACCAGACACAAGTCTAAACTTCTAAACACCACAACTTATCCATGAAATAAAAAAGTATGTAATGGGATAGATGTAAGAAAACTAATGACTATTTTGATAATCAATTAATCTGTGAATTGGTTTGATTATTTTAAAAATTTAAATATACTAAAAATATGTATTACCTTTTCCCCCTAGCATTTCAATCCACTTATACTAGTACAGCATTTACTAGGCATAACTAAATAACAAATCACTTAATACAATTTAATATCACTTACTTTTATCAGACAATCTGTCATAGCATGACAATAATATAAAGTGGTAATCTCTAAGTGTTTTTTTTTTTATTTTAAATCAGACACCCATTTGAACATAAGGTCACAAAATTATGGACTTTTTTTCTATGCTTCCATGCACGTTTTTTGGACCAATGGTCTAAAACTCTGGGAGAGGGTCATTCTTACATTTCAAAACAATTTGTTCGATTTCCAATCAAATTCAAATTAAAGGCCAACATCCACTGGTGTGGCTGCTCAAGGCAAATCATTTTACTTGTATGTAATTGAATCCAAAACTTTGGGATTGATCCCTAGTTTACAGTGCCTGGAATCAGGAGACAACTTGTTGGGATCAACTCCTTACTCCTTTAAACAGATGTTGGGTATGTTAAGAGAATTAAATGATGCTTCTATCAGCTTAAAGGTAGCTTAACCACTTATAAGCAAATTTATTCAAATAGCTTTGTTGCCATGCTTCATAAGACAGACCAACTAATCAATAATAAAATTTGTTGCCTGCTATTTTTATTATTGAAATGTATCTAATTTTTTAATTTGTTGTTGAATCCCTAGATGGATAAACGGTGTTGGATTAGATTTGATTGGGTTGTGACGACTGGATCAGCAGCATGGGCAGATTGATGGACAAATTACATTAGCATACTATAATTCACTTACTTTTAAGCTGGGCTCCAGTGCACAGGCTCGCTCCCAAATGACTTTGTGGTCAATGGAATTGTTCTGCTCACTCCAGTTTCCCACTTGGAAAATTCCCCCAACAGTGACTAGACGACTCCTGAAAAAGTAGAACAAGTTTATATTCAGATTCAGTGTAATATTGCTGGCTTGGGTCAGTGAGGAAGTGTTCAATAACAGAAAGAACTAGGCACTCGGAGAGTGCAGACTTCCGCCAAGGACGATCAACTCTTATATGAAACCCTTCTGGTAATGAAAGTGAAACTAATTTCGTGAATCTGCCCAGGACTTGGGTCCGCTCCAAAATTTAATGGAGCCTTCTTTGGCCCATGCTTCACCCTGCCACCAAGGTTCATGGAAATCAGTTCAGTCCTTTTTTGCAATCCTGCTAAAAGTAAACAAACAGACAGACATACAAAGAAAACATACTGAAAACATAACCTCCTTGGTGGAGGTAATTAATTATACATGGTGTAATATAAAGCATAATGTAGTAGTCTCTGCAAACTAAACTAGTTCTGCAGAACTAAACCATTTTAGGTTCACGCAAAACACTACACACTGTTCTCAATGTGTAAACATGAAAATACTTGTTTCATTACTGCTCATGCATGAAAGCTTTAAACTCGAGTCTCCGTTAAAAAAAAAAGATCACCGAAGTCTGACCTCAGTGCAGAAAAAACAGGGCAACAAAAAGACAGAGAAACAGAATTAATTCAATGAAGCAAAACCAAACTGAATGATCTCAAAAGATCTGTTCAGCAGAACAGACAGTGCAGCCCACTTCTTCACTCCCTTCACCAATTAAGAGTTTTTCAAAAAAGGCTCATATCAGTAACACCATCCAATTTACAAATGTTTGCTTACTCCATTATCTTCAATTTACAAAAGTTTGCATGTTCTAATTAATGCCTTCTTGTTTTCAGTGAATTGCAGACACCTGAACATATCAAATGAAGGTTTTGAGGGAACATACTGTGCTTTTTTTTAATTATATAATGCTCAGACATTTATTTATGTACACAACTTAATGAAGCCAAGAGAAAATAAATCATTCATGCAATGTGTGCAGGGTGAAATACAGTACTGTGCAAAAGTCTTGAGCCACCCGATTTTTTTTAATAACGTAAAGATGACTTCAAAAATAATGACATTACATCTTTCTACTTAAAATACAAATACTACAAAATGCAGTAAACAGTAACAACGTAAACAAAGACAATATTCAGTGTATTGAGCCTTTGCTTTTTTCCCTCTTAAACAGTAGCCCCAGGAACAATGTGTACAGTTTTATATAGAAATAAGCTGGTAAGTTTTACTGAGCATCTTGGAGAATCTGCCACAGTTCTTATGGAGACTTTGCTTCTTCTTTTTTTGCAATCAAAACCCAGGAGCCTTCATTATGTTTTTTTTTTTTTTGTATGAAGTGTGATCTCTTACATAATGTTACTTTCTTTACTGACATACAAACATTTTACAAATGCAAATGATATTTTGGAAAAGTAATGTTTGGAAATCTATAATGTTGTTGTACTGACTCGATGATTTCACTGATGAATTCATCAGACAAATATCTATAACTAAATTTGTACCAAAAAAATAGGGTGGCTTCATGACTTTTGTACAGTACTGGGTATTTTAATCTTATGTATTTTAACTATTTATGTACTATAATTTATTTAATCTGTTTATATGTTTTAGGTAATTTTATGCCCTATTCTTTAAGAAAAAACTAATTCCCACAATTCGAAGGATAAGCTACCTGTGAACACTCATCAACTCTTACAGTTCACCATACACAAATGTTGTTCATGACATTATCCATAAAATTAGCATTTATCCTACTTATATATTAAATATTGCCTCAAATGGGATTCCAGAATTTTCTGCATGTGTTTACAGTCCAAAACAAATTTCAACTTTAAAATTTCTGTATTTATGCTTTAGAAAGTATAAATTCACAGTATATTCTATTTGTCTTAGTTAGGTATAAGCCAAATGCCATATACACATTGTTTACACAAGTATTATTTTATTGGACATTAGGAATATGATAAGTTTCGACTTTTAAAAGGATTAATTAGTGGATGTATTTTAGGCAATATCCACTCACATATGATTGGATTAAACGTAGACTATGCAAAGAGAGAATGTGCTCAGGAGAAGTAAATTAAACAAATTCTTATTTTACCATTTTATTTATTTTCACTGTAGACAAAATACATTTTGGAATATTTCACAGTGCATCTACCAATAAGGCACCAGTTATTTGTGTTTATAGGTCAGACACAATTTCTCCATTATAGAACTAGATGGGCACGGTCACATATTTATGCAGAAAGATGTGTGAACTGCTTTTAAAATGTGAACTGGTATGTAATATACCCATTATTATGCAAAAACAGTACATTATGCATGATCTACATTCAAATTTTGCTATTCTTATCAAGCCAAGAAGAACACTCACCCTGGGATGATGTACGGTGTACTGTAAACTCCTGATGTGAAATTGTGTGTCACAATAAAGTGCTTTATCCAAGGAGCATCCACCTAATAAAGCAGAACAGGTAAGGGTAGATGGAACCATATTTTTAAAACATGGTATTCAGGACTACATACTTATTCTTATTATTCTTGAGTTACTGCTTGAACTTTGACCACTGACCTTAATTATCTGTCCTCGGCCCGGAGTGAGCTCAGGATCAGGTTGGAGGTCACCTGATCGAACACCTGAGCAGTTGACGATGACGTCTGCTCCACTCTCTGCCAGCTACATGTGACAAATGTTAATAATGTTGTCCAGAACCAAAAAACTGTTTTATTTCCTAAGCTGTAAAAACTGTTCTCCAATTATATTTTAAGCAAATGGTAATAATAAGTGAACTGAGAGCCAGTTTACAATTAATTTTCAATAAACAATTAAATAAAAACTGTTCTTGCTAGACTTTTAGCCAGACAGGAGATTTTGATGTGTCGTTATGAGAAAGTTATTATACAAAGTATGTCAAAGATAGTACTTTACACATGAAGTGGAGATTACAGAAAACGATCAGTGTAGAATATTGGGGAAAACATTTTTTTATTTATTTTTATTAGGAAATAGTTCTAATTCATTATGTCCTACTGTGTATACAATGTATAAAATGGCAACAATTTAAACTATTTTACGCATTTATTGTCTATATGCTATAATATCAAAATTAGTCTGACCTCTTGGAATGACTGGATCCTTCTCTGGTGAAACTTCACTCCTCTTTTTGCTAACCTGAGTAAAGCAAACAAATTGCTATTAAAAGTTCAATAATATTACCCCTTGTTTGATAGAATCTGCATGAATTTAGGCAGGCCCCACTCACATTGATGACACACTATGTTTTGTTCCTTACTTATTAACTGCACTCATTGCTTATGCTTAGGTAGGTGAATAAAAAGTGAACATTGGCGTCAACCTGGTAAAACATTGATCAGGGAGACAAATAAACTTTTTTTTACAGGATAAATGTAGTTTGAACAGCACTGAGATAAAGCCTGAGCTCTCACCATTCCATGAGCCATGGCAGATATGTCTTCCCTTCCAGCATTATAGCGGTGTTGAACCAACCCAAACTGAGAGGAACATAACAATATAGAAAACATTATAGAGATGCCTGAGCATGGAGAACAGGTATAGCTACATTCATTGACCTTTAACCCTCAAAAGCTCAATTAATAAACATATTAATGTATGTAGTCATACCCTGAATAATTAGTTACAGACTATATAGACAGACTGAATTTGACAGAGTAGAATAAATACACAGCCACAGGTTTACAGCCATATATGTAAATAATTACACAGAAACCTGAATGCAGTGGATATAAAAGTCTACACAATCCTGTTAAAATGTCAGGTTTTTGTGAAGTAAAAAATTAAAGTAATTCAAAAATTTAATTAAGATAAATCATGTCAGAATGTTTCCCACCCTCAGTGTGAAATTACAACATCATGTTCAGAAGTAATTATCATACAGCTGTCATAAATGAAATTATTCTGATTGATTAACCAAAAAAAAAACCAGCTGTTTCTGCTGGGGTTGCTTGACATCGCTTTCATTTCTTCTGGCTGCTGAAGCCATGGCCCTCTAAGAGCTTACAAAGCCAGCATTGTATCTCACTTGTTGAAAGGTAACAATCAGGAGAAGGGTATAAAAGAATTTCAAAAACATTCGATGTACCAAGGAACACTGTGAAGGCCATCATCAACAAGCAGAGAATATGGAGCACCACAGTGACATCACCAAGAACAGGATGCCTCTCTAAAAGTAACAAAAGCACAAGACAAAAATAACCAGGGAGGCTGCCAGGAGACAAACAGCAACGTTAAAAGAGCTGCAGAAACATCTGACAAGTATTGATTACTCTCTGCATGTGACAAACTCTTGTATTATTGTCATTATTATCACATGTCTGGGCTGTGGGGTAGGGTGGCTATACAGAAGCCCTTTTTCACAAAAAACATCCAAGCCCAAGTAAATCACCCCCAACAATGTGGCAAAATGTGTTATGGTCTGATGAAACCAATTCCAAAATTCCAAATGATATGTTTGGTGCAAAAAAAGCACATCACAAAAAGAACACCATACCCAAGGTGAAGCATGGTGGTGGCAGCATCATGCTTTAGGGCTGCTTTTCTTCAGCCTGAACCAGGGCTTTTTATCAAGGTGGAGGAAATCATTAAAAGCTACAAATACCAGTCATTCTTAGTGCAAATCATTCATGCATCTGCTAGTAAGCTGAAGATGAAAAGGAATTTCAACTTTCAGCATGACAATGACCCAACACATAGATCCAAATCAACAAAGGAATGGCTTAACCAAAAGAAAGTCAATGTTTCTTAATCCAGTTCCTTAAGCAAGAGCCCAGACCTAATCATTTTTCACTTTATTTGTATACTTTGCAATTTAACATTAAATGTTCTGAAAACATTCTGACATAATTTGTCTTTTTTTTTTTTTACTTTTACTTCACAAAAATCTGCCATTGTAACAGGGTTGTGGGGACTTTTACATCCACTGAGGATGTAAAGGCTACAGCTTTCATCCTCATGTTTACTCAAAATAAAAATGCATTTCTACACAAATTTGTACATTTTACTAAATGTTTCACAATATTAAAATGATAACAAAAATATTATTATTTATTAAAAAATAAAATAAAAAAGAACGACCAATTTTTGTAAGTATAAAACCCAAATGTGATTTAAGTTTCATTTCTCTTATTGCCTCTTCTTATGCAAATACACAACGAAAACACAGGTAATGTGTTCATCAGTACTGGTTATGACTGACAACTAAGATAAATATTAATACATTAATACATAGCAGCTCTATATA
>JAQQZX010000014.1:2927962-2941968 GCA_030068355.1 Notoglanidium maculatum | reverse complement strand
AGATAATCCAAAGTAAAGTTTCCAGTGTTAAATGTTACTGTTAGAGTGTTTATTCTGCTATCATAAGGCCTTAAAATAGAGCTGATGTTAGTTCAGTACTGTTGATTTAACTGTGTGTACCTGTATCCAGGAAACATATCAAGCTCATGCTGGGTGAGTTCCCGAAAACCCAACACAATATCTCTAAATGACGGCTCCTGCAAAAATAGACAACATTAAAGTCATTTTCCACAAATTGTAACTCACTACCTGAGATACAGTGTGGTGGTAAGTAACTGTGATATAATTTTTGTTGTTCCTGTTCTCCAGTTCACTAGATTTAAAATTAAACAAGGACAGTGTACTCAAGTACTTTCATCTTTAATTGAATGGTATTAGGTCTTAGGCACATGCAGAGAAATGCTGAAAAGATGACTTAAAATATAATTAAATGAAATCTTTCTACTTAAAAGCAAAATAATACAACATGCAGTACACAGTAATACTGTGGTCCTTGAAAGTTTGTGAACCCTTTAGAATTTTCCATATTTTTGCATCTATATGTCCTAAAACATCATCAGATATGTATGTCCTAAAAGTAGATAAAGAGAACACAATTAAACAAATGTGACAAAAAATTATAATACTTGGTCATTTGTTTATTGAAGAAAATGATCCAATATTACACATCTGTGAGTGGCAAAAGTATGTGAACCTTTGTGTTCAGACAATTTGTGTGCAGCAATAAGTGCAACTAAATGTTTCCAGTAACTGTTGCTCAGTCCTGTCCATCGGCTTGGAGGAGTTTTAGCCCATTCCTCCATACAAAACAGTTTCAACTCTGGGATGTTGGTGAGTTTCCTCATATGAACTGCTCGCACAACATTTTTATTAGATTAAATTAGATTAGATTAATCAGGACTTTGACTTGACCATTCCAAAACATTAAGCAAGACACTGCCTTGCTGCATGACCCACTTTCTCTTGAGATTCAGTTCACTAACAGATGTCCTGACACTTTCCTTTAGAATTTGCTGGTATAATTCAAAATGCATTGTTCCATCAAAGATGGCAAAAAAAACAAGCTGAAACCATGATACTACCACATCCATGTTTCACAGAAGGGATCATATTCATATGCTTTGATGTAGTACACACACACACACACACACACACACACACACACACTATATCATTTTAGTTCAAAAAACTTTGTAAAGTACCTTTTATTTTGAAATCCCGTTAGATGTATGGTTTGCGAGCCACAGAGACTTTTATTTTAAAATCCCCTTGGTGCTATAGACAGAGGACCATAGACATTTTTTATTTTAAAATCCAATATAGCCAATGCAGTAAGCTAGCATGGTAAGCATGCCACTGCGACAGATTCTCATGTTCTTACACTGTATACGTTTGGATAGCTTGCAGATATGTAGCCTTTGTTTGTTTGACAATATACTTTTTAATAAAGGGTTATCACAGAACCAATATGCAAAACTGAGTTTTTTTTAGGAGTATCTGGTACTTGGTATTTTAGATTCAATTCTAATTTGGAACTGAGAGTCGGTTCTCAATCCTACCTAGAGGTTCACTTTTGCCAATCACATATCTGTAAAACTGGATCATTTTCCTCATTAAATAAATGGCCACATATAATATTTTCATCTATTTGTTTAATTTGGTTCTCTTTATCTACTTTTATTAAAATCTGATGATGTTTTAGGTCATATTTATACAGAAATATGGAAAAATATGGCACGTGTTCACAAAATTTCAAGCACCACTGTAAACTAAGCAAAGTCAATATTTGGTGCAATGACCCTTTTTTAAAACTAGCAGTCTCAGGTACAATCTGTGCAGTTTTAGGAAATGAGCTGCAAGTTTTACTGATCATCTTGGAGAATCTGTCACAGTTCTTCTGGAGACTGAACTGTGGGGAAAATATTAACTGCTCATCTATAAAACATCATTACCAGTCAAAAGTTTGGATAACAGATTGAATATTTAATTTTACATAATATTTTGAACAGTCTTAAAGACATTTGGTTTACGCATGTAATTTGTTTTTAAGACACTATTTATAACAGTATAAATAGTGAAGTTAATGTCAGTGGATAAATTTATTTTTGAATCAACATGTATTTTTAGTAAGACATTTAACAAGTAGATTTTGCCTAAAATTTAAAGCAGCCAACAAGATGCCAAGAGTGCACAAAGTTGATCAGGAATACTGTTAAGAATTTATAACATGAAATACTTAAGATTTGTTTCACAGTTTTCTTAATCACTGCATAACTCCATAAGTGTTAATTTCACCAGTGACACCACTTGCACTGTTTAATTCTCATTTTTGATTGGTCAGAAGGTGTTGATTCTCTATGATGATAGCTCCAGCTGCAATACAAACCACGGCTTATATCAATGCACTTGTTCTAATATATTACTGTTTCTATGGTGACAAGGACTTGTACGGTGGACGCGCCACATAATCTAATCCTGATTTACAGATTTAAAACATGTTATTTAACTAAGAATAAATATAACAGTTGATAAAGAAGGAGACATTTATTTAACGTTTATGAAATGAGTATCATTTATGGAAGTAGTCCATGGGAATAACTTTAGGTTTTGTGCCATGAGAAAGTCTTCAGCACAAAGGGCATTTTCTGTAAAATATCCAGTGTTTCTTTTGTCTTATTAACTTCAAGTATGAGAAAAAATGAAAGACCGGTAAGGGAATGACAGTTTGTAGCTAATATAACATAACAGGAACTAACTAGATTCAGTAACATTAAATGTAACAATGAACAGATAAAAAGTAGGACATGTCATTTATTAATAAATCAAAAATTGTACTTACTGACAAATTGTTGTGGTATAAGAGGTATAAAACTTTTGAGGCATGCTGTTTTGAGTAAAATGATCAACTAGCTGTGGTAAAGATCATCGTTATCACATCATCCATACCAGCGATCACCCCATCATTGATTATTTTCCTATGACAACATACCCCTTTATATTTTATTTCTTTATGTGCTAGTGTTTTCATTATTACTCTAAAATAGCAGAAAATAGTAAAAATAAAGAAAAGTTTTCTACATATTGCTGTGTCCAAACCTTTGACTTGTAATGTGCATATGGCTGCTGGATGACCTCATCAGTTAAAGTGCATTTTTTAACCTGGCAGTAAACATGAATTTTAATGTTAATTCATTCAACCAGTTTGGTCCACTGATATATTAGGAGTAAATTAAAGCTGTCATTCTTCAGCTAGCATTATAATAATTGTTTAATTTCAAATTAAGTCTGCTGAAGAGAAGAATATGAACTACACTGTATATCAGTCAGGTATAAAGTTTCAGTTTGAATGGTATTCCTCATGCTGAGATTTATTAATGTCTTTCTTATAAAGGAACTACTGTATATCTCACAGACAAACCTCCAAAAAAAAGAAAGTAACTTTACCGGGGCATGTTTGGTGCACAGGTTGTAGCCAGACTGCAGAAATATTCCCATTTTAACTGATTCAGGAGAGCTGAGGAAACTCAGAAGATAATCAAATGTTTCTTTGTTCCATTTTCTGTAAAAGGAATGAAAGCGACTGACATCAAACTGCTGCATCACTCACAACCACTCACATACAGACAAAGAATCAGTCTAAGCAGTTCAGACTAAAAAGTAAGGTGAAGGAAGATTTGATTAATTTTTCATTTCACATGAACACAATCAATACTATTGCTTTTCACTAATTACATATGTGTCCTCTGACTACAAGAACGTTTTTACTCCTGAGACCTAAAAACTGGTTCCTTAGTAGGCATTTCACCTGAATATCAAATGTAGTCTGTAACTTACTTGACATTCTGTGGAAGTAGCATAAAAACCATTCAAAGTATATTCAATATAATACACATATAACCCAATATGACAGTAAACAACACTGAAGCAGTGTGAATGCGTTTTTAATTTAGGGATGCACCAAAATTTTATGGATATTTGACGGTGATGGAAAAAAGTCCCAAGCACACAAATCACAAAACCAACACTAAAGGAAATTATTAGATAACTTCCTTATAATATTTTGTGTTTCACATCCAGCATTTAAAAAGGCCAATCTTTTTAAATTTTTGTTTCATTTAACTATGTCCAGTTTGAAACCAAGCCACACTTTCAAATTATTCATGTCACTGTCTTGAAACTACCCATGTTCCAAGACACGGCTTAATCTTTGTCTGAAAAACCATTCTCAGGACACTAAAGCAGCATCTGATGACCTTTATCATTTCAATAAGGTAACCTGATATCTAGCTAAGCAGTTGAGCATATCAACTCAGATATGGACTTCTGAGGTTCTGTCTGATTTCACATAGATTGACCCAGCTGTGGTCATGTTAGGTTGGAATTTGACCCAAATCCGCTCATCTCTGCCCTTACGTTTCTTGGACGTTGCCCTTATCATAGAGATATGGCTGCCACAGACCTGCTGCTCCATCACTGGTGGTCAGAGGAGTAAAGATATCTGCGTAGACATCTATATTCAAGGAACTGACTTTGTCATGGTAATGCTCATAAATGCTCTGGGCTGTGGAAAGGCCGATGACCCCAGCTCCGATGATCGCTACTCGCATGGCTGCAAAGAGACAATATTACACAAACAGTCTGAAAGTAACATTCAGCATTTACTGACGTCTGGTATTTACATACATGTTACAATTAGAAAAGATACTTTTTACTGATCTTGCCTGATTTTTTTTCTTCAAAAAGGCTAACTTTTTGAAACTTTTGAAACATCCCTTTCAGGTTGTAATAGTCTTGTGATGCCTTTGAAAGAGAGGTCTATGCATCTATGCTGTGCTGAAATGGCACATAAACCTTTTATGCTGATGGGTGCCTGTCTCTGTCTTGCAGCCCCTGAAAATAATCATATGCAGGGCAGTGGAAGCGACCGATGGCCCGTCTGCTCAATTCATACTTCAATCCAAGGGGCTACATCCATAGGCACATGTGAGCTGGCTGAGGATGCCAAATCTTTCCACCAGCAAATCTGCTTGATGAGAAAGCCCCCAGGGATTACTAGCAAAAGCAGCAGGAGAAATCAAGGTCTTGCCAGCTATCTCAGGGCTAGAAGGAGGACTATGTGGCCTAATAGCTGAATTCTGTACAACGTGGGAAGAATCAGTGACAGAGGATCAAAGGCATATAATAGACAGTTAGGCCAGTCTTGGGCCAGTGCATCATGTTTCAGCAGACTGTCAGGCTCTGCTAAGAAGAACCACAATCAGTTTTCTTGTCATTGTTTGTTATGTAAATCTTTGGAGGGCAAAACCTTCAAAATACAAGTTTCCAAAATACTATGCATTTGTTAAGGTTAAATAACCCAGAACCAAAGATAACCACAAAGCCTGAAAGTGTACATTTTTAGCTTTAAAATTTTCATCTTTACATTTTTATCTACATATATTACAAACAATGGGTTTCAGACTGATAGCAGTAGTCAGTGTGACTGAAGATGTCAGCCACTTGATGACGTTGAACAGCTTCTTCTCCCAATTCCACAGTTTATCTGCATTTGACCCCACAACTCCACCACTGATTCCTCAGTAGAGAAAAGTATGTACTCTGTACTATAAAATAATCTCTCGTAGTCCAACTCATGCAATGTTCACAACTGGTAGACTTCCCTTACATGAACTAAATAAGTTGGTAATACACAAAAACACCAGATGGCCAGTTGTAAGTTACTGATAGTTAAAATGCTTTTTTCTTGTACGATCAAAGAAAAGTGAAGGTGAAAAAGATGTCTTTTTGACATCTAAAACAAGTAGGCAATATAATTTTATTAGGGGAAAAAACGGAAGGTGAAAAATACTAGACAGCTTGACATCGTCATCTTTTTTTTTTTAACAAGTTATATAGCTGATAATCTATCTGCCCTTAGAGACACTGGAGTTGGAACTGAATCAACTTCTATTACTACTCACTCTTCATTCTATGGAGTTTGATCTATTGTGCTTTTATTACTTATTATATTCCACTACAACAGTCATCATGCATTGTGTATTGTTATGACTCACACAAACAGAAAAGGTCTGTTACTAATTTAAAAATATATATTGAACTATACTGAACATTGTTTATTCTTAAAACAATTGATCTCTTCTCTACAAATACATCATGCAGTCATTGCATCCGTGCAGTACATCTTTACAAATGAAAAAAATTTTTTTTACAGAGTTTGTTACAAATATGTTTTGTGATGTCACACTCAACACCGAAAAACTGGTTTATATACGTAATATGGGCATGAATGTTCCCTGAAACCTGCCATATATCCTCAGATGCTCTCTTTTATTTTAATTGTTATTCTTTTTAAAATTATTTTTGCAACTGCAGCAGCTGTAGCATATGTTGTCGTTTTAAATGTTGTCAAATGCAATCAAATGAAAGTCCATTTGACTTCCATGCTGGTTAGTCGTGTTCTACTTTAGCTGATCAACCCTGGCTGACAGAGTTTGCAAACATCATGCATTATGCTGGTTAATGCAAAAACAATGCAAATTCTATATTAACACTATTTGATATAATCTGCATGGACTGTTTGTTCCACAAAACCAACACTTGGTTTCTTTATTTACTCTGACAAATCTGCAAGGACACTTCTTTAGTATATTTCTAAATGTAAGATAACTTCTATGCGCCAAGTTGAAGTTCACAGATACTGAAATTTGTGGAAACAGATAGACTTACCTGAGCTTGGTTGCGCTCGTGCTTCTCCCAGCAAACTAATAAAACAGACAGCAGTAAGTATTACACAACACTTGACAAAGTAACACTGTGCGGCGTTCAAGAGCTCCAAACGCTCAGTTCACTACATGCCAAGCGACTTTTTTTTTTTTTTTTTTTTGCCATTCACCAATACAGAACCGAACTGGTCAGAACTGGTATCAGTCTGGCGTTTACATTTTACTTTATTTTTAAACGACATTTTACATTTTCATTTCATTAATCTTTGAGGAGACGTATCTTTTTTTTCTTTTTTTTTTTTAGATTTTAAGAGACTTTTAATAAAAGTAATGTCTTAAAAAGGGGAAAGAGTAATATTAATGGGAATATTTCATTCTAAACTACTTTCATAACAATGGTCTACATTGCAATTATAAAATCAACCACTTTAAAAAAAACATTTAAAAAAATTATTTGGTCAAAAATGATTAATAGTAAATCTGTTGCATAATTTTAGAATATTTGAAGAATAAGACAGAATATTTGTTTGTTTGTTTTTGCTGTTTTTATTTTCTGTAAGTATACACAGTGGCCAGTTTGCCACAGTTATTCAGGTGTAATAATGATCAGTTTATTTGCTCTCATTCTGCACACAAGGCCGTCATGTCGCATACACAGGATGACAAAATTTTCAGCAAATACCACTTCTTCATACCATTCTGTATATTTAATGACTTATTGGTGTGCTTATAGTTGTGCTTGGTTTCACAAAAATCCTAAATGCACATTAAGGCATTTGTTAATAGTAAATAACCTGATGTGGATGCAAAAATTAAACCTTATATTGAGGCCTTTCCATCTGTGAAAGACAGGAGGCAGGATTAGCCATGCAGGATCATTTATATATCTCACACAGCACTTGCGTATTTGCACGTTATGTAGTCTTGCATGTGTTGTATCGTGGTCCTGGAGAGACAGAATTTCATTCCAATGTATTCAAGTTGTATAGAGGAGGGTCATTCATGACAACTCAGATATGAATGTTGCTGCACGTCTCAGATTTTCTTAATACTTTTTGTATTTGTTATTTTGGATAACATTTGCATTTGAATATTACACATACAGATTTGCAAAGTCCTTCCATATTTTCTTCATGGTGAAAACTAGATATGAACAAAACAAGATATGAACCCGGTACTGACTATTGACAGACCATTTACAGGCTCAAGTGTTTATCTGGACTGCAGTGATTAACATTTCAATTTTAATTCAATTTACTTGAATTAACTGTTTTTGTTGTTAATGTAAAAGTTTATGTACACTTCTGAGATTTTGTCTGATTTCACATGGAATGACGATACAAACCCACTTTTAACATGTATACCAGCTGTCCTTGATACTGTCAAACAAAAATGTCTTATTATTAGTTTATTTTTATGCAAATTCCATATCTGCATTAAAACACATTTAGAGGGGAAAAAGATCAACCTCTCGTACAGAGTGTGACCTTAATGCTGTAAACCCCTGACAGCCAATAGCATCACCATCATGTCTGCATTTTCTCACACGTCCTGATGCTGTAGTGTGTGTGTGTGTGTGTGTGTGTGAGAGAGAGAGAGAGAGAGAGAGAGAGTGAGTGTGTGTGTGTGTGTGTGTGTGTGTGTGTATGTGTTCAGCCGCTCCTACAATCATGAACACTCTGTAGGAGTCAGATTCAGCAGCCTGACTCAGCTCCACTTCAGTTCAGTAACACTTTATGTTATCTAAGACAGATATTTCAGAAATCTAATGACATGCAGGAGGTTTGAGCAGCTCGTCTTTCGGACTATAATCAGGCGAGGCTTCATGCAAAGCGCCACCGTGCTCACATCCCAGCCGCCGGAGATGCTAAGAGCTGCTTGGGGCCATCTTTACCCGCTGTTAAAGACCTGAGCCGCCTTTCTAAACCGTTTTGGACTCGTTTTTGAATTATTAGCGGCTTTACAGCATGGCTTTGGTAACGTTACAGCGATCTCCGACCCCGAGCACAGCCAGCGCCAGCACCGCCAACGCCGAGACGGTAAGCCGGGAAACAGGAACAGGAAAGGCAGGGTTTAACGGGACGAAGGGTTGTGTAGGAGGCCTGGGAGTGTGAGTGTGTGCGCGCGCGAGTATATGTGCGCGCGCACGGGCGCGTGTGGGTTTTACCGGGCTGCCGCTTAGAACATGTGCCCATTACATTTATTAGAAAAGCATCGCAGTTAACAACAGGAGCAGCAACAACAACAGCAACAATCTGCAAATATTCTGCACTTGTAACATCAGCTAGCTCGCGCTCTCTGGTTAATCATAGGCTAGCCAGCTAGCTTCTGCTTGTTGACAACACGTAGTTGTAGCCGTAAATTTTCTCTAGCTGAAATGACACCGATTGAATTACCTGGATCAGTATCTTAGACTGTCACATTAATGTTTCAACATATATAAAAAAAACGAGCATGCTTATTATTTACCGTTCAGTCTTCATATTTGTTATGCTGAGTGAACTAGCCGGTGAGCTAGCACAGCGCCTTACCTGTCAGTCCTGTTCGGCCACTCGCATCTCAGCTAGCCAGGGCTAATGATGAAGCAAATTGCTATTTTTTTTGCCCATTGCAGTATAAAAGAACTAATTAATAATGTTTAATAATTTTCAAATTGTGATAAAGGATGAGTAATGAAGTGTTTACATTAACATATAGTGCCAAAAGCAATCAGTTAGGAAAGGCAGAGTACACAAAACTGCAGATGGAAAACATTTCATATTTATTTTTACTAACAATGACAGGAATTAAAAAAGGATATATACAGCTTATATTGTCTTTAAGGAACGTGTAAAGAAATGAAACAGATGTAATTTCCTATTCTGTCAATAAGAGTATAATATAATAACTGGGTATATGAAATGAAACCTTATGATCATTACATCTGAGGTCAAACCAAAACCCTTGTAGAAAATCTGAGGTAAACGCAAAATATAGCATAATATATGAGATGTGCATTTTACCTATAGTATACAATCTGAAGTAAAATCTACATCCTGCAAAATTTGAGATAAAAGTATAAAATAGCATATAAAATCTGAGGTGAAATATGTATAGCATAATTTATGAGATGAAATTGTTACCTACAGTATTACATTTGAAGTAATTCCATGTATAGCCATTTTAAATGAGCAATATTTCATATTTTTCATATTAGATGAAAACTTTAACTGTAGTATAATATGTGAGGTAACATCTAAGAATAGCATAATATATCAGATGACTTTCAACTATAATATACAATCTGAGGTGAAATCAAATTGTAGCATAATATATGGTGTAATGATCGAAGTTTAGTGTACAATCTGAGGTCAATTTGATAGTATGTCTAAATTTAAGGCCATTTTTTATAACTAGTAGCAAATTTAATTCATATTTACATATCGTATTTGTAAATCTCAATGATAGAGGAAGATAGCATATTACTGTTACATTTATTTATTTTAACATGTAGATGAATTGGCAAATTGGCCTGATTTTATCTGGATTTCACAAAGAAAAAGCATAATGACATGCTACAGAAAGTCACATTTTTTTTAGCAGTCATCAATGATAACAATACATGTTCAATTTCAAGAACAAAATAAACATAAAGAGCTATTAAGGAAAAACCCAAGATGAGAAGGTGGGGGGAGATCCCATCTCATAACATCTTGATATCTTCAAGGCAGAGATGTGCATATAATGAAATTTCCCAAAGACGATACAGATGTTATACCTTCTTCAACAGTACATGATCTTTCATTTCTAACCACTTGTTTTACAACATGAAATAGTTTATAAATGTGATACATCTTAAAACAAGGCATGAAAATGGCGACTTGTGTAGGCTTTCACATTTGATGCAGGTGTATCGACCAGAGGCTATTTGATATTTTGTGATTAAATTTTTAATAGCCATAAGAAAATGTACATATATGTTTAACATAAATTTCTTAGCTGTTGAGTTTTATGAAATATGACAGTCAGGACATTTTGAAAGGTGATATATCAGCACAGAAGGTTTAGTTGTGTTACCACAACTATTTCATGTTGTACACACACCTTCTATTTGCTAGTACAATGACCCACTGACTTTGACTATGCACCTGACATTTTCCTATGTAATGAACCATTAACCTCATCCACACATAATGCATTCATGCTGTGTTGTCTCCTGAGGTTTCATTTGTAACACAACCTACGTCATGCCCTATGACAATATGGTTTGTTCTATTTCTTATTCGATTAACTATAAACGTGACACCCTTTAGTCTGTAACAAAAAAAATGGTTCTCTGATGAGTATTGGACATCCATTTGGGAAGAGATTAAAGCTGCACAGGCGCAAAACGGCTCAAGTTGAGTCTCAGTGGCATCGCATGACCTTTTTAGAGAAACATATCAACAGCGTCCGTCGCCATTAGAGAGAAATCGAATACGAATGCAGTGCACCGTTAATATCAGTAACTAAGCAAATGATTTGTTAATTACCAACGTTACAAGCTGTGTATAGTAATTTTCAAAACCTTGCTATGACATCATTGAATATTTTGCTGCAGAATGCGAGTTTCATCAGTAGAGGGTGCAAGCAACATGCGCTCACATTACCTGCACCGTAAACAAAGCCGATTAGGTGACATACGCACAATTATACAGTCAGACGTCCTTCACAGATTTCACAGTCACTGGTAATTATGTAACATATTACATTTATGAGTATGTCATGCTGCCTTTCACTTTCTGTTCTCAGGAACTAGGCTATAGTTTGAGGTGTGTAACAGGTTGTGCAAAAACCACTGATTGAGAATCACTGCTTCATTAGCTCATCAGAAACAAATGTTCCATTTGGGCTCTATGGAAGATTACATTGCTGTACTAATGCAGTCATTGTACCCTAAGGGACTGTAGTACTGTTAAAGAGGGGAGAGGGGGTTTACTCCTTCAAAATGAGTGAAATGGACTGTCCTTGGTGAGGGTGGGGCTGCTCCATCATCTTACTACTAATACACACACACACATTTTGATTTTGCAGAATAACCCATCCAATAGAGGGACACAGAGCTGCAGTGATGTCATCTCTTCACACCATTAGAGTGAGTGAGCGAGCAAGAGATAGAGATGGAGTGTTAGGAAGGAATAGAAAGGTAGCAATGTACTCAAGGAATGGATGGAGCATCAGACAGTCATATTTGTGTTTATAGATTGTTAGAAGTATAGCTAATTAATGTAATATGACCAGACTGTGCATAAAGCTTGTTAATTAGCTGTAGCTGCATTGGTTAGGTTGCATGTACGAAGGCGATTCTATGGTTTTATCAACAGGAGTTGAATGACTGTTGAAAATAAAACATGAAGTCAAAACTAGCCATGTGTGAAGGACTGTTTGTCTCCACAACACCATCACACACGTAAGAGGAGGCGTCGACAGTAATCCTGCAAGTGTTGCTGCTTGCTAGTCAGTATATAGCACTACAGAAGTGTGAGCTGACTCAGCATTTTCTCTTCCATGAGGGCTGGGTGTGGGCGAGGGAAAGGTGAAATATGACACTCATTTTTTTAAAAACCCCTCTTGTAGGTTCACCTTGAGGTGATCAAAAACAAGAAGCCAGTTACAGGTCGTCTGTAATCTTCCCCTCAAATCGATCGACAAAGAAGAATTTTGCCTTTTCAGTGATTAGTACAAATGTACATTATGACCAGTCTGAAGGTCAGTTTGGATTTCTTTTCAAGATGAGAAGGTAGTGACAGAATGTGAGTCAAATTATGATAAAAAATAATATCATAAACTGTGATTAAAAAGGTTAGGCAATTATAACATTAAAATGTAACCTTGGCACATGCCTGTAAGTTGCGATCTGTCATTGACATATATTACCACGGTGCTCCTTGAGGTCAGTGGTGTTTTTGCTTGTAGACAGAGTGAGACGGAAAGCTGCACTATGGGAGAATGTCTCCTGAGGGCAGTTTCGGGTTAAACTGAGTAGTTTCCCCTTCAGGTGTGGGACGGCTGTTCCTAGTTGGCCTACCTGGGTTTCTAATTGTTCCCTGTTGTGGTTCGTAACCTAATCACCAGTGTTCTGCCCTCCCCACACAATGAGGAACTATTTTAAAGCATCTATTGTTATGATGAAACCTTGTTTGTGTGGTCAGGAACCATGTTAACTAACAACCCCCAACCCCCCTTCAATCACTGATCTCAGATAGAGGTATCTAGCGACAGACTTTGCTGCAGTAGCCTATAGGTTTACACTATTATAAGTTTATCAGATTCACAAACATACAATAAAAAACCACAAGGTTAGAGTGCAGTAGTAAGAACAGGTTTTAGTTCACCAGTTATTCAAATGCTACAGTGTTATTTTCATGTTTATTTTCAAAATCTAAAATTGACTGTAGAAGCCTAGTTGACTGTAGAAGCCACGCACAAACTATAAATTTAATTTCATTTATAAATAGGTCAAAACTTAGACTTTGTTCCCCTCAATTAGTCCTTTGTGGATTTGAATGTAATAAAAACTAAAACTAAAAATAAAATCTATGGCCAAGTCTTAACTTCCTGGCAGAGGCACAGGTTTTTGTGGGTGGAAATGTCCAGGTACCAGCAAAAAACAACAACAAATGTCATTTGTAATAGCTTTACAAATGATTTTTTTATATGTCTGCTTGGTTTCTATCAAGTCAGAACTTAAATCTGTTGGAAAACTTGGTGTCTGCAACTTTCAGATGGACAAAAATAAAGTGTGTGTGTGTCTCATAATGTGTTTCCTTTTCCCCTGTTTTGCATCCTACATGAACCTTAATAACCTGCTGTCGGATTTCAGAGCAGAGCAACAAAACTTCTTTCCCAGATGCTGCTTTTCAACACAGACCCCATAGACATGTAGTTTACATGATTTTATTCAAAACTTGTAATGAACTTAGCTACAGCTTGTGGTGGAAATCTCAATTAGAGCAACAGAGACTCGTCCTTAGAGAGGCTTTTTATTGCAAGACATGCATAGAAGAAGACAGACATGAACAGAAGATGAGAGCGCTCTGAGCCCCCTTCTTAGCATCTCTTTCTTAAGTCCGCAGGTGTTTCCTGTTTCCTGTGTTCATTAGAAAATACATAATATTTATATACAGTGCATCCGGAAAGTATTCACAGCGCATCACTTTTTCCACATTTTGTTATGTTATTTTGTTATGCCTTATTCCAAAATGGATTAAATTCATTTTTTTCCTCAGAATTCTACACACAACACCCCATAATGACAACGTGAAA
>JAQQZX010000014.1:2891886-2927862 GCA_030068355.1 Notoglanidium maculatum | reverse complement strand
ATACTAAAATGTTTTTGTTTTGTTTTGTCAACAAGCTGATTGTGTTTAATGCGAGATTCTTTTGATATGAAGGTGGTGACTAATAGAATCTACTGAACAGTACAATTGTAAAAATGTTGTGAACTTTGGTTTCTTCTTTGCTTCCCTCATGTTCAGGGAAAATCCACCTCAAATCACCAGATTTAAAAAAAAATCCTGACTGACAATCTCGGATTTGCTTCGTACTTTCTGGAAATAATGTCAGTATTGTCAGTAAATAGTGCACAAGATTGCAGGATTGATTCGATATTAGTTTTTGAGATATAGAGGCTTTAAATAGTGAATGTAGCCCCCTTTTCTTGTGTAGCCTTTTCACTAATTATCATTATATATTGACTTTGTAGGACTTTCAGAACAGTACATGTTTAGCAATTTAAGATGACTTGACCTATTGAGCATTCACACATTCATTAACGGCCCAACTGATTATGAATAAGCTACCCTTTTGTCATTAGTCTTTGTCTCTGATCATGACTGATGATAACATGAGTAATAGTTAAATTTGAAAATTTGAAATGATCTGATGTGGTTTTGTTTGGAGATATGGTGGGCCAATGCAGAAATTTAAATTTTTTATTTTTTTATTTTTATCATATTATTATTATTTTTCTTTACAATATTGGTGAATATGCCACTGTAGACCCTAAATTTTAGACTTCAAAGATGTCTTATGCCACAAAATAATCCCTGAGAATTTCATGCATCTGGCATGAACAGTACAAAAGTAATGACTTATGGAACTTGGTAACTTTTTCTGTAGCACTTGCTACAGGGCCCCACCCCATTTTAAAGCCTCTATGTCTCAGAAACTAATGAAATTTTGAAAATTTACTGGGCAAGTGACATCAAATCTGAGATGGTCAGTCAGGAGGTCTCCAGTGATTTCACATGAATTAACCCCTCAGCATGTGGGAGGCATCATATCAACACATATAACCTAGAACTTAAAATATATGCTTTAATCATAGTAGTCCAGAGTGTCAGTTCCTTCTGCCATGTTTGTCTAACTTTCATGGAACTCTATTAAACTTGATTAGGGGATTTCCTTTACATGCAGTGCTGCCTTTAGATTTGTCCTAAGGAAGAAACCACAGAAAAAGTTGTTGCCCTGCAACGTCCTGGTATGCAGAAGTAGTTTAAAGTGTCCATGATAACATATATCTTGTAATTATCAGCACATTCCTGGTTTGGCACCAGTTTTATCTGAGACCAGATGATCAGATATACATTTTTGAAGATTGAGCTTCTTGTATACTTTGTTTTACTTCAAGCATCAAGGCATGTAGATTTCTCAAGACATGAACTGGTGATTTGTTATCTCATTTTATGAGACACGCAGTGTGTTTACCTGTTTCATGAACATGGATAAATGGCTGTAATTTTCATTATTATAAAACTTTAAATTTAAAATTTTTCTCTCTTTCTGATTCAGGATTTCGGGAGTGAGGATGACAGAAGGCTGAATCAGAGGTAAGACATCTGAAGTGTATATGAATATTGTGTTCAGGTAAAGTCCAAAGTGTTGTAGATGTTTTCCTTTCTGTAACATCGTATATTGTAATTTATATACTAGCCAAATTGTTGTTGTCTGCTTCTTTTTTTTAGTGCACAAAGTGATTTCAAGAAGTGAATTCATGCAATTTATGCATTTTACGGTAGAAATTAACAAGTTGTATCCAGATCATGACCTCCATTTTTCAGCCCATTGGCCAAACATTTTCAGCCTCCACTAGGATATGCTGTAGGTTTCCTATATAGTGTAGTTTTCATTTCAGTGTAGTGTAGTTACAGTGTAGTTTCCATATCCATTATGTTAGCCCATGTATATAGAGCTCTACACACTATTACACCAGACTGTTATTGCATGACTTATGTGGTTGCAGGTCAGAGGTCACGTGGGTGCTCAAGTCATGATTGTGCACTATGTGACTCTTTTTTTTGTCTTGTAAATGTCATACTGGATGACTGAGTATTTTAGAATAGTAGAAAATATTCCACTGTGAGGGAACTAGGGTGTACAAAGGGTGTATGGAGATGACACTGGGCAGATTTGGGTACTGTTCACTCGTCAGTGTTGATAGTAGCAGTAGTAGCAGTAGTAGCAGTACTATCAGTACAGCTCAGAGCACTGTTTGTACTGCTGGAGGAAGAGGAAGTCTGGAGAGGCTGCTAAAGGTCAGTCGCCATCGCTGAGGATGGGTTCCTAGGGAGGAAGTGACTGTTGGGTTGCTAGCAAGCCCTGGGGATATACAGTATTATAGACAATACAGACGTGGGGTATTAATCTAGTATTTCTGAAGGTTCTGCTACATAAAATTCCTTAAGGATAAGCAACTAACATGACTGAATGGCAACAACCATTACATTTACAGTGGATATAACAAGTCTACATACCCATGTTAAAATGGTATTTTTTTGTGAAGTAAAAAAAAAAAAAAAGAAAGCTAAGATTAATCATGTCAGAACTTTTACCATCCTCAATGGGAAATTGATGAAATTAAGTGAAAACAATTATCATTCAGCTGTCATCAGTGAAATTATTCTGATTAACCCCAAATTAAGACCAGCTGTTTCTGTAGGATTCTTTTCACATCTTCTTGGTTTCATCAGACTTGAAGCCATGGTAGTCAAAGACCTTACAAAGGCTGTATGGTATCTCACTTTTTGAAAGATATTGATCAGGGCAGGGTTTTAAAATAATTTCCAAAACATTCAATGCACCAAGGAACACCGTGAAGGCCATCATCAACAAGCGGAGAATATGGAGCACAACTGTGACATTACAAAGAACAGGACATCCTTCCAAAATTAACAAAAGCACAAGACAAACACTAACCAGGGAGGCTGCCAGAAGACCTACAGCAACATTAAAGGAGCTGCAGGAACATCTGACAAGTACTTATTACTCTCTGCCTGTGACAACAAACTCTTGTATTCTTCACATGTCCGGGCTGTGGGGTAGGGTGGCTATACAGAAGCCCTTTTTCACAAAAAACATCCAAGCCCAAGTAAATCACCCCCAACAATGTGGCAAAATGTGTTATGGTCTGATGAAACCAATTCCAAAATGTATAGCAATTCCATAATTCCAAATGATATGTTTGGTGCAAAAAAGCACATCACAAAAAGAACACCATACCCAAGGTGAAGCATGGTGGTGGCAGCATCATGCTTTAGGGCTGCTTTTCTTCAGCCTGAACCGGGGCTTTTTATCAAGGTGGACGGAATCATGAAAAAATAAAAAAAGTTGATTTTAGTGCAAAACATTCATGCATCTGCTAGTAAGCTGAAGATGAAAAGGAATTTCACCTTTCTGCATGACAGTGACCCAAAGCATACATCCAAATAATCAACAATGGAATGCCAGAGCCCAGACCTGAATCCAACTAAAAATTTGTGGGGTGACTTAAGGTGGGCCGTGTGCGGGAAATTCACTCACAATTTGATAGATCTAGAATTTTTTGCAAGAAAGAGTGGGAAAATATTGAAAAGTTAAAATGTGCCATGCTGACAGTGCTGAAGGGTTCACTTGGGACTTCACTGAGCACCTGAACTAAACTTCCCATCAGCCCCTGCACCTCACAGTCTTCTGAGTGTCCACTGGTTTCACCTGTTTTGAGTTTGTTGGTAACCAGTCACAGTATTGAAGTTCCTTTGTCTCTTCAATTTGTTTGCAAGGCATTAACCATAAGTCATAGATAATGCCTAGCCTTGTGTTTCTTGTTTTTTGACCACACCGTTGTGAACAGTCTGTTTTTGGCCTTACCTGTGTGTCATGTTTTTGTGTTTTGTCTGCCTGTTTTGAATGAACTTCCCTACACTTACATCATTTGCTCGCCCCCTGACAGACTCTTACCATAAAAAAATCTGAGTGGTGAAATAAAATCAAAAGGTTATTGTAAGTTTTTATTGATCTTTTTCCCTAAAAAAAAGTTTCTGATTGTTTTTTGCTTCGTATGTATGCTTTGCAATTTCACATTAAAAAAGGGAGAAGATCTGACATGATTTATCATTGTTTTACTTAACAAAATCTGCCATTTTAACAGGGGTAGGTAGATGGTTTTCTACTTGTGCATAGGTTCTACTTGTGCAAATTCTCACTTCTGTGGTACAGTTGTGGCTCCAAGAGATGTTCATGAGTTGTGTAAATCTATGATCCTCTTTCTCAGATCTGCACTGAGCTCCTTGTACTGTGTGTGGGTCAGCTCAATGAGTGCTGTCAAACCCTTTTTACGTTGTGCACAGAGAAGCTACCAGTTGTAGTCCATAATGATCAATAACAGGAAATTAAGAGGCCTTAGCTATGGCAATTAAAATACATTTTGGAACTTACAGCACCAATAATCTGGTGCTGAACCAACCAAGGAATTAATGATCTGAGTGGGTGTATGTATTTTTCATCCTGTATGAATAATTTTGATCCTGTGTTGATTTCATACAATCATAAAATTTAATAAACACTTATGTTGTACAGTCATTCTGCCCCAGATAGAGAAAAGTTTATTAGCCATAATGAAATTTTTTGGAAGCAGAGGACAACCTACAGTTGGATTTCTCTTTTCCTATCTGTAGCTCCTTATTGCTCTGTAGTGTCCTGTTTTGCAGTGGAGGTGTTACTGACCTATATAAGGTCATCTGGAAAGCAAAAGAAGGATTGTTCTCTCCGAACACTACACACCCATGTAATGCTCTTTCTTTCCATCTTTCTCATTCCTCTTGTGGGTTAGAAAATCACTGCTTTTTTCCTCTTTTTTCAAAAACAGGATGTTGGAAAAGATGTCAGCTATTCTTGTGCTGGCGAGGCTCGGGACAAAACCAGCAGTGAACTCTATGGCTCTGGGATAGGGGCTCTGGGATAGGGTCTTGCTTAGGGTTGTCACAGTGTTGGTCAGTTAGTCATGGTGTTTTACAAGATGTTTACCTCACCAATTAATTGTTCAGAATATTGATTAAAATGCATTTCTTTCTTTCTTTCTTTTTTTTTGGTCAGTGCATCAATTTTCCATGTTGTCACAAAGTGGTAAATGCTAAGATTTTATGACAAATGTTCTCATAAATATCTTTCTGATGTTCATTTTTGGATTGTGAGGTTGGGTAATGTAATTATTATCTCTGGGATTTGAGTCCTGTCTGAATCCGTCATGTCAGTCCTTTTACAGACTGAGATATTCTACCTTCTATACATCGATAAAGGTTCCACCTCCATATTTTGTGGGAAAAAAGGTTTCTTTAGAATAAAGACAGTATACAGGAAGTTTTTTTTCTATCATGTTGCACTGAAAACAAATTGAAACCAAGTAGAAAACACAGAACAATAAAATATAGGCAATGTTTAAAAGGACTTGTCAGAGAAATGATTCCTTTGGGGATTATTGAGCTCCTAGTACAAGTTTAGCCTACATACATGTTAAGGTCATGTAACCTAATGTTAACGCACAAAAGCAAGAATACGCTTATAATAAATCTAGGAATATACGCTATAATCAATGTAGGAATGTTTAGTGTAGTGAGCAGGCTTCAACTATCAATTTAACAAAAAATCTTTTTAATTGACTACTTGGATTATTTTAGTTGGACACAGTTAGCAAAATGAATTTAGCATCAGAGTGTTTCAGTTTTGTCTCTTTTGAATTTGTCAAGTCAGAACTGAACAAACCCATAGCTATGCCTTTTATGGTCATGTTTTCAGGTTGTCCATCCGTCTGAGATTCTCGTTATCTAAGAAACGAGTGTTTGAATATTTATAGGATTTATAAGGGATTATCAATGTAACCAGTTACTAATTTGTTGGCTAGCAATGCATCTGTCAATCCATGTGTCTGTTCCAGATTTGAGAAAATTTTTAGCACGATATCTCAAGAACGAATGGCTGAACATTTACAGGCTTTATATGGAATTTTCACTGTAACCAGCAAATGAACTGATTAGATTTTGAAATTGATTCAAAGAAGGTCAAGGTCACAGCACGGTCAAAGATCTAAAATAGTTTTTCTTCAATAGATTATACGAAGATGTTACTTACACCTTCATGTTCAGACCCACATTTCATTAAGTTTCTCCATAAAGCCAATTTAATATGATACTTAAGTTGACAAGACTTTTGCTCATAGGTGATGCTTTTATTAAAGTTAGTGTACATTACTAAAACAGAGGTTTCCTGTACCTGTTATGTTAAATGTAAAGAGAACAATTAGTTTTTTCTGATAGGCAGTTAAGAGTCCATATGGGAATTTTTGAATGTGAAGTTGTGAGATCTACTTTCTGTCTTTTTCCTTTTTGCACAGAGCTCGATCTGATATCACAACCAAACAGTGCTCACTTGGTGGGAAACATGGTTTTGTTTCTTTGTTCTGATTATGCAGAATGAAGCAAGCCAGTAACATCCTTGACTGTTTGTGTTAGGCACATAACTGTTGTTCTGTAAGTAATGGTTCGTATTTGGCTGCTGTTACACTGGGAAGTTTCTAAAAATGAAAGGCCAGCAACATGAGCCAGTGTCAACATGAGTGCATGACAATAAACATACGCATTAGAAAATGGATTTCATTTCATACAGTAAAGTTGTAAGAAGTGGTATGATCGCAAACCCCGCCCAATTTGCAAACCTTGTCTGAAGTAGCAAGGGTTTCTAGCCTGGTTTAATTCATCTACGCTACAATTTCTCAAGGCCTGTCATGGGCACACACTGACCTACACAGTTTTTAGAGGTTTCGTAACTCAAGGTTCTTCTCAAAAAATCTTCAGCGATATTTTAAGCGCTCATGAGTTGGGTCAGGTGTGTTGGGAGTGAGAAGTCCTTGGGCATTGGCTCAGCAGACATGGAGCTTAGAACCTATTGTATGAATTTTCTAGGGGCAGTAAATTAGCTGACTGGTCTGTTATATATATGCCTAATAATGTTCATCCATTTTCAAGAAAACACCTCGATTAGTTAGAACTGAGAGTTAAAGGTGTATTGCTGTCTTTTCTGTTACTTCACTATTAAGCACCTGGCAATTTTTTTGGTTAAATTGTGACCAGTTAGAGAGAGAAACATAGGCATGATTAGTTTGCTTTTCCGATCTGATCTGCCTGTATCATCTTATTGTTTGTTCCAGTTTTTGATTTTGCTCCAGATTTTGATTAATTGTGTGGTTACTAAACAGTATTAACAGCCAGATTATGCTTGGTTAGTACAGTTGGCTCATATGCATACCTGCAGAAGTCGAGATGTCTGTGACTGGTCCTGACCTGCCTTCTGCTGATCTCATCGATCCCCAAAGGCACAGCTCAGAATTATGCAGTGATAAAAAATGGTCGGACCTTTGCGAAGTCCATTGTGCTTACATAATCTGAATTTACAAGTGGAACAATTAGATTATTGTAAAAACCTCACAGGACACCGTGTTCTGAAGGTAAGGTTGTCCTCGTCGTCCACACTGAGACTGAAGTTAGTTACGCAAGGACTTTTCATTTTGAAAATACAGAATCAGACGACATGTAAAATTGTCTGTGTTGGATTTTATTTAACCACGCTGCTAGATTTATATAATTTTACCTGATGTTGAAACACAAGATATTGACTGGTTACCTACCCTAAATCCCACACTGATATTTGCCCAGAATAAAACACCACACACTTTTATTATATTGTCAAATCAGAGTCCTGACCAGTAACACCAGACTCTCGGAACCAGGTATCTCACAGAATATCAGTAACGAATGTGACTTCAGATCAAAACGAATGCAGGAGATGACAGTTCGGCTTGGCTGCCTTTGGTTATTGGATACTGGGCTGTAAATATTTTACATTTGATATTTTACATGTTTAATATTTAGGGTGGTGCAGTGGTTAGCAGTGTTTCATAACAGTAAAAAGGTTCTGGGTTCGAACCTTCTGGCCAACTTGCTTGTTCCCCCTATGGCTGCATGGGTTTCCTCCGGGTGCTCTGGTTTCCTCCTCACAGTCCAGAGCCCATTCCAGATTTATTCCCCTGTTATAATAACCTGCACTCTTCATGGAAGGCTTTCCACTAGATTAGTGAGGTCAGGCACTGATGCTGGGTGAGGAAGCCCAGGGTGGACAGGTGTCCACATACTTTTGGCCATATAGTGTATTTTCTCTCACTGACTTGTGTGTTTTTAAATGGTCAATCAATACCTTTATACTGTGAAACCATGCTATTTTTAGAGTTATCATGCCATGAAAACACGCCAACCCTAATCCCAACTGTAAGGCTAAAGTCAATGTTTAACCTAAATGATAACTAATGACGAAGTGCAATTTAAATTTCAATTTCAGTTTTATTTCTTGAGCACAATTAAAACAGCTGACTTTGACCAAATATGCGCCTCAACATTACAGCACAAGACATGATAACAAAACATAAACACACTAAAAGATAATAAAATATATAAAGTATAAATCCCTTTAATAAAATGACACATGGTTTGAGTACCAAGGGTTAGATACACTCATAAGACAAGGGGGAAATTGATTACAGCAGAATGCAACCATGGTTAATGAAAAAGGGCAGCCCAGTTCTGTCCGTGTATGGTTGGGGTTCAGCACAAGTTACTCGTTAAAACACACCCTATTTGGCTACAACTAATTAAGTAGAAATTCTCCACACTGACTCGACGCCAGACATGCAGTAGGTTCCTGTGGTATCCTTATAGACATGATGCCAAACTAACTGGCCCTGACTAGCCTACCACCTTTGTTGTTTTTTCCTGATAGGCTTAACCGTTACTTTTTTTATGTAAACTGTAGATGAAAGTGTTGAAGTAAGAATGTCTGTTTGGGTTCTACATGATGATATCAGAAAGTTCTCCATGGCGTTGAGCCTGGTGGTGATTTCACCATGTGGGTACAGCGACTGGAGCGGCCAAGCACAGCTATCTGTGTTTTTGTTTGGGTGCTCGATCATATCAGTGTGTGTGTGTGTGTGTGTGTGTGTGTGTGTGTGTGTGTGTGTGTGTGTGTGTGTGTGTGTGTGTATGAGGACTTTTGGCATTGTGCCGTAATGCATTTAGTCCTTAATGTAAAGAATGTGCTGTTTAAGAAAACACTGGTTTTTGGTAACTCTGAAATAGAGTTTATTACGAATATATGTGTGTGTGTGTGTGTGTGTGTGTGTGTGTTTTTGTTTTGTTTTTTTTCCTTCAAGATTTGACCATTTTTGAGGTGGTTCCCATGAAAACTGTATGTTACGGTTACTCAGGGACTGAGTTCATAATTAATTTACCATAAACGTATAAATTCTCTCAAATGTTTAATTACATCAAAAAATTAATTTTAACTGGAAATAGAGCTCCAAGTTCGGCTAAAATGGCAGACTTCTGCAGCCCCTTTCTCAGCCACTGCAGAGCTACGGGGCTCATTTGAAAGTTACCGAAGAGCCGTTTTGAACAGTTATAATGTCCTTGTGTGAAAATATAACGTATAATGCGTGTCGGTCATTTTGTATAAGAGCTATCGATCATATCAAAAGTGCGGATGATTCCGGGTAATCTTGCAGACTGTCCATGAACAGACATTACATGTACTTAAATAAAAACGTGAAAACATTTGCTAAGTACAGACGAATCAGTGACACGGCGAATGAAAATCTCTGTGAATGAAAATCTGCTGATGTCATTAGTGTCTCGGTCACTTTACCATTCATCACTTTCATTGCCAGAACCGCACCTGACTGGACAGAGGTGATAACACGAGTTTTTCCTTCCCTCCACCTTTTATCCCTCCATCCATCAGCGCCATTGCTGTGTTGTGTAACGGCGGTCCCTGGAGAGGAGGATGCTGTGTGTGCAAGAATGTGTCTGAGTATCTGTGTACTGTGCGTGTGTCAGGAGATGTGTAGTCTGCTCGGAGCATCGCCATTGTGTTAATCCCGAGTCATGGGTCGTTTTACTGCATCCTGTGAGTCTGAGTTTTGGCAGTCCGGGCTAATCTGAATATCATCAGCAACATTTATTTATACCCCATACACCATCTCTCACACACAGAAACACAACACTCCTAAAGTCAGGGTGGGCGCTGACTCAAATAATCTCTTCTATGTGAGATGCGAGGACAGAACTTCCTGACAATGATAATGATGTAACTGTTTGTTGTCCGTAATAATGCGCTTATTTAGCTAATTAGCTCACCATGCTTCATTACATTAGCTATCACAATACACTATCCTGTTCAGTTAGGTTTCTGGGCAACCACAATACAGGACTGCACATCCACACTGGAGCTTTCACTTACACATATATTTATGATTTTTCCACTCCTGCTGTATAGGAAACACAGTATCAGCTTTCTGTAGTTTTGGAGGGATTATATATTACATGTATGGAAGATAATATTCATAAGTATGTATTCATTAGTGTATAATTACGAATCGTTGTGTTTTTATGGAGGATCGTACTGATTATTTAGCACAGAAAAAGCAAGGGAGCGTGAATGTAAGTGCTTAGAAGTACGCTACAGGCACCTGACGGCCACCGTACGCTCTGATACACGTTTGGGGAAAAACATTCGGTTTTTATATCTATTTGTGTGGCTCATCCACCATACAACTCCCTGTGTAAGTTGTTACTATTAGTATTAACTTCTGAAGTATTAGTTTAATGTAAATCATTTTAATTCCAGCTGGAAAATGAATCAGTACTTTCTGACTAATCAGAATAGAACGTGCAATAAGTTATCAATAATACATCAAGGCTTGTACGTTTAGTGTAGCATTTTGGCGCATTGTTTAGTCTAGGAGCACGCTGTTTGGAATGAAACCTCAGTAAACCGTGAATGTTATGATACCTGGCAGGTGAACCGAATCGTGAATTGTGCCAGTGCTCATATTCTCTCGACACCGTGATCCTGTCGGAACCCGTGCATTGCGGATATAACATGGGTTATAACAAGCCAGGAACGGTCATACTGAGCAGGAAGGCAAAGACAAGAACAACGTCTCGCTTACGTAGCAGAAAGTAGTAAAATCGAGACAGCGGTCACATGCTTTGTCATGGGAGAATAAATATATCTCTCAGCTTTGAGTTAGCAGTCATCGGTGTGTGCGTGATTAGAATCTGATGCGTTTCTAATCATACCGGGGGATATGCGCTTGCTGAGTTCCTCATTCTTAAAAAAATAAATAACCATGGAATATGGATTTATATTTCTTACACACATTTTTGTGTTTAGGAATTTCATTTCACCTTGAAGTGGCCACTCGGTTTGTATAGAGCACATGAGAGACAAGAACAGCAGCTGGATTATGAAGAATCTCTCTCTCTCACTGTGACCGCTGAAGATTTCAACTCTGTCCTCAAAAGCATGCTGCTGCAAAGCATTATGGGCTTTCACTGCCAGAGACTTTGTGTTTCCAAGAAGCGTAAAAAGCTGTTAATGTTCCTTTCTGTGTTTGTTGCCATTCTGTTATTTCTTCTAGTCCTGTCTGCCTCTCTTAGAGTCTAACTCTTAACTCCGCCCCAAACTGCAAATTCTTTTACTAATTCAAGAACAACATGTACATTTTATCCATTTATGGTTACGTTTAATGTTGTCACTTACATTGTAGAAGCTATAAACGTTCTTTCCCTCATCTTTTCCTCCTTCTCGCTCAGCTCTGCTTTCCTTCGGTGCTGTCTTATCAGCTTTAAGATGTGTGTGTGAGTGTGTGTGAGCGAGAGCGGCGGGACAGAACTCTCCTCTCTGCTGACAGGCAAACAACCGAACATTTCTTTCACGACTCGTTTGTCTTACTCGTGCATTCTGGGAATCTCCTCCCATGTCTTTGTGTCCTAATGAGCTTTAGTGGCACCTGTAGCCTGGATACTAAGAACAGGCAACAGGCCAGACGTCTCGTGGCCTCTGAGACTGGCTGAGAAGATCACTAAAGATTTATTTCAGTCGGCTGGATACTTTTTGTCCCCCCTTCGTCTGGGTGAAGCGAGCTGCAAAGAACACCGTTTTCTTCAACACGGGACAATGTTCTTCTCACGGTGCGTGCTACAGTAAATCCAGGAAGTCTCGGTATTTGGACATCTCACTTGGAAAGGCTCGGAGAACCCTGTTGGATTTTGCGTACAGTGCCAGATCAGCACTCAGTGTTTTGTGTGTGTGTGCCCTGCCGCCAATACACACACGCACACACGCACACATGGCCCACCTCAGGCTTCGAAGTGGAGATTCCACCGGTCAGTCAGGCTGAGGACAGCAAACCAGGTTTATCTTGCTTTCCTGCTATCGAGAGAGAGAGAGAAAAAGAAAGAAAGAGAGAGTGTAAGGGAGGGAGGGAGGGAGGGAGGAGTGACAACACATTCCCAGCCTACAAGGAACTTGCTCAAGCAGGAACACATTCATTCTGCCGGGATCAGAGACACTCACCCTCTCTCTCTCTCTCTCACACACACACACACACAGACACACACACAGTCTCTGTTTCTGACGCTCTTGTCCATCTCTCGCCGTGTTGTGGGCCGGGTGTTTGGAGCTGCGGCGGTCCAGCAGGATGCACCTGGCGCTGGACTGGCACCGGCGGGTCACGCTCACCACCATGCTGCCGTACTTCGTGGAGAATGCTGTGCTGACGCAGCGTGAGATCTACCGCATGTGAGTTAAGAGATGTTCGGGGACCGTACAAAGCTCCTAGGCACCCTCATTGTTTTATTCATGTTGTACAGTTTCTTCGTACATTTCCAAAAAGTTAAACGCTACACATGAAGGATCGTACGTCAGTAAATAAAGTGACATGTTAATATGCGGCATATATGGAGGCTCAAAGAAGGCAAGATGCTAGTCAGAATTCTGATTAAACGGAACCACCGATGCAGCTTTATCCGTAATGCTCATTTATGTGTATAGAAATGTTTCCTTTTGCAGTTAGTTATTTCTGTGTGCTGTACAGAAGTTCTTTACACGAGCCTAAGAGCTGTACGTGTGAGAATCCAGGGACTCTCCTGGGAACGCTGGATGCGAGGCAGGAGTACAGTCTGGATGGGATGTGAATTCACTGAAGGGCACTGTGCGCACACACACACTCCTTCACACCTAGGGGCAGGTTAGCATTGACAGCACACCTATCAGTATGTTTTTGTTGGGTGGGAGGAAACCGGAGAACACAGAGGAAACCCGTGTGGATATAAGAAACTCTGGAAAGACAGGAAGACCTGCAGGAACAGGGCCGGGGACTACTGTTATAGAGCATATAAATCACGGCGCTAAAGCAATGATGAGGTAATTATAGGAGTTGAAATCATTTTGTGTATTACACCCAGTGTTTCATTTCACTTTTTTTGTTCGTTGGTACAAATGACCTGAAATGGCATTTAGTTCACTTTAGCAGCTCTCACTTTAAAAAAAAAAAAACATAGCTGCGTCATTGCCTTGTAAAGCAACGCGTCTTTATACATGAATATACGGAAGGGTCGGACACAATCAAGCGCACAGTCATTTATTGTGAACAACTTCTTGCATGTCAACACTACAAACATACATTTGAAATCCATCTCAGGAGAAAGTGTCTGACCCAAGCGAGTGAGCTGCGTTGAGAATGAGGGCATTGTTGGGCATTTAACCACATCAGAAAGCGCTCATTGTGCGAATACTTTGTGCTGTTTTAATAGCAGTGACGCTTTGAGCGCTGTTCAGGGGAACAGCATTCCTGCTGATTGTAGCGGGGTCAGAGGGTCAGGGGTTTGGTGCAAGACATCTGGTGGATGATGGATGTGGGTGTGGATCATCCACAAAATGAGTTCCTTCCTGTTATCACTTACGTAATAGAAGCTGTTCCCTCACCAGCCTTGTTTCCGCTTTTTTCTGAGAAAAGCGAGGTCGAATCCCAGGAAACTCAGAAATTGTGCCCACACATTATAATTGTTGTCGTACCTGAAGGCCTGAGGCTTATCATCAGCCGCGTTCCTTTAACAGTTCTGCTGATCCGGCGTAACATGTCTGTGTAACTGACTCGTAATCCACCTGCAGTCGGTGCATAAATTAGCATGAGCTAGCTCAGGTACCGGTAAAAGCTTTGTGTGTGTGTGTGTGTGTGTCAGAGAGCGTGCACACATGCTTGAAGTTCTCGTTTTTGCTGATACCAAGTGTATTTTTAGCGTGTGTGATAGCAACCTCCTGTGACGACTCGTGCACCTTTTTTTTTTTTCTTTTTTTTTTTGCCGTTAAGTGAATGTCCCCTTTATGCGCCCTAGTTGTTTTGAAAAGCAGCAATGCCAGAGTGAGAAAACCCAACTGTCGTTCTTGAACTGAACCTTGGCCAGACGAAGGTGGTGTTGTGAACCCCAGTGTGGTTCAGATGCACCGAGAAACCTATTTGCCTCTGAATCAACTAAACTGCAGGATGTAATCCAAAAAAATGCTGTGTTTTGCATTTTATGTGTTTTTTGTTGCCACACAAGGAGACGTAGACATGCCTTGGTTATATATAGAAATGTTCGTAAATGTGATGTCACTTCCCACCCACCAGCCAGGTCTCTATTATCATAAGACAGCTATGAATTCAAGAGAAAGAAGCCTAACATGTGCTTCCTTTGAGACCTGTGAAGCCAGCCAGCTGTTTCCCATGCTGCCTCACAAGACAGCGTAACACACTCGGAGGATATCGCAATCTGCCCTCTTCCTCATATCTCGCGATTGGCTAGTGTCGCTGATTGACAGGAAAGAGAGAGAGAGATGCCATCCCTCCCACCCAGAGAGCACAGGTAGTTTCTTTCTCAGCTCCGGGCCGTGGATGGGCGTGGCATTGTCAGGATTCGGACTTTCAATCACTTGTAAATTATGTAATTATTTATCAGGCGTGGACCACGTGACACATACGCTATTGACAAAAAAACGCCATTGTTTATTAGAAATCTGGAATTTTAAAAAACAGGGTTGCAGAAATCCGTAATGTCCCATTTGGGTTGTTTGTTCCAAATGTTTACGGAGTTCCTGTAGTGTTCTCTACAATGTTAATAGACCTGGCCTTAGATCTGACCATCCACATTACAGTTACAGTCTGGGATCCTGTCCATCTGCACACGTCCACATCGGATAGCATTTAGCCCTGCAGGAGAAGTTTCGAATGTCATCATCGTGATCAGTAAACAATAGCGTCCCTCACTCACACGACCACGCTTTCGGTCTAGCTACAAAACCGTTAACATAATTACACCCTTGGGTGTGAGTGCAGCCTGTCCGCCTTGTCAATCTCTCTTCTCTTTCTGTGTTGTGGTTTCTTGTCACATCCATCACTCTTGCTCTTTTTTGTTTTGTTTTTTTCTCCCTGCTCCTCACATGGAGCATCGTTCTCAGAAAACCTCACGCTTGTGCTATGCGCGGCATAAATCACCGCTGGCGGACTGAAAGAGAGAAAGAACAAAGGAAAAGAGGAGTGAAACAAAAGCCCCTGTAATCCGCCGACATCGTTTTACAGAGCGCAACTTTGTCTTCGGAGCTAGGGGGTGAGATCGAGGGACAGGGACAAAAACGGAACGAGAGAGGGATGGAGGGAGAGTCCGAGGAGGAGGAGGAGGAGGGTTTGACGCATAACTCTTTGCACAAAGAGTTTCTTCTTCTTTGCTGCGGTCAGGGTTTCTCAGGACATCCAGCCCCGTCAGAGCGAGACAATGGCTTAAAAATGGAACAGCTTGACTCAGCACCGGATCACAGCCACAGCTGGGCAAAAAAAAAGGTTTCAGCCACCACTTTTGCTCGCCGAAACATGGCTGATCACGTTCTAGTCACACGCTTGATCACATTCTTTATTGTTTCTTTCAAAACCATAACGAAGGAAAGATCCGTTCTGCTTTGCTGTTCTGCTTTGATTACAGCGAATTAGCAACCTGTCATTAACAGTGGGCCTCGTTTAAGCTGGATACTAATGGATTTATGCCGTGGTATTCATTCACCTTTTGTATCCTCCTGCTTTTCTTAAATGTGTACATTTATACGTATGACTACTACCTAGTATAAACCTCAATGATTAGCTTTGAATTTGCATTTTTATATACGAATGGTGCGAAAACCAAAAAACATCGATTGAGCGACAGTCCTGTGAACGGAAATGCCTTTTTTCCCGAAGAGAGCTCAGAGGAAAATGCCCCGATTGGTTCGAGCTGCCAGGACTCAAATTGTAACTCAAATAGTCACTCTTTACAACCGTGGTGAGCAGAAAAGCATCTCAGAATGCACAAAACATCGAGCTGCATGAGCTACAACAGCAATCAAGAACAGGAATCGTCGACTCTTTAAAACTGGACAGTTGAAGATCAGAACGAAAAAGATTCGATTTAATTTAAAAAAAAATTTAAAAATCACCAGCACAGACTAGCAAAAGATGATGGCTGCTTGCTACAGCATGTTCTTCTCAAATGGTGTCCTTGTTTTGTGTCCTCTGAATGTTTCTGCGATGACGCCAAGGCTTTAGGAACAATATGTCTGTAACTCAGCAGCTAAGATTCAAGCTCATGATTCAAGAGATCTGAGGGGGAAAAAAGCAACGTGACGTAGGAACATCGCTTCACAAGAGCCCAAACTGATCTATGATTAGTGTTTACCCTCCATGGCCTTTCAAATACCAAGACGGCCTTCCTCTTCTCTTCTCGCCTCACCTGTCACAGGTGCCGTCTGCTCTGGAAACATAAACACAGCCTGCTCCTTACGAAGCGCTTTGAGCCTGACACAATTCGCGATCACGCCGTGTTTGTTAAACCTCAGACGTTTAATCATCGTCTCGCTCGAAGACGCTGGAATTTTGCAGCACACAGGATTGCGCTCAGTAGCCAACCATAATTAATCCCAGAGTTTCAGTGTTTCAGCACTGACTCCCTGACTAGATTTCCCATGATTTTGAGTTAGATGGACCTTTTTTTTGAGCACGCTCAAATCTCTGTGTCGGAGCTTTAGCCTGGTGTGTTAGGAAGGCCGAGCCAAAAATAGAGTGATCTGTGTAGGTTCAGAACGTGTTTGAACTGTTTGTCTGTGTGTGCATCTGTCTCTGTTGCAGTCTGAGCGAGAGCTTTTTCATGGTGAAGGGAGCTGCGTTGTTCCTGCAGCAGGGCAGCAGTGCGCAGGGGCAGAGGACTCACTCCCACCACAAACATGCAGGTGAGCACACACACACACACACACACACACACACACACACACACACACACACACACACACACACACACACAATCAGGAATCCAGCCACAAACATGCAGGTAAGCTGCAGCACAGATTTCATTTTATCAGCCAATCCAAATGGATTCAAGAGTTCGGAATGGAGAAGATCGTAACCGCAGGAAGTACAGAAAGCACTCTGAGGAGTGCTGGTGTAGGAGCATTAAACCAGTGACAGGGTGGTGGGATGCAGCCAGATGCGAAGTGGAGTGCATTCGTTTCAACAATTAGCCAACGATTACATTTTTAAAAATTTACGTGAAACAAGTCATTTCCTGTTGTCACTTACGCCGTAGCAGCTAGAAACAGTCCTTCTCTCACCATGCTCTATTATGTCTCTCTCCAAACACTCCAAATACCGAGAAATCAGAAAGCCCAGTCCTGAAATCAACACCTCTTGACCAATCAGAATCGAGAAATCAACAGCGATGTAATGTGATATAACAAAGCATAATAGATGTGTGAATGAAATGAACAGAACATTTCGTTGGACCACAAAGCAGATTGGCTAGGATTAGCTGCAGCGCCCACACACACACACACACACACACACACACACACACACACACACACACACACACACATATATATATATTTATTTAGACACACTAGCAATTAGACTGAAAATAGACGAGGGCTGCATGGACTATAATGTAAGCGAGGATGAATTCATATTGTAAAAGTGGACGTTTGTAATACTGCAAGCGAGATAAAGTTTAAAGACGATCATCTGAGTCCTATGTTTCCTGTAAAACGTGTCCAGCAGTGGTGCCTCTGTACACTCATGTAGACTTTATTTATTTTCTTTTTTCTTTTTTTTTAAATTGTACTTGTAAGAGTCATTTTAATTGAGCTGCTCAAATAAATACATAAAGTAGTAAAGGCTTGACGTTAGGATGGTATAATGTTGATATCATTATAAATTATGTCAATGTTTTTCTGAGATCATTTTTAATCAAATAAATTATTTAAGCAGCTGATTTGTTCTTTAGTGATCTTTAGGGAAATGGTTTTTCTAGACATTAAATAGTATCAGGTAGTTTTAAAAACTAATCCAACACTAATGTTTTGCTGGCTGTTTGTTAGGAAGAATATACCGTATATGTTGATAAATAAAATAAAAAAGAAATACGAATGATCTTTTTGTCGTATGGGCCAACCCTTAAAAAAGTCCGCAAGTTTTATTTTTATTGGTTTTTTTTCCTGCTCACATTTTTGTCCGTGGTTGAATACCATTTAACAGAGATCAAGATTTATTTATTTATGTATTTCTTAAAAGCACAAAGAGACACCATAGGGTTCACTTTAATTTACAGCATTTCCCATCTTTATTGGCGTATCTAAAAATCTTTCGTTACCTTATGAGGTTATGGTTTTAGTGTGGATTGTTTGCACATTCGTGCTCGACAGTTCCGTTCCCTACCGTATGTTAACATCCAGGAGATGGCAGTAAAGTTCGATAGTGACAAAACTTAGCCAATGTAGAAATAGGATGACTCCATTGGGAATATAAAGCGGTTGAGGTTGCGGACGTACACATCATAGATTCAGATATTGCCCTTGGCGGTCTGAGCACACTTCTAGTTCTCCATGTGATGCTCATGATCCTGGCTAACCTTAGATAACCTTGTGTGTGTTCGTTCCTAATGGTGTGTGAGGTCCTGTGCAGTACCTGCTGTCCTGTGTAGGTGTGATAGCTGATTATACGGCGCGTCCGCTATAAGCACGTGCGTTTGTGGAGATTAGCTGGATTAACGGTTTAACGTGCACAAGGAGATGCGAGTCGAGTGCTTCTGTTCTTGGTGCATAGAGAGATTGAGGACACGAGAACACTTAAATTTGTCCCTCCATGCTGTTCTATAAAAAGCTCACAGGTTATAGCGACATGACAAAGAGTACAGTGTGTATTCTGGTGGCTCCTTTACTGCGTAAGTGCTGGTTGTTTTCCTGGGATTCAGTAATCAATAGCGCAGAGAGCAGTCTGGGTAAATGAGCTCTCCTGCTCTTTGGGCATCGCACCGTGCCCTTTGTTGTCTGTTTTTGCCTTGAAATTCCTTGAGGATGTTTTTCTCCTTTACCCTGCTTACCTCATCTGATGTTATCTGTGTGCTTTCTGCAGCTGCTCCTGTGTGACTCGCCGCCGCGGGTCGTCGACTTTCAGCTTCACATGTCGTCCTTGAATCCGTGCCCATTCCATCCGAAGAGCCTGAGACGCAAACGATGCGTATTTTTAGTGACGCGGAGTAAGACAGGGAAACAGGGACGGGGCAGAGAGAGAGAGAGAGAGAGAGAAGCATGTGCTTCTTCTGACAGGGTTAAAAGCGTTCAGTCATACATCAGAGTTGGTGAATCCGATGTTCGAAGGCTCTGTGTACTTAATGTCGCCCTGATGGGTGTGATTCATTACATTTTACTGTTTAAAGCCAGTGGGAAAAAGCAGGTTGACTGAGTGTTACAACAGCCTGTTTTTTTAATAGCACTTTTCATACATATTATATTCTTTCAGACATTCATTCCCTTTAAAACGTAGCTCAGCGTTTTAATATCGAACGTGTGTAAAAGTAGAATAAAAGCGTGATGATTAAAAAGCTAAAGTGAAAAATATCTTTATAGAGATTATTCTTCCCAGCACTCAAAGAGACTCCTAGTTTAGTTTTTTGCTCTATTAATGTTGTGCTGTTCAAGATGGTACCGTTTCCTGAGCAGATCTTTATCCCTTCCCTTACCTGCAGGAGTATTTACACTCACCGTCCACTTTATTAGGAACACCTGTAACCCTTAACATTCCATTCAGCCAGTCATGTAGCAGCAGCGCTCATGTAGGTACACAAGAGCTTCAGTTAATGTTCATCTCAAACATCAGTGTGAACTCGGTGAGTTTGACTGGGCCAGGCGGACTGGTGTGTCTCTAGAGTTCACACAGAATAGTGCAAAGAATTTTTACTCTTTACAACCGCGGTGAACAGAAAAACATCTCAGAACACACGACATTTGCAGTGGATTTGCTACAACAGCAGAAGATGTCCACATCTGGTTCCACTCCTGTCAGCTACAGTGGGCAAAGGATCACCCAAACTGGGCAGATGATGCTTGTTTGTCCAGTCTATTTCACTTTGCTGTATAAGTTGCAGTAACTTTTAGAAGTTGAACAGGAAACAAGGTGCAAGTTATGACAGAAAAAGCCTGGTTATTTAATGCTTATCTGTGAATTAGCCAACATTTTACACTATATAGGAGGTGATGCGCTTTACATTAATACAGTAATTACAGTGGCTCTGTTATTCTGGTTTGTCTGCATTATAATCAGCTCTTAATGAAACTACTCGAAGTAAGAACGTGAGTGATGGGATGTGACGTGAGACGAGACTTCAGTTTATGAACAGCGTGTGACGTGATCGCTCTCATTTTATTAATCTATTCATATTAGTGGGAACTTTTCTCAGCTCCCAGGTATTTTGCCCCGCGGTTGCCTGACTGTGCTGTCAGGCTGTGTGAGCGTGGCATCACATGCGCTTTTGCCTTGACCTGAGGTCAGTTTTCTTTTCTGTTATCAAGGTTAAAGGTCAGAGAGCGACCAGGTATAGAGCTGATGCTGGATCAGCAGAAAAGCACTCGATGATCCGGAGCTGCTTTGCAAACCTGCAGGTTTGCTCTTGTTTTGGAACAGCAGATCAAACGTCCTGTTTTAAAGGTCAAACCTTGCACTCACGATGAACGGACAACTTCAGACAGTGTACAGAGTAACCAGTATAATCTGGTTAGCCTGGTTATGGTTACATTCTTAGGTGTATGTAACGCCTTAAAAGAAAAGGCAAAAAACCAGCTGTAGATGTGCATTCCTACCAGCGTGTTTAGCCAAACCTGAAACTAGGCATCTTTCCACTTCCTTAAATCCTGGTTCTATTCACATATTTGTCTTTGTCACTCTCCTTTTTCTCAGACCAACATTCGTGACTCACTACTGCAATGATGGATCATCGCTCTGGTTACGTGAAGCCTTGCCAGAAAAACAGAAAGCAGGAACAACAGCCATAGAGGCTGAGTGTAAAACAACATCTGATCAAGACCCAAACTGCTAATTTAACGCTGATGATGGTTTAGATTTACGAGCTCGTCTGGCTGCCATCACTCCCTCTCCCTCTCTCTCCCTCTCTCTCTCTCTCTCTCTCTCTCTCTCTGTGCCACATGATTTTCAGATCTGTGTAGACAAGGGCCGTGCCACCCATCCACAGCATCCAGACAAATGTAAAAATGGTCATTGTTTAGAAACTGGTTTTCCATAGACCTTGTTTTTCGTCTCGGATTTTGTCTGGAGGCAAGGTCGAGGTCGATTGTTTTTTTTTTTTAAACGTCTAAGCAGATTAATTTGAACTCTGTATGAGTCCACGAGTGATTTTGGGTGGTAACTCATGTCAAAACTCTTTATGCTAAGGTCCAAATGGTTAAAGAGTCTTGGGTTACTTCTTGTAGAAAGGAAAGGACCTGAATACGCTCTGGAGAGAGAGGAAAAGGGATATATTTGAGATTTAGGAAGCATGGAGCTCCACTTCTTTTATGGCTACTAACAGCGGGCCTCATTTGTCAAGCTGGATATGATGGATTCATGAGTGTTTACACAAGAAATTTTCATGAAAAATGAAATTCGTGAATGAGTATTCATGAAAATCCCAGTGCTACAGTAAAGCCTTTAAACACAATTCCTGTGTATGCTGTTACTATGAAAACTATACCATATTAGCAGGGGCACATTAATATAAACCTTGTAAACTATTGTTAGACCCTTTGATGTATCGATCAGAATCAGGAATTCAGCATCACTGTGGTGTAACAGAAAACAACAGTCAGCCAATCAGAAATTGTGTTCCCTATGGCCATGGTGTAACTGTTTGTAAATTATTTGCTACGTGTTGATGCACAATCTGTACATCTTGTACTCTGTGCTTTAGGATATTTCGATTCCTATCCTGATCTCAGCATTGCATGTGAAGATCATCATTTTCGTTTTGCATTTGTGAGGACCAGAGATACAGAGTTAAGAAAAACACATGCATGCCTCGGGCCCGAGTTGTAGTAACCTGCGTAAAGTTTGAAGACGTGTACGGATGCTGTGCAGTGCTCTGAGCGCTGGCTGGCTCCGTCCCGTCCTCCTCACTCACCGAGATGTGAATCATCCGCTCCTCCCCATTCCTGTTGTGCCTCACCTCCATAAATCTTGCTCTGGTTTTATTGCCATTATGTTTGCGTTGATTTAATACATGCAGCATGTCACGGTATTGAGCAGGTGAGCAGGTTTATTAAGAGCTCCAGTTGTCAGGGTTGTGTTTTAACGGCATATTTCTCTTGCAATAGGAGATTTACCTCAGCACCTACAGGTGATGATCAACATTCTTCGCTCTGAGGACCGAATCAAACTGGTGAGTGCACGCACACATGCACACAGCCACACGCGTGCTGTTTCGTCTCATTCAGTGACCTATGAGAACATGCTGGAGTGTATGTGCGTTATTGAACAGTGTTTCTATGTGACACTCTTTCCAAATGAACCTGCCACATTTTTTTTTTTTTTGAAGTGTGTGTGTGGTTGGTCAGTATTTAGTGGTCTTGTTTGTTAGTGTGTGTATAGAGCTGCACGCCAAGGTTATTTTCCTCATATTGTAGTATTAATGAAGACCAGATCCGATCCTGATAAGTGAGGAAATTTTTTGGCGCCATTTACAAACATTTCCAGTGAGCATTTCATTACATTTCCCCACAGCGATAAAACAGGTGTTAACTATAAGCGTATATATCACACGTACTTAAACAATGACGACTTCCTGCACACAGTGACATGAGGCCATGTGGGCGCATTACTGGTGCTCCTTCTCCATCCTGGAGTTAAATGAATGTCTATGGATGTATGGCTGGGAAATATGGACAAACTCTTATTTCACAATACGGATAGTTTCATATCATGAAATGAGACACATCACGGTAAATTATGTTGTCTCTAAAACTGAGGGTATTCGTTACTGGTCTGCGGCGTACCTTACTAATGATCATTTTCTGGTCAGTGTCTGATTTATTAGACTCATACTATTCCCAAACAAAGAAGTACCTCCCTTTTAGGTACAGGTTCCTCATATTTTGGTTGGGCTGATTCTGTTCTCTTTCAGAGTGTTTCGAGCTCCAAGCTCAGTGACGTAAATCGGCTGCCGAAAGTGCCTTTTGTGACATTCCTGATATACACTATATAGGAAAATATCTTCCAATAAACACTTTTCTATTGTCCTAGGATTTGAATCGCCATATCACACAACCCTGTATGAATGGGAACAACCAGAACAACACCATAATAACCACCGATTTTAAAAACCACAAAATGTTGCACAGTAAACTTCACACTTCATTCTTGGGCAGTTTCAGTATATCATCATCAATGTATTAGTTATACATTACACCTTACTGAATCTCCCAGTCTGAACATATGAGTAAGCAAGTGCAAGATCAGCTTAACAGCATTCATTATCCAGATATCGCTAATGGGATGTGTGCTGTTTGCTGCTACTGACACAAGTGACTGTTTCTCATTATCAGTATGGTGTGTGTGTGTGTGTGTGTGTGTGTGTGTGTGTGGCAGGCGGTGCGTTTGGAGAGCGCTCGATCAGATCGTGTGCGGTACATGGTGGTGGTTTACACCAGCGGCAGACAGGACACCGAAGAAAACATTCTGCTGGGGATGGACTTCAACAACAAAGACAGGTAATTGCGCACGCACACACACACACATACAAACACAAACTCTCCCCCTATAAAGACACCGTCTGCTCTGCATGTGCTGCTGATTGCAAGATCACTACATGCAGAAATGACAAATTGAGCTTGTCAGAGGGGGGATTTTGTTCATTTACACACACACACACACACCTTATTTCTACTTTGCTTATGACTGAAGTTTTTTTAAAATGTGTTTTTCTTGAGCACTTTTCTCTTCTTTTATTGGCCAACTCAATCACTACTGACAAAGTAAATAAATAAATTAGTCTTGTGTTTACTGTCAAGATGAGTGTCAACCTTTTCCTGCTGATCAAAAAGTCCTCGCTGCAAAACAAACCCCCTATAAATACGTGATTACTAACGTACACGGGTGTAAGCACTCACTCACAGCCGGTGCTTGACCACACCTTCCTGCCACAATCATGTAATCATTAGTATAACTCTGGATTGTGCCTGTTCTGCAGTTTTTGAAACAAAGTGAGGGGATCTGAGCTCCCTGTGCAGCTTGACATAATCTCCTAAAAGTAGATACATTCTTGTTATATAAGTTAGAGTAAAAACATCAAAATTGGACTGAGGACAAAATATTTTCGATCCGACATGTCCTATATTCTCTTATATTTGCTCAACAACAAAAAAAAAAGCTAATAGAAGTGCTTTGGATTTTTTAAACATTCCCTTTGGGTTACATTGCAAACATGTACTGATGGCAAGTATGAAACATATCCAAGACAGAATGATGCATGGATCCTTAAACTCAACTTTGACCATAGCCTTAGAGTCCAAATCCAAAGCCTAAGCCTAAGAACAAGGCTAAAAAAGATTAGTATAGCACAGTTTTAACTAATAATGAATAAAAATGTCAAACTCCTTGGCTAACAAAAACCAGGACCTTCCTTGCTAGAAAGCTGATTAATGTAATTTCTCTTGACCCACACTAGCTCACTGAAGGTGTATCTCAGACCTTACTGAAATCATATGATCCTGCTGGATTGAGTTAGGTTCTTCGGCAACTTCCTCCTCAGTCAGACTGACCGGCTAAGCTTTATTACACTGCTTTAATCTCTGTGGTTATGCGATCATCATGTCTCAGGCTCGCTGAGTCACAACGGTAGCAAGACTTATCGTGATTCATGTCAGTCATAAGTGAAGAGAGTCATGATCGAGAAGAGCGTAGCTCTTCTGGACCGATCGAACCAAATGCAAAGAAAGAATACTTTAAACTTCCACTTTGTAATTTCTCTAACATTTACTAAAAATGTCTTGCATATGAAAGTGTCTAACATTTACAGTGTTATGTTTGAAAACAATTAGTCAAGTATAGCCAATTAGCCACATGTTACATCATTAGTTTTGCCCTGAAGCTACAGAGCTAATATAACTATAAATTTAGCTACCAGTTTAACCTGTTAAATTTTTCTTTTTATAATATTTTGTAATTATAATTACAATGGGATTATAATTTTTTCTATAATCTTTAACTTCTATTATACTTTTTTCTTGCTTTTCGTCCATCTTTTTTTCTCCCATTGGCAGCGATGCATTTTTGGCTCCATAGGAATACACTTTTATTAAGTATGCAAACTATTACATATTTAATTAGACAAATGCAAAAATAAATAAAGCTACATTTTTTTTAACTGAAAAAAAATAGACAATATTTGCCAAAAAGACTGTCTAATTAAAAAAAATTACCATGTTAATAATGCTTTGAATCATCACACCTTCGCTTCAAACAGCTGTCAGGTTGCTCAGTGTCTCAGACAGATTTGTGTATGTGGTTTCTTGCGGTGAATGACACACTGAGCTATAAAATTGGACATAACCAAGTTGAAGACAGCGAGAAGGAGGCATGGCCCTAAAGACAGGACATGTAATTGACAGTGTTGGTCAAAGTGATAATATAATATAATAGTTTATATTTGTGATGATTCAGACATCAGGTTTGTGCAGTGCTATGGGCTATATGCTATAAACGTAGCTGTTAGTTACATTAGCTTCTTTATGCTGTCAGATATGAAACTCGCAGGACGAAAGAAAGCATGTGTTTCGAAACATGGGAGTAACTGCTCTATTCTAATCCAAGTTAGAAATTTGTTTAATAGAATCAACAAAGTTTATCAGAAAATAGTGTGAGCATGTACCAAAAAAAAATAGGGGGCAGGATTGAGATTTGTTTGTTTTTTTTTTAGTTAAAAATATAAAATTACACCTGGGATATTTGCAGACTGGAATCAGAGTTCAGTAACAGTGTGTTGTTTTTTTGTCCCCACAGTAAAAGCTGCTCTATAGGGATGGTTCTTCCTCTTTGGAGCGACACAAAAATCCATTTGGACGGAGACGGGTGAGTTCATCCTCCCCTACTGGTCAAAACATGCAAATGCAGCCTCAGCCTGTGTGACTATTGTAGCATTAGTATCACCAAACGTTAGAAACGTTTTTCAGAAATCAGTAGTTCGTAAAGTTATAGCGTGTTTTAAAGTGCATTTTATTCGAAATGACATACGTGGCATCTCGGTGATTTTTGAAACAATTACGCAACTGCTGTTCGAGGGGGATTTTCAGATTCAGAGCTCGGGCCTGTTAAAAGGGGTTCTAAAAAAAACTTGTTAAAAATCTGGGTAAAAACGCGTATTTTAGTTTTTCATTCCAGGGAAGTTAAAAACAGACTCATCTGATTTGGGATTTGAAATTCTTTATATTACTCATAATCTTTCTCATATAACATTTATGGCAAAACATAAGTAGTTATGTGGTACGTGTATTTAAAGTATTATTCATGTTTCTTTGTTGCTATATTACATATACATCATATTATAGGTGTTAATATAGAGGAAATAAGCAGGAAGTCAAAAACTTCCAATCATTAAAGCTTTGTGAGTGGATGGCTAGGCTGACCTCCGGTGACCTTTGTGTTCCCATCTGCAGGGGTTTCAGCATGACAACAGCAGGACGCACACACATCTTTAAACCTGTGTCGGTTCAGGCCATGTGGTAAGATACAGAATAAGTATATTTATTAAAGAAGAAACAATAAAGGAACAAAAATGGCAAATTGGTGCGGTCTAAACAAAGTGAAGCCCATTGGGATGCTGTTATTAGGAATCTAATCAACTGCAGGGTGGTGTAATACAAGCTGCCTGAGGTTGATTATATTACTGTAATTATCCAGTATGAATTATTATATTATCCTATAGAGATCTTCCTTCAGACTTTAGGCCTCCAACCTGAGTATGATGCTGGTGCTGAGGAAGTATGTGATTCCTTATGATAGAGCCACAACTGTTTCTAACTCTGTGATGTCATTTTTATGGATAACCGTGTGTCATGGGGTGTCAGAAACCACAACCAGTTTTGTAAGGAGCAACTCAACATCGACATGTAGTTTGCACACACAAGCTGCTTAGCTGTACGCTTCTCTTAAACGTTAGCGACATTCGCTTTTTAAGTCAAGTGCAAAACAAGGAAGAAGCAAACTTTGGACCCTTTACTTCCTTCAAAATGTAAATTTAGATCAGAAAGGCAAGAACAGTTGTTCTATTATTGCAAATATTCAAAGATGGACAGGAAATTTGAAAGCTGGTCCTACAAGTAAACATTTTTTTAATTCTGCGAATCAAGCTGTTTTCATGTGTTCACGTGTTCATGCACAAAGCACGTGGTCATATTCGTTTGAATAAAAAATGAAAGGTGATACGTCATGACACAGCAGCAGCATTGTTGAAGCTCTGGTTTCATGTTCGCTCTCACTCCATGGTCAGAGTGTGTGAATAACTCGTTTCATTACGATGCAAAAAGGAAATGATAACGGTGGATAAGCGTGTGTGCTTTCAGCCAGTTGAGGTCATACAGATGGCCTTGTTCAGGTGGTCGCTTTATTTATGCCAGAGTGCACACACTGCTTGTTCACACTGTTGATCAGATGCACTATGAGATTTGCCAGACTCAGCCATTGACTGCCACCTGTTGGTGAACGTATGTAACTGACATTGCATACTAATGAGTTGAATTTGTATGCACTTCACATTTTCCTCCAAGTTTCTGACTGTTGGAGTAGAATAGTATTTTATTTTTATAGTACATTACGGACAGTGCTTTTACCCTAGTGATTTATGCCAGCTTTACACGGTATGATTTTCATCTCCATTTTGTTGACGCAGACCAGAATCGCACATCAGGAAGTAATTCTATATGCATATTAGTATGCATAATGTGACTTGCATAGTGTGAGTGCTGCTACAACACTCACCTAAAAGCCACTGTAGGAAAAAAAGTCAACGGCAAAATGTAAAAGAAACATGATAACAGCTGAAAACACATGTCCCTGTTTTCCCCCCTGACTGATGACGTAAACATCTATCGCTAGAGGATCTTCGTCATATAATTTGACATGGAGAACATGTGTTAACACACTGTGTGTTACAGAATTCAGCCAAGATTTTGTTACAGTGTGACAAGTAATAGACTGCTGATTCTGTTTAGCACTATGTACAAAATAAATCTTGAGAGGTCTCCAGGGGAAGTTCAGCATACTCTTGAACTATTACATTTGATACTCAAGGAATCAATGTTCATAACGAGTAATGGTTAAACTTATAAGTATTTGTGTAATAGGCAGATTTGCCTGTTGAGCAGGATGAGAGCAGACCAGTTTCACCTTTGCCCTGTTACCAGGTCGGCTCTGCAGGTGCTGCACAAAGCTTGTGAGGTGTCACGGCGATATAACTACTTCCCTGGCGGAATTGCGCTTACCTGGACTGGCTACTACGAAAGCTGCATCTCCTCCGAACAGAGCTGCATCAACGAGTGGAACGCCATGCAGGACCTGGAGACGATGCGGCCCGACTCGCCCGCCATGTTCGGAGACAAGTGAGTTCTTAATCTTATCTTAATCTAACCCATGCCTTTTTCTGACATACAGCATGAAGACATTTCACATAACATGAAACAAAATAGCCGAAAAAGTATAAAACTCTCAAACAAATCCCGGATCAGTCATTCTTTAACCTGATGCACATGCTTGGAACATGGCTGCTTCAATCTGTGGATGTCAAACTTTTGTTGTGGCTCAAACTGAAGCGGTTTGTGTGGTTTAATCTTCATCTGGTGTTCAGGCCAACGGAGAGAGAGCGAACTGAATGCCTCATCAAAACCAAACTCAGGAGCATCATGATGCTGCAGGACCTGGAGAATGTGACATCTAAGGAGGTGAAAAAAAAAAAAAAACCTGCCATGTGTAGATCTGTAAAGTCTACACTTTACATTTTTTGTAAAGAAAATGCTTGAATATAACAAATACTGCACATTCCTCATAAAATATAAAGATTTATCATTCATTTAGCATTAAATGTACTCCAACAGTGTGTTAATCAGAGCACAGTATCTTCTAACCAATCAGAATTGGGAATTCAAGAGCAGTGTGGTATAAGTTTAATTACGGGTCGAAGCAAAACATAAAAATGTGCTCATGATTGAAATGCCTAGCTAATGCAACTCTAATGTAAAAAAATCACCCCTCACTCTGTTATGTTTTTTTTTTGCACACCTCTATCAGATCCGTAATGAGCTCGAGCAGCACATGAACTGCAATCTGAAAGAGTACAAAGAGTTCATTGACAATGAGATTCTGCTGATCCTGGGTCAGATGGATAAAGCTACGCTCATATTCGACCACCTCTACCTGGTTAGTGGAAAAATTCAAAGTGTTAATGGCTTGTTTCATGTTTTTCTGAAACTTAAAAAAGTTCAAGTCATGCTGAATGATTGTTTTAAATGTACTTTAGGGATCTGAGTGGAATGCTTCCAATCTAGAGGAGCTACAGGAGACAGGGTGAGTTAAGCTTTATGGCCGTACTGAAAAGTCTATCAGAATATACTTTTATAGCCTTTTTGGATTCTTCTATAAAGCAAACATTTTAGTATGGCTACATTATGCAATTTTATATACCCTGAACAGGGGACGACCTTAATTAACCCTTTAACCTTTTGTTCTTAGGGTGGGCTACATCCTAAATGTCACACGGGAGATCGACAACTTTTTCCCAGGGACTTTTTCTTACCACAATGTGCGTGTGTACGACGATGAGACCACGGACCTGCTGGCTCACTGGAACGACACATACAACTTCATTGTTAAGGCTAAGTAAGACACACAACAGCCACACAAAATTTTATTTTTGTTGTTGTTTTACAAATTTTATTTCACAGACAGATTGACCATCTTCACTTTTACAATATTTGCTAAGTAGCAGTAGTGTAGCAGAAAATGCATAGAGGGTGATAGTAATGGGGTCAGGTATTGGATACAGTAAGACTTAACACTATGTTACAAACATAGATGTGTACTGTTTGAATCCTGTTTGAATGTTGACCAAACTAAACGGGAAAAAAAATGTCAAATGGTACATGGACAAAAAATTTAGTACTTCAGGTTATTACATTAACTGCGGACAGAGAGGAGGCAGGTTGAATTGGCAGGTAATGTGGGATGATTCTCACCTGGGTCTTATTACCGCTAGACTACTTAATTGTCTCTTTGTGCTTTCAGTGGCACTCGTAACTGGTGTGTTTGAAAGAGAGAGAGAGAGAGAGAGAGATAGGGATAGGGATAGGGAAAGGGAAAAAGCAGAAAAGCTACTGTGTTGCCTTTGTTTTATACTTTCTCACCTCTCTGACTTTTCAGGAAGAACCAATCCAAGTGTCTGGTCCACTGTAAGATGGGCGTAAGCCGCTCAGCATCCACGGTCATAGCCTACGCCATGAAAGAGTGTGGCTGGACGCTGGAGAAGGCCTACAACTTCGTCAAACAGAAACGCAGCATCACGCGGCCCAATGACAGCTTCATGAGACAGCTGGCCGAATACGAGGGCATTCTGGACGCAAGGTAAACGTTTTCCTTGCAGAGGAGATTGCTTTATAAATTTCACCATTCAATATGTACTTATGGTATACCAAACATTCCAGACATGTTAAACTGAATTTGAACAGTTACATGAGTTAGTGTTACATTACATTTTTAGTCAGTTTTTTAGTAAAAAAAATATATATATATATTTTGTAAAATAAATTTCTCAGACAACCACAAGTCACTGTTCTAAGCAGTGTTTGAAAAATGTCCTTCCATTATCATTTCCAGCATTAGCTTTTATTTAGTAACCAATAACCATTTGCACAATGTTTGAAATCATCCTACTATACTTTTGTAAATACTCTACAGCAAGCAACGTCACAATCGGCTATGGCATCCAGACTCTGAGTGTGATCACCCCGACTGTCAGCGTCCGGCAGCACCCTGCTGCACTGACCCCTCATCCCCAGGGGCCGGTCCCTCCTGCTGTGAGGCTGCTGCCCACTCTTCACCTCTTGCTTTGGAACTTGACCCATCTAACCCCCAAAACTACAACTACTACTTCCGGCGTCTGTCAGACTCGGCGCTGGACAGCGAACCGTCGACTCCGGTGCGTATGCCGCCGCCTCTGCTGGATGTAGATCGCGTCTATATAGAGATCGAGGATGTGGAGCGTGATGCCCTGCTGGATGATGAGACATTTGAAACACCTCGCTTCACTGCACCTGCTGGAGAGGGCACAGCGGCTCAGACTTGCACCCGTGGAGCCGAACCTCTGGAGGAGCTGCGTCTGCGCCTTGAATTCAGCACTGTAGAAGAGGAAGATGAGGAGGAGGCAAAGAAAGAACAGGAGGAGATGCAAGCACTGGCTGAGGAGGAAAGGAGAGAGAGAGAAGGAGGTGTAGGTGAGGCGAGTGGCATCAATCTGGGTAATATGAATCACCTGTGCAATGAGAACTCCAACAACAACAACCACCTCCGAACACGCAACAATCTTGCTGTGAGTAAAAGCTGCAACAATCTTGCTGTGATCAATTCTTTGGTTTCTTGTCGTCTGACTAGTTTACGCCCTGATTGTAGCTGTTTAACAGAATTCTAGTCAGAGTATAGTCAGAATTTGGCAGAATTATAGTCAGAAAATGTAGTAAATATAATTTCTATCATAGACGCTCCTCTACACAGTCATTGTTCCAAAAGCCTTTTGTTTTAAAGACCCTAATTATTACAGACTGACTTTGTATATATATGATGTTTAGTTCATATCTTTTCTTCAGTATTGTTCTGTTGTCTGACCTTTCTCTATAGGAGATTACCGTACAGGTATCTAAACCCAGACCACTATCCAGCTCTCTCACAACCCCCAGTACTGTCTCGAATGCCAGTGGACATGGCCTTGCCCCCTTACCCCTCTGTGGTGTGCCTAGTATCGCTGTTGAAGTGCCAGCTAGCACCAATGTTGCAGTCAAGGCCATCACACCTACACGAATATGGCCATGTGGCCCAAACTGCAAGTGCACCAAGTGCAGCAAGACAGCCTCAGATTTGTGCATCGACTCAGCAATCCCAACCTCAGTGCATAAGGACAAGTCCGGAAGCCAGTCACAGAAACCTGATCTTCAGCTAGCAAAGGATACAGCACTGGGGCAAGTGGTCAAAGAGAATGAAGGTTCAACAGAGACGGACAAGGTAGAAGAGAGGTTTCCAGGTCTACCCAGAGAGGGGAGCTCACAGCAACAGCAGGAGACACTAGCCCAGCTCCAAAGGTCCGGCCTGGTCAGGCGGCGAGCTGAGAGGCTGGAGAAACTTTCAGGCATGTTTCAGGAACGTTTTCGTGAACACGCAGGAGCTGCAACCCGAGAATCTGCAGAGACACCAGAGCGTCCGTCTGCATCTATAGACTCTTCGTCTGGAACGATCGGTACTCCAGCAGACTTTTGGACATCTGTGCCACCTGCAGTTGAAGACTCGGGAGCACTGACGCCAGTCTCATCCCCGCACGGCTCCACGCTGACGCGCAGCTCGAGCAGTGACAGCATCCGCAGCATTCGTGGAAAACCGGGTTTGGTGCGCCAGCGGGCACAGGAGATAGAAGCGAGGATGCGCCTGGCTGGACTCACAGTACCTTCTCGTCTAAAGCGCTCCAATTCGTTAGCCAAGCTCGGCAGTCTCACCTTCTCCACAGAGGACCTGTGCTCCTCAGCATGTTCTTCTGACGCTGGCACCCTTCTTCTTCTCACGCTCTCCCCAGAGCCGGAGGGCACTATCAGTCCAGATTGGGATCGTGGCAATCTCTGCCCTACCACTACAGCCATGGAGCTCTTCAGTCCAGGAGCAACGGGAACACTTGAGCACCGGAGCTGACAATAAGGGAGGGGGATTTGTGCAAGATAATGTTGTACTTGAACAAAGATTCCCTTCCCGTAAACCTCCTTCTCTTAAGCAGGAGGATTGGCCATCCGCAAATCAATGCCCAGGTTGGGTGTTAGGATTTGCAGTAAAAAGATCTCTTTAATGGGTGGATTGGAAAAGGCCTTGCTGAAGTTCCTGCAACTTTTGTGGAAGGACTGTACTTTACCCAAATTAAAATGTAGAGTAGGGGGGAAAACAGGGTTTGCAACACAAAAACTGCTGTCCTGAAAGCCTTTCCTCTTATTTGAGAGGATTGGTCATCTACAATTGCCGTCAAAGGGAACATCCCACTAAAGTTCTTAGGACTTGCATGGAAGGACTGCGCAGTAGATGAACTAACAAATAGAGTAAACAGACCTTTTAAATGCTGTGAATATTAAAAATATGCTACTCAAGGAAACAGGATATCCAAATATTTCGAAAAGGCTCTTGTGGTTTTAAGGCTTTTGTTGCATGGAACTGAAGCTGAAAATATGTGATAAAAACTACTTGTACACCGAGTGCTCTTCGGCCAAGCGTCCAAGGAAACCATTGCTTTGGTTCCCCTTCCTGCTGAGCAGCCATATTACACAAGAAATTGCTACCTGTTGTCTATTTGTCTACAAGTCTGGTACGGTGTGAATCCCATCTTCCTGCTTAATCACGTTTCGTTGACACTCTGAAACACTCTGACACTCTGGATTCTTCTGAACAGCAAAGGGAAAGGGATTTCCAAATCACTGCTGGTTAATTAGTATGTGCTGAGAATTTTCCAAATGGAAGAACACAATTCTGTTTTAATCTCCCTGCTGTTCATTCTGCTCTGTATATCAACAGATGTTGCTGGAGATACTTAGCTGTATTTTGCTCTGGTCTGAAATCCATTGTTCTTTTACCACTGAATGTTAACACTGGGCACATGATGGCAGTTAGGACTTGGTTGAATTATTGTATTGAAAACACTAAGATGTGTTTGTGTCTGTGTGTGTGGGAGAAGACTTTCAAGTCTTCTTTGGGTGTTTTGGAGAAACAGTGTCTCGGAAACTCGTAGTGATGACTTCCTTGAATGCTTTAAAATAGAAGGAATCACTTTAGCATCTTAGAGACTTTTTGGTATCTGTCAAAAATGTGATTCAATGAGAACAGTGCATTTGGGGGATACGTAATTAACTACGGTTGTTTACCCCAGTTTTGGGTTAGATGATGAGAAACTAATCCTGGTTGTGATGTGCCATCCGGAGCTATATTTTCCAGTGGTAGAACTCTACAAGGGCAGCTCTTGTCAACCCTTAACTTGGCACACACTCTGTGTGTTCACAGGTCTACTGGGTTATAGCACAAAATAAATATAATTCCTCTAAAATCCACAAGTCTCCACAAACACGCCTATGACAAACCAGCAATGCATATCAGTGGATGCTAAAACATCCTATGAACGTAACATAAGGACACTAGGTATGATTCCTGAGCAATCACAGTTACTCTGCGTTCACACTAGCAAGCAAACAAAAGTGTCAGGTATCTGTTGATTTTAATTACACAGGGTGTATAGAACGCACAGTTCGTCACAGAACCCAGATTCCAGCAATAAGTGACTGGGGAATAGACAACATTTGGGTTTTTCTCTATTCAAAGCAAATTAGTTAAGCTGTCATAAAACAACCAAGAATAGCCATTTTTCTGGCCAATAGTTGTCTATCTGCTCCATTACAACTTCAGTTTCTACCTGCAGTTAGTTTCAATTTTACATTGTTTGACTCAGTTCTATCTTGTTATTGTATTAAAATGTGTTTTACACACTAGAAACACAGGGATATGAGTAGATTGTTTTTCTAAAACAGCTTGTTCCTAAATTGTTTTACTCATCTTACATTACTTGCTGTGATACAAGAGGTGACTTCAATACCTTTCTGTGACTTTTTATCCATTTCTAGTTGCATTCAGAGTTACATACTTGAAACAAGCTAGTTCCTGTTATCTCTTACATTACTAGCAGCTATAAATAGGAATTACCTCACTGAAGTTAAAAAGAAAAAAAAACGCAGCTTGTCTCAAAACCGCAAGGGCGTACAAAGTTTTGTTCCGACAACAAAGAAAAGTTAAATAAAAATCCTTTCAGAAAACTTTACCATATCAACGATAATATGTTTTTGTTTGTTAATTAGCAACAGTATATTGTTACATTTAGATTGCGGTGCGTCCGCCATGCAAGTTCCTGATACTGTGGAAGTAACATGTGCATTAATATATAAACCTGTGATCTGGCTTGCAGACAGAACTACATCTGACCAATCAGAATTAAGAATGCAACAGAGCTGTGTTATAAGGGAATTTATAAAAAGCTGATCTATTGACAGGAGCCGCACTACACGACCATGAAAGCGTGGAAACTGTGGACCAGGAGCGACGTCCGTGACGTGTCAGCTGCTAGTATGAGCGCAGAGTAAGACTATAAAGATTCTCTTGGCATTTCATTTGGAGTGGAAGATCCTAGATGTGGAAAGCCGTGTTCTAGTCACCAATTGCGTTCTCCAGATATTTGCCTTGATCTAGAAAGAGCCAGAAGGGTAGAGATCAAAAAGAAATGAGGTCTGTTTTCTCCTACTGAACAAATATGAACTGAAATTTCTATATAATTATTTGAATTTTTAAAGTTAATATGATTTGATCAAATCCTGGTGTGTTTTGAAGTACATTTCAGACTGAAAAATCACAGACACACAAACACAACTATGTGTATGTATGGATTGTGTGTGTGTGTGTGTGTGTGTGTGTGTGTGTGTGTGTGTGTGTGTGTGTGTGTGTGTGTGTGTGTGTG
>JAQQZX010000014.1:2854732-2891789 GCA_030068355.1 Notoglanidium maculatum | reverse complement strand
GTGTGTGTGTGTGTGTGTGTGTGTGTGTGTGTGTGTGTGTGTGTGTGTGTGTGTGTGTGTGTGTGCGTGCGTGCATGCCATTTGTCTGTATAATTGCATTCCAGTATGACTGAGTTCAGGAGTTTGTTGATCTCTACCAAGATCATGTGATGTGTGTCTGTTGTATGTTAGTATGTGCTATCCTGAGGCTCTCAACATTTCTGAGTGTGAGATCACAAGATCTACAGCTACGCACACTCAGTTATACACGTATTCTACGTTCTAGCACACTCAATCACCCATGACTAGTACACAAACACTCAGTCATTCTCACGTCAGGTTTGTTCCCTTCATTTCAAATCAGCCGGCAAATTTCAATATTTAAATACTTCAGTTATTTTCTATTATGCAAAATAACCTTTTTTTTTTAAAAAAGAAATCTTATTTCGTACATCTAACAATGCTGTTATGTTGAATGCGTGTTTCTGACTGAAGTGCGTCTTGTATATACCTTTGCATGCGAGTGTGAGTGACGTCCCACACCATGGACCGTGCGATTACTGTGAAATATTTATGAGAGACGAAAAAAAAAAAAACCCTTCCGAGTGTGTGAGTGCATGTTAGTATTTATCCATGAGCAGGCTCATACGATACACACACATGCTCCAATTGAATGCACACGCATCACAATGCACTGTATGTAAATATGTTTGTAGGTGACAGAATGGCTGGTGCTCGCGTCCTCATGACAACTCTGAAGGGAGACTTTTTGGCTTGAAAAAGGCACTACTGTACACCTGCACAACAACCTGAGATCTGAATCTTACTTCCAAATCCTGATATCGTACTGTTAAAACAAAACGTCTCGGCTTTCCTGAGACCAGTGGCAAGGTTGAGCTCGAACTTTGGACATGAAGTCCAAACGTCTGCGTTGCTGATCGAGGAAAAGCTAGCGATTTTAGCGTTACCCATGTAAACAGATCGCGATCAGCAAATTTGAACATATTATAATTGTTAGCTTGCGTCATAATTCCAAAGATTTCAAATGAGTTTTGGTTTTTGGTTTTTTAATATAGAGCTGAAGCATTTTAATGTTTGATTTTCAGTCGTAGCCTGTGTGTTTATACAGCAAATGTGCTCTGCATTGTTGTGCAATTTCATATTACTCATATTAGAGAAGAACCGCATTGACGCAGGATGCTTAGCCCCCTGTTTACCCGTTCCCACAAACAGAACCACTAGCAAAAACTAGTACCCATGATTTTAAAAAAATCACTACGCTGTGTCAGCTGATTATTATTATTATTATTATTATAAATGTGATCTGCCTCTCCAATCTCTCTGTGAATACATACATAATAACGCCATACATGAAGGTTCCCTTAACTGGTGTTATTTAACACAAAAACAAATTAACACCGCATCAGTAACATTAACAAAGTAGCTAGCGCTCGTATTAACTGATAAACCATTTATACAAGTTAAACAGTGTCCATGTAATGACAGTGGATAACACCTTACCGAACACAACGGTGTCTCAAAAACAAGCCCGTTAAATTATCAACAGGATAACTGGAACATGCCGTATTGAAATCTTTGCTCACTTATGTGGATTTTGAATTTCTTTTAACAATTCACAGGAACAAAAGTAGTTTGGCAATGTTACTCACACTTTAATAATGCTGATGTTTAAGATTTGTTAATGTTTATTAATGGAACCCTTATGTAAAGTGTTATCAGGTCTGGTTTCTTGCGTGCATTTGGACGTTACATGTTTCCAAATGTGCACTGACTTATGATTTAATCAGGGACCAGCCATTTCATTTGTCCAAAACAAGCACTACGATAATCTGATTGATGAGTTTACAGACGAGTTGTCTTTATTTTGGCGTATGACCTGTATATCATAATCATCTATTTATTGCCCAAATCTGCTGGACAAACAGGACTCTCATGTTATTTCCATATAACGATATTCATTTCCATCCATGTTTCAGGAGCAGCTGCGAGTCTATAGGTTTGCAATTCCCAGGTAGAAGTGTTGAGGAAAATGATGGGATGTGTTTTGGATTTGGGAACCTGAGTTTGATTTTCCTGTACGCCCTGTAGGGCTTGAGTGTTTGCATTTTAACGTTCTTGCCAATCCCGTTCCACTGAGCCACAGTTCACGCCACGTCCCTGAACACCCAGCACCCTCACACAAGCCATTGCCATTTTGCCTCTTATGCCACTTAAAGTCAAAGGAGGTTCAGGTCATTCACATTAGTGTTGCGTTATTAATGTTAAAGTGCCTTATAGTGAAACACCAGAGGCATGGTTCAGTCTGTATGTTCCCTTCTGTTATGTTGCCAACAATTCTTACATTTTTGAGTTTTTATACCAGTTAGGCTCGATTATCTGACTTTTAAATAAATTCTGGATGAGAGAAACGAACGGCAAAGCTCTTAGGAAGAAATATACACGGTCATTATATATAGAGCTGCCAAGTTGTCCTCCTCCAAACAGAGGACATTTTTAGCACATTTTGGCTCAGCCATAACCAAAGTCAAATTAAATGTTCAATGCCAGTCAGTCAGTATAGACTTTGTTTCATGAGGAAACTGGTTTAGCATGCTCAGCTGATCCCACTTTTACTGCACCTTTGGGAAGAATGGTTTGAGTGAACAAGAGAGATTTCATGAATCATATGTAATGTCGTGACGTATCTGGGCCACCACTAAAGCAGCCATATCGTCGCTAAGGCCCTTCACGCAAATAGGAAGAGGTTGTGATGTGTACGCAATTCTCTTATTCACTACTGTTGCCATTAGTTTTGTTTTATATTTACGTATGCAGTAATTTTGTCTTTTGTACCGCAAGATTTGCTGTAGTTCTGATGCATATTGCACTTTGTACATTTTGTGGAAATGATGTACTGTGTGTATATTATGGAATTAAACTTTTTTTTTCCATTCACTTCTGTTCAGGTTTCTTTTTTGTGCCAAATGTCATTGTACACCTGTACAACAACCTGAGCTGTCAGTTTTCTTCCATGAATTGTCTTTCAAGCCAATGTTAAAAGCAGACACGATGTGTACAACTGAACCAAATTGTAATGTTTATATTCTTTAGATATTGCACTGATTCAATCATGTGCTACGTTTTTACTGCTCCACAATATTGTGTGATTTCAGGTTGAGAGATTCGCAGGGGGAGACAACTGCACCTGATAAAGCCCAATAAAGCTCTCAGTGAGCAACATGAACATCGCACTAATGAACGCTTGCAGGTGAAATTCAGAACTGAGTTTTAATATTTACACCTGGAGACCAGATATCAGTAAATTATCAACATTTAGGAACAGCTTGCTATTTTATGTGGATTTAAAAAAAAAAAATTTTTTTTAATTAAAGCATGTTGCGGTTACCAATACCTGTAGCTTTCTAAATTACTTGAATTGCCGGTAAAGTGACCACTTGAGTGTGAATTTTGAACTTTGGTAGATATGTGCAATAAAAGGACCTAGAAGCAGATTTTGTTTAAAAGAAGAAAACTCAAATAAACAGGTTTTTTTTATTACACTGTTCTCTTGTAACCATGTTTTGAATATTCAGATTTGATACAAATAACTAACAATTTCCTGATGCTGAATGAACAATTATCTTAAACTTTTGCAGAACATTTGAATGGGAACACAATCTCCGAGAGGAAAGTCTGCAAGGCGCCCTAGCTCCACTCACTGCTACTCTGACTCTGATTGGTTGGCAGGAGAAACCACTTCTTTTCTCTCTGATTGGCTGACTGGGTCGGCACGCTTGGCACGACAGTGCGGTTGAGCTAAGCTCAGCTCATGCAGCCATCGGCCACTGGCATTAATTAGCATGACATCAGTGTGGAAAAGCTTGTTTTTCCACATAATACTGTGTTCAGGGGAGATTAATGAACACTGACTACATGGAATGTACGTATGGAGGCAATGCCTTGGTTTGGCTTGGGCAGATCTTACAGTCAAACAATGTTGAAATGTAGCATCATGAGTCCTGCAAAAATATTTACCTCTCATTAATTAATGTTTAAGAAAAAAAACCCAGGGGTTAAGTCTTCCAACAGTCTGTTACACGCCTAGAACCGAGAGGAACAGCAAGAGTGCTCTGCTTCCGTGGCGATAGTGAGAGAATCTGCTGGAAAACAGGAAACAAGAGTGTGTAATGTCATCGTTGGCACGAGGATCACTATGGAGTCTGTCCCTCTCTCAGATAATTGAATGGTCAGACAGAAATGAATCACTTTCAACACAAACGCAGTACAGCCTGTTATGAGCATGTGCCCAGTTTATATTCCCTGAAGGTCAGCACATTTGAATGACGTCATTTCCTTTTCAAATGCCTCCCTAAACAGAGCCAGTTTGTGATGCCTCGAGTAGAGCTGCACATGTGTTTGTGTTCACTACTAATAATTTAAGTAAGGATTAAACACATCGGAATGTGCTGTTATGGAAAAATAATCAACGACATGCTGGTGTGATGCAGCCCGGCATGAAGCAGAGTTAACTAACAGTTACAACACCAAAGTTAATTATTGTAAACGTATTTGCAGTAATATTTGTGTGTATAGTTCCATTTAATGTTGTGGAACACATCTGTGAAACAAGTTACCTATTATCACGTCTAACAGCAGTAAGAAGTTGTTTCCTCATCAGCCTCTCTCACTCTGTCTCTCAGTTAATGAAACAAAAAAAATGCAGTTCATCATGTTGCAGAGAAAGTGCAGAACACAAACTCCACTGTCCATGACTGAAAACATTTTATTTATTTATTTTTTGCTACAATGTGCAGGAGACTCCTTTCATGAATGTTAAATAAACTTCTTACTGAAAATGTCAACAATTACACATTTTTATTCTGTTTATTATGAGGTTTAGGTCTGGCGGCAGCATGGAGCAGTGGTTAGTACTGTTGCCTCCCAGCAAGCAGGTTCTAGGTTCGAACCTGCTGGTCGACTGGGGACCTTCTGTGTGGAGTGTACATGTTCTCCTCGTGCCTGTGTGGGTTTCTTCCAGTCCAAAATTGGCTACTCTAATAGGTGTGAATAGCTGTCTGTCTCTCTGTGTTAGCCTGCTTATTGACTGGCGACCTGTCCAGGGTATACCCAACCTTCCATACTGACCCAACATGGAAGTGGGAAAAAGATGGAAGATTATTAGGTTTGGATTATGTGGAGTACCCTCTATACATGTCATTGTGAGCCATTAATTCATGAGCACATTAATATAGGCTTGATGTTTGTCATGCACCTGGCACTATTGTCAGACCTGCTGTTATAGAAAATGAATCAACATCCTTTGACCAATCAGATTAGAGAATTCAACATCGCTGTGGTGTAATACTTTTTATTTATATCCTGCTTTTCAGTAAGTCCATGTTTCTATTATTTATCTATTGTTATTTTTCAGTAATGTCTCGTGCACTCTCTGTCCTTGGCGCCTGCAGCTTTTTTACCCGTCTCGAAGAAACACATCCTGTTTGGCCATTGCTATGGAGGCTGAGAGGAAAAACAGGGAGATTTCACTATGACTATTGCAACTGTTCTGAGTTTTTACTGCCTCACAGTGTTAGTATCTCTCCTTCTCTTTTCCCTTCTCTGTCCTCATTTTCTGTTCCATTTCCTTTTTCACACTACTGGCTCGATCTTCCTACACACATTCCCTTTCTCTTTAGTGGGCTTAAACAGATTTAGGGGTCTTGAGTGAAGACACGCCATGCAACACTTGTTTTCTAAACAAACTCTCTCTCATGCCATTGGCAGGCTCGATGTTTAATCCACAGTGCACTATTCTCTGTTGTGTGACAAAAAGTTCATTTGGAGCATGTTCAAAGAATGTTGAATCTTTACATAGGTTATGATCTAGCCATAATACAGTCAGTCATTCACCACATCGTGGTCATGTGTGTAAATACAGAGTAATGAATTAGTAGCAGACAGAATGATTTTTGATTTTCCGCCATGTGTAGCCAGGAATAGAAATTCCATGTTGATTCAATAACCTTAATGGGTCGATACCACTGTAGCTGATGGGGGGGATATGGGCTTTTTGGCATTGTAATTTGGTGACCTCATGTGTTAGCAATGGGCTTAATAACATCCAAATTGTGCTACGGTATACAAACACCGCTAAGACCGCGTGCATCTCAACAGTTAAAACAGTCTGAAGGCATTTATGTTTATATATATATATATATATATATATATATATATATATATACATATACACACACACACACATATACATACACACACTTTATTAGGGACTGGACAGTTGAAGATTAGGAAAAGTCAGGCAATGTTTTTCTAGTCTTCAACCTGTAGCATCAGATTCCATGTTCTTGACGGACTTGAGTGTAACAACCTGCTTCAAGGTTAGATGTCCTATGCATTCTGAGATGCTTTTCTGCTCACCACGGTTGTAAAGAGTGGTTATTTGAGCCACTGTAGTCTTCCTGTCAGCTTCAATTGGTCCAACCTTCATTCTCCTCTAATCTTTCTCACAACAAGGCCGAACGTCTGCTGACTGGTTGTTTCGTTTTGTTTTGTTTTTTTGCAGCATTCTGATTAAACTCTAGAGACTGCTGTGCATGACAATTCCAGGATATCAGACGTTTCTGAAATACACAATCTAGCCACCTGGCACCAACAACCATGAAACCTCTCTGTCCTGTCCATCAAGGGAAGTGGACCACCACAAGACTACAACTGACCAGATATTATTTGAATGGTTACTCATTCTCAATGACGTTGACATAGTTGTGTCATGGGGTTGTGAAACAGTCCACCAACCAAAAATATTCAGCCGACAGTTGTACTGTGGACAAACCTGACAACAATAATAATAACCTAGGGGTTGATTAATATAAATTTAAGACACTGGCTTGGACAGGTCTTTCATATGTTCAATCAGGTGGTTTGAAGCACTTCAGGGCCACAATAAGAAACCCTTATAATATTCAGAGATTCTGTCCAGAGTACAGTCAGATCCATAAGTATTTGGACAGTGACACAATTTGTCACTTTCACAACGATACACCTACCTCCTCGAGAATGTTCTTGACTTGGTTAGATGTTGTGAAGGGTTTTCAATTCACCAAGGAAAGAATTCTATGATCATCCACTTTAGTTGTCTTCTGGGGTCTTCCACAGGCCTTTGGTGTTTATGAACTCACCGGTGCATTCCTTCTTTTTAAGAATGTACCAAAGTGTTGATTTGGCCATTCCTAAAGTTTCTGCTATTTCTCTGATAGGTCTATTTAGTTTTTTCAGCCTAATGATGGCCTTTTTCACTTGCATCAACACCTCTTTGGACTGCAATTGAGAGTTCCCATGTGCAGATGTAAAATGCAAATTCAACACTTGGAATCAGCTCTATACCTTTTATCTCCTTAATTGGTCGTGAAATAATGAGGAAACAGAGCATAACTGGCAAGAATCTGCTTATCTGTTATCACTTTTGAGCCTTTAAAAATGGAGGGACAGTATGATGGCTGTAACTGCTAAATGCTCAATGCAATATTTTTTGTTAAAACCCCCAAAAATTAAACCTGAAAACCTACACTTGATCTTGATGGCTTCATTTCAACTCCATTGTGGTAGAGAACAGAAGAAAAATTACAATAATTGTGTCGTTGTCCAAATATATTTGGTCCTGACGGTCGGTCGGTCAGTATGTAGACAGACTGATTAATGGATGGACGGATTACTTTATTGTTCCCTGAGGGTAAATTTGGGAAATATATTGAAAGTCTAATTTTGGGAAATCTGGGTTATCTAGGTTATTTCAAAATGCAATTAGAGCCTAATTATATATCTTAAAACCATTTATAGGTACACTATATGCACACTATATATTCACACACACACACACACACACACACACACACACACACACACACACACACACACACAATATATATTTATATAGAATTAAATATACATATTAAAGTTACAAAAGATAAGAGTACCCCTCTAGCAATAAGGAAAGGTACAGTTTAGTGCCCTTTTTTATGAGAGTGTGGTAAATTACATTTCCCGCCAGTATCAACTAATCAAGAAACAATGTTTGCCTGTAAATTCCTGAGAAAGGCATCTGATAGTAGTTGTGACTCTTGGGCCTCGGCTCTGACAGGCTCTAATCTGCAGTATGAATTCACAGTGGAAGAGGAGTAACTTATTTCATTAAGTAAAAGTGGGCCGTGACATCACAGCACAGGAGAGCGATAAAAAGCTCTTTCGACAACAGTTTTGAAGAAGAGTACGAAGAATTCGACCACAAATCCAACAAAGAGTCAACTTGTCCTAATGGAGAGAGCAGCACGGTCCTAGAAATCCACGGTGCTCAGTGGTGAGTGACACAGACAAATTTGAAAAGCATCACTAAATTATTTAGGTATGCATTCTACAAATTTACTTTTTGATTCTTTCTACTGACTTTGTTTCACTGTGAAAAGATTAGCTTGCATACAATTGTAGCGAAGAACTTCACTTCAAAAATTATGTGTGAAGGAGAAAATCATGCAGGCACAAGACGATCATCTGATTTGCCTTAAGCCTGGGTGAAGACAGCAGGACAATGGGACAGTTGTGGTACTTCGGGATAAGAGACTGGTCTTGCAGCCTGCAGATGTAATTTTTTTCTTTCAAAGTTTAACAAATAAGCTAGAAAAATATGAAATAAGGGACAGAATGTATGGAGTGCTATATTGATACTTTAATGATTTTGCTGACTGGAGTGATTTTGGCCTTCAGCGGCTTACAGCTCAAAAAGCTTGTTAACATGCTAGCACTGCTAATAATAAATGTATGCTCCAGTTAGCATAACATAAATGAGCTTGCTACCTAGACTGTACTAACCTTATTCTAAGTATTCTCATTTTTTTGCTGTTAGAATAAACTTTAAAAAACAAACTACCTTTATGTAGATTTCTAGTCATATGTGGCTTTGAAGTAAAATCATAACTTGGACCTTGCTAGCGTTATTAGCATAATGTGTTATCTAAAGTATTCCTTTAAATAAAATTATATAAACTCAATGTCTAAGAAGCTAACTTTATTCTGAGTAATAAGTACTTAGAAGACATGTTTCTATATTCTTTTTTGGCAGTATTTTGCTTGCAGTGTTGAATCTCCCAGATTAGTCTCACAAACTGTGTCCCTAGTGGGGAAGTCTATGAGTCTATGTTTCTAGAATGAGTCTATGTTGTACAAACTATCTATTTTTATAAACCTTTAAAGGAAACCTCATGAACCAAATTTTGTCTGATGGATAAGTTTGGGTGCGTGTATAAGAGGTATCAGGAGGCACAGGGACAGGAAACACATTGTCAGTCTAGAACATTGCCTATTGTATGAGTCATTCCTGTTCCAGTGTGTCTCTCTTTCTCAGCATTGTACCATAGTATCTGGTAAATATATTACTATTGATAGAGTCTCAAAAACCTTCAGCTTTTTTGAAAAACATTAGATTGACCATGACAAGCCATAATAGACTGATATATTGACCTCCAAGGATGAAATAATCTATCTAGGAGAAGGGATGAAAGTAAAAGAACACAAATGATGGATGTCTTTCCCATTTGCAGGTTAGTGAGTGCAGATAAGAAGACTAAAATTAACCATTCATAGTGAATGGAGCTTTTGGGGAAATGGTACCAATGAGGAAGAATCTCCCAAAAAAGATTTCAAAAGAGTACACGAACTCCCTGCTCTCGGTTAAAGTCAATGTACATCAGGAGCCTGATGCGTGACTTGTTCTTCTTGTTTTCCTTTCATTCCCTTCATTCTTATCATAAGTGTGTGAAGAGTGGTTGTGTCTGAGAGCTTTCTATCAGCAAAAAGGAACTGTGTTCTTTCTATAAGTAAGATAAATTCAAGAGTACATTTAGAAGATCTCAATCCAATCCATTCAAATCAACACGCAATTAGTTTTCCCATTGATTCAACTTGTGATATTTCGCTGAACAAACACTAAACTGTACAGATCCTGAAGGAATGCAACTCTCCACCATACTCTGCTTTATGTTACAGCTAAATGAGATTTAGTGTGTAAACCCTATGATGTATACAAAAAACACGGGTATGAGGTAGGAGTATGAGTGCAAACCAACAGGACCTATTTAGACTTTGTACAATATTCTTGATTCCAAATTCCAGCGCTTATTGGCAACACAAATAACACACACACACACAGATGATAAAAAGACAGTTTTGAGAAGTCTTTACTTTTACACTTCAGCTCTTACAATATTGCCTAGAGCTGGAACCTTGTGTCTGGTAGTACCAGTAATAGTTCACTGTTAAAATCTCCAGTGAAAACCTGTGACTCTTATTATCACTTTCCTGGTGATGTTGGTGTCCACATAACAAGAGCAGAGCAAGCAGCCAATGGCCATTCTAAAATGCAGTGATCACAAGACTCTCAGTTCTCACAAATATTCACATCACTGCTGTACAAGTCAAGCAGTTAGAGGAAAGTTTGACAACAGATGTGCGTGCACTTTCTAAAATAAATAGAGGGATAGAAAGTGGAGGGCTAAAATGAACAGCAGTTGTAGCTCTGATGGTATCTCGAGGAAAGTTTTCCACATTCTAAGAGATAAGTTGAGAGAAATATGACATTGATATGGTTAGCCAACACTGCAGAGATACATGAAGAATGGGAGTGAGCATGGAGGAGTTGGAAAAGCTCAGCTCTGTGCAAGATATGGACTTGCAAAACCTGCATGCCAAACCCATGGCATCATTTGCAACATGCATGATAGACCAATAATAACAATTTCTTTCCACAGAATGAAATGGGACAGAACCAAGCTAGGGTTGGGGAGCAACAGGGGACACTGGAGGAAAAGGAACCCAGCCCATACCCAGGGGGTAGCGAGAAGGAAGGAAATGCAAGCGAGGTGACCTGCAGAGAGGTGGAGGATGAAGCAGAACTGGTTAGGGAAAGGCTGGATGTGAGCCCAGGCACAGAGCCAGCATCACCTACTCTGAAGCTGGATACTCACTCTCACAAAAAAGGGGCCCCTCCTATAGACTGGGAATGGATACAGGGAGGGGATGGAGAAAGAGAGGGAGGAAGAGCAAGAGGAGAGGGCGAGGGAGGCAGGACCAAAGTTCGAGGTTTGCAGGAGCTGAACAATATTAGAGTCACTAAGAGAGGCACGTTGAGCACTGAAGTGGCCGGCTCTTCAAAACCAGAGCACACAGCTGTGGCAGAAAGGAGCAACAGGATGGACCTGGAAAACTCAGCAAATGCCAGTCATGAATGGAAGGTAATTCATAAAGACAACATACAGGACCTTGAATGGGACTCATCTATCAGAGTGGAGAATGTTCAATCCAAATCATCAGTTACTGAAGAGAAGACTGTTACTTCAGAGGTTACAGGCAGCCTTAAGAAACAAGATGGAAGCAGTATGACCGATATTGTTGTTGTTCCTGGCATCAATACATTAAATGTCTCAGAGGATTTCCATGATGATAATTTTCCATTTGAAATGCCTATATCGAAGACCGAGGCACCAACCACAGCCACGGAGAAGAACAAGGTAGAGTCATTGAATGCTCCATTACAAAAGAATTCACCTGGAAAAAATCCATCATGGCAAGACGGACCTGCTGCCATCCAAATGTCCTGTGAACCAAGCTTACCCGAAGAAGACAGAGAAAGATTACCACTTTCTACTGCTTCTACAGAAAACCTACCATTAGAATGGAGATCAGCCAAATCTGAATGCCAGATGATGATCATTTCTAGCGAATTAGGTAGTTCAGGAATACAGGAGTATGCAGCAACATCAGAACTAATATATGGAATGGAGATACCATCTCTTCCAAGGACCTTTGACCTGTCAGATACATCGGAGCTTAAAACAACAGAGAACATCTGTCCACTGAGCAGTGGCGATGTCTCTTATTTTGCCACCACAGTGGAGCACAAAATCGGGGATACGTTTGGAAAAATAGAAAAACACCAGGGTGCAGGTACTAATATGGAGAGTGGTGATACAACAGAGAAGAACATGACTAACCCAGATTCCTCAGTGATGGCATCTTTGGGCCTTGCAATCTACAAAGGTCCAACCATGTCAGGGTTTGAAGAGATACTGGAAGAGGACAAGCACTTGTCTATGCCAGACTTGGAGACACTGAAGAATAAATCAGAGAGAAAAACTGACATTTCATGTGATGAAGGAGACATGTTTAAGGAGACTGAAGAACTCCCTTGTGAAAAAGAAGCTAGAGTTGATTATTATCCTTTAAGAGATGCATCCAATGTCCAAACTGAGAAAATTCCTGAGCAATTTTTGACAGTAGTGACTGAACACTCAGGGATGCGGTCACTCTCTAACATGACAAAGGGCATTATAGGTGAAAAGGATACGCATCTGGCCTTGTATGCAGACATGGAATCTAAAGATGATCCTTTTAGGGAAAGAGAAATGAGAAATCCAGACATGTTTTTGGTTAAATCTACAGCATCAGAGAGCGACTGGGACAAACTCTCAGGCAATATAATGTTTTCCAACCAAGACAAGGATAAGGGAAACACTATGGCAACAGGGAAAACTTTGGAGGAGCGATCAACTGCAATGTTAGAGAAAAATAGAGACAAATCCTCTGATGAGATGACCTCATCAATGAGGGACAGAGACAATCAAAGTTTTCACAAAAACCTCACTTCAGTTACTGATATTCATCAGGAAGCAACTGTATCCATTTCTAACTCCAAGCTCACCTCTGTCTCAGAGAGCACTGCAGGTCATGAAGAGGACAGGCCACTGCTGTTACATGTAGAATCAAAGACTTACATACCTTTGACTGAAATTTCAAAATCTATGGAGAGCCATGAACTAAAGAATATGACAATTGATACAAAGCTTTGCATTGAAGACCCCATAGAAGCATTCACTGGTCCTGTCAAGGATGGATGTGGAGATTCTGTATCACAGAACCCTGGGACAGAAAGTGCCACCACTCCTGTAGAACAAGTGCAAAATTCACAGCAAGTGTGCTGTATGCAAAATAATACAGGCCAAAAGAATCTTACACCACAATCTCTAGCTTCTGACCATGACACTACCATGGTAAGCCAAACTGATCAAAGCATTGAAATAAGGAATGACCAGATTTCTGTATCTGCTCAGGGTGGTGTCCCAGCAAGGGAAAAAGCAGAAAACCCTCCAAAAAGCAAGCCTGTGTCTGACCTGATAAAAGAAACCATTCAGCTGCATGAAAAGATGAAAGAGTGGACCAAACCTGCAGAGGCTAAAGCTGATGTAGTCTTGGACTCTGCACAGTCTGTCAAAGTGGCACAGATGAAGGCAGCGTTCGACTCTCCAAAAAAATCACCGGATAAAGGTCTGGAAAAAAAACCTTCAGCGAGGAAAGGTAAGAGTCAGCTTTTTGGAGCACATGCCTCCTGAAAAAATTGAAATGTTTGTGTAACGGTTTCAATTTTTCCTTGAGTTGTTTGAGCTGTTCTGACTAAATGGAGGGGGGATTGGTGTCTTGGTGCGAAGTCTCTGTGACTGATGATACATGAGAATATATGAATCCCTTGACGCATCTTAACTGTTAAAATATCCTAAGATATAATTCCCAATAGTAGATGGAACTGTAGTACGAGCTGAAACTGAGCACTGAGCAGTCCAAAAGTGTTACTTTGTTGTGTGGTGTGCAAATCCTGGATTTGGGAACCTACATCATGGTGCCATCTTGTGGGAAAAGTGAATTAACATTATGTGCAGGATCAGTGTGACCTACGCACATATGGCATGAAAAAATGAAAAAAAATAAAACAAAATACAAAGCAAGAATATTCTTTTATTACAATTTAGTGTATCAAGTTCAACATTCTACAATTAAACCAGTGAGGTTTGGTGTAATCACTGAGTATAACCGATGAAACCTTGTAGAGATCAGGAATCATTTAATTATGAAAAAACAAACATGTTCTATATTTACATTATTATAGCTTATTTTTTGTTGACCTGGAATTTACTTTTTAAATGGGCGGGACTATTAGCAGCTCGGGTTGTGATTGGGAATTCGGATGGTCAGTTTTCCCAATTATGGCACTGTGAGGCGGGGCATGGCGGAATGGGCGTGGTTTCCGGCCTGTAGGCTCGGGAAGGCGAGTCAGCCGCGCCACAGGCAGGAATACGTTCATCTGCACGGGACACTGCTGGAAAGGACACTCAGGCTGTACAGATTATATACTTACCGCTGGTCAGGGTTTTTATCAGTTCTAGCTGAGAAGGTAAGGCTTGTGGTTTTTTTTAAGCATTACTGGATTGTAGAGTTGATGTTAATTGTGAAAGCTGATCTGCTGTGAAACGCAAAGTTGCACCGATTTACAGGCCTGACTCCTCCATTAGGTGTTTTCAATGTTACTGACTTTTCACGTTAAATTGGTCTGGTGGGGAAATGTTCAGCTTATATAGCAGCCTTAAGGAGCCACACCTGGTCATGCTTACTGCATGGTGGCGAATGCACGAGGCCGGGTTTTAATTTGAAGCCATCCCATGAGGAAATCTGTGATTTGGTGAGTTGTTTTGTTTTGTTTTTAAGCAACACACCTCTGCTCGTCAGCCTTCATTTAAACTGTACTGCAAATGAGGCGTAGTTGACCAAATACCTGCTAGTAAATCTCTAACATGTTGCTCGTGTGGTTGTTGATCGGTATTTTAAATCCAGTGATCGCTTCTGATCAGCTGCATGAGTGCGATTTCCATGCAGAGTGCTTGTGTGGACCTGCTCGCTACTTTTCCCTCTATATGCAAATATTCATGCAGTAACACACGAGTTTGTCACACTCGTCTTTCTTGTTGGTGTAGTTTTACTGAACTGCCACCGTTTTATGCCCCAAAGTCTTTCGATGTGTTCGCCTAATGTGACCTGTAATGCCTGGAGTCCTTTACTGAACGCTGCTTGTGGGACTTTTCTTCACTCTTGCTGTTGTAATGATTGTAATAATACTGTAAGCTCAGCAGGGTTGGAGCCTCACCCATGTGGGATCAGAGAGAGGGAAAAGAGAGAGAGCTGCTGAAGGAATGATGACATGACCGTGATCAGATGAACAGGGTGAGGGATCTTTGAAGCGTTAGCTATGTGTTGAAACACGCTAAGTGAGTTCACATTTTCCCCCTCTGCACATGTCCTGGCTTGCTGAAATTGGGTGGACGGGAAGCTTAATATGGGCTGATAATCGCGCGCTCTGGGTGCATTGAGCTCATTTGGCGCAAATACAGGAGGAGGGGGGAAAAAAGAGCAAGGCTGTGAAAATGCGCGCGCCTCCCCCGTTTGCTCACACGCGCGCTCTGTTTGTATGCTTTTTGTCTATTTATTCAGATTGTAGACTATTATTTGTTGGGGTTTTTTTGGTGTGCAGCTGTAAAAGTGAGCACTCACTTTCCGGTTTATGGCGTTTACGACTCTCCCAGTGTGTGGGCTTGTGTTTTAGACTGTATTCACTTCATCAGAGTTGCACGCTAGCCATTCCTAGGTTTTGGATTTCTGTCTCTTTCTGTACTTGAAACCGTTCTACTGTACTTAGTACAGCTACTACATACCATTTAGTGCGGCAATGTGCGGTTTCGGATGTAGCCACAGCGACAAGGGTGACACTGTCGTGAAGCGGTGTCGTGAAACGTGGCGGTTTCCTTGGTTGCCCGCATTTCCGGCTTGTCAGTGTGCCTTGCTGATGACGTAGTCGAGAGCAGGGCTTTGATTAAAGGCTAGGAAATTCCTCCTCCACAACACACACAGCTAACTGTTTGATTCAGTGTTGATGTGAAGTAGTGGGGATGAAGGAAAGTCTTCCAAATTATCACAAAATGGTGGTCACACTAACTGAATCTTTGTTTGGTCTCTGTGATAAGGAATTTATGGCAACAGCCAGCCCTACATTAACATTATCAATAAAGGGAAAGGTTTGGAGGAATTTTCCACTTTGTCATAAAAGTAGTCAATCAAGCTAAACATCGGAAGTATATCTCTTCAGTTTTGCACTACAGCTATGACGCTAGTGTAGTTAACATGTCATGAAAGGATCACTCGGCATCTTTTCTATAAAGACATCCACACATCTTAATAGTGCAGTGAACTGTACAAGCAAAACACAGTAACAAACCAATCATCAAAAATCAGAGAACACTGTAACAGAACCAACTGTTACTTCAGAAAATGAAACCACGCAACCATATAAACGCAACGGCAAGTCAGAAAACACAGCAACACCACCAACAGCTACTTATGATGTATACTTCAGAAACATGCCAGGAAATCAGAAAACGTAACCACAAAACCAAAAACACAACAGCAAATCCAGCAACACATCAACTCGAAAGGGAAAGTGGAGGTCCTTATTGAACATCATAAGAATTGTACTTTTCCTTTCTATCTAGTTAGCTAGGTGGAAAAAGCAATAATGTATAGTTTCTTATGTTATTATATCAATGAGTAATCCTTTCTTTGAATTTCCAGGTGGTCTTTGGGTGGTGTTTTTGTGCACTTGTATCATTGTGGACAGCATATCCAAAATAAAATGACAAGAGTGGTTCCACCGTGAAATTAAATCACCAAATAATGCAGACCATACACACTTCTACCTTTAAACTTTGAGAGGTGGGATTAATGACACCAAACTGTGACAAGGAAGAAAAATCCAGTTAGGAAAGATGGTTGCATCTGTAAACCTAGTATTTAGAAAGATGGTGACCTTTTGGTCATGTTTGTAGATTACACTGTGTCCTGAACTATAACAGCATGTCTGTCTGACATTAATGAAGAGCAGAATGTGGTTTGAAGCAGAGATTTACACACAAGATTTTAGGTGATCATTGCTTGTTAGCTACCTGAATGTACAAATGTGTAAATGAGATATTTTTGCCAGTAGATCCATGTATCCAGATCCCCGATTCATGTTAGCTTGGGTATCCATCTGTGTGGAGTTTCACAAGTTCTCGTCATGGCTCTGTAGGTTTGGTCTGGGTTCTCTGGTTTTCTCCCACCTCTGAAAAACATGTTGCGTAAACATGGAGGAGCTACACTGAATTGTCCCTAGTTATGAATGCGTGTTCATGGTGCCCTGTAATGGACTGGACTGTATTCTGGCATTGTACCCAGTGTTCCTGAGACAGGCTCCAGGTCCAAAGCTCTTATTGCAGATTGATGGATGTCTGAATGAATTTGAATTATCAGATGAAGAGAATAGTGGTTGTGTCATAGAGATGAATCTTAATATGGTAATGTTTTGGTGGGATGTCAACACGCATCAGTTTGGGTCACTGATTGTGTGTGGTGTAGAGTGTATTCTTGGACTCGTGTCTTTGTACTAGGCGGGAAATGGGTCGGCTGGGTAAAATTAGATGTAGGATGCAAGGAAGCGGCTGTGAGCCTGGGAAGGATGCAGTCTAGGGTGTGTGCGAGTGACTGAGGGAGTAAAATGTTCGGCAAGATTGTTGCTAATTATGTTCATTCAAAACATCTGGAGAATTTTAAAATTGGACAATTGTAACCTAATTCTGAGGAGTCTTGCCAGATAGTTTGTACTATGAGTGCGTCACCATGTGAGTAATCCTTAACTGCCATATGCAATTTTCATGCTATGATTAAATGAATAAACTTTTACCACACGCTACTCTGTTGCGTTGCATTGTATTCTTGTTCTTGAGGGGACTGAGCTGTTACCTTTGCATTTCAAAAAGGAATCATGCTGTGAGATTTGGCCGAAACGACAAAATATAGGTCGGCGACTGTCCCAACAGTTGTATCCAAAAGTGTTTACAGTGATCGCAAAATCCAGCCACGTCGCACAGAGTGACACATTTCTCCAAGGAAATCCAGCATAAAACAAGAAATGCTATGAGACATGCCAAAGTAGTTAGTTCCCTTCTTTTTCATGGTAATGTATTCATTTCCATTAAGCGATATGTTAATAAATGAACAAAATCCAGTTATATTGTGCTTTACAATAAAATGGTGACTTCAAATGACTTATCTGTCTCATGTAGTTATATTTTTCATTGGCATGCACATATTTTGTTCTGCCTCTTGGGCTCTCGTGCAACAGATTTAACAGCATTGTAGGAAGTGTAATAATGAAAGGTCTGTTACGGCACTGCTGAATTTGCAAAGGTATTGTTTTTCTGCAGCAGACAGTAGTCCCCAATAATGAATGACTATATAATAAATGTAATGTTTTTTGTTTTTTTTTAATGTGTAGATGTTGCTCTTAGAAGATGTTAATTTTCTGAGAGGAGCCTTTTATTTAGCCTTTTAGCCTTTTTTTTTTGTATTTATGGAAGTCGTCATCGTCAGAGGTAACATTGGAGGTTTTTGGTTTCTCTGGAAAATAAGCTGCATTTTCTTCTTGTTAGAGTTACTTCAAGAGAGAGGGGGAAAATGAGGGACTGAGGGAATGACAGTTTATAGCTTTCATGACACAAGCTATAATAAGAACCAACTTGTTTTGTGGATGTTCCACAACAGTTAATGTTTCTATAAAATTATAAAAAAAAGTCAAATATGCGACACTCTAAGTAAATTGTAATCATTTGTAATTTGTGATACTAGACCAATTAAATGCTTCATGACATGCAGCTGTATGAAAATAATCAGCTTTGGCATGGTAAAAGTATCTCTGCTTTGTCACCGCAACAATGCAGATTATTTTCCTGTAATGGAACGTAGTTGTTTTATTCCTCTTATAGCTAATATTTGCAAACTTAATCTGCATTTGAATACGCTTTAACGGTAAACCTGTGAAATCGGTTTTATATACCACAGTCTGTTTGGTGTGCCTTGCGTATCTTCTGTGAGCCCTTATGATTAAAAATTAATCCTGTTTTAGAGTGATTATCGCAGGAGAGTGGAGACATGCTTTAAAAAGGTCTCATCACAGCCTGCATTTGTTTGATTTGGCCTGGTCTAAGCGGCAGTCGTTGAGCCAGAACAGTTAAGTCGTAAAACATCCACAACTATAACCTGATGGCAATATAAGTTTTGGAACTTCCACTAAAATACTTGTAAAACTATTGATTAGCATTAATACTACTGTTACACATTGAGTGTATATAGTCAGTTAGTTATTTTAGTAGGTTTATTTGACCGTGGCGTTTTTGTGGTTGGTAGAGTTGCATACAATTGTTTAATAGAGGAAGGTGTTTCATGTGTAATCTGCATGGTCAGGAACTTACGTTTTTTTTTACTTCCTTTTCAGGTAAGGCAGAGTCAGTATGAATGCTCCGTGCAAAAGATTGTCTTTAGCAAAGTGTTTGACACACTGCAGCCCTGCCGTCCAGCCACATTGAGTCATATCCCAATGGGACATTTTATTGGATGCTGTACTAGAAATCTGCATTTGAACTTGTTTTTAGCTGGGATTCCTGCATTGTTCTGTAACAGACTTAAGTTTAATTACGGTTTTCATGTTGTCAATGAAAAACTGCAGAACTTGCAAACTGGCCAACCTTAATGCATTTTGCGTTACAAACATCGGAGAACGCCAGAACAAATTGTCACTCAGAAATGTGCCAAAAAGAGGAGTGAAAACAGCAGGTGAGCCGCATGAATTTGGAATGACTGACCGTTATGTAGGCTATTTGATTTCTCTGATATTGACTGACACTCTGGAAGTCCAACCTGTCTTGCATTAGTAAAGTTTGGGCCAGTTTTCAAATCTAACGCTGTACAAAGAGCGTTAATGGTGGTGATTCCTTTTCAGGGGTTGGAAGGTCTGGATTAGGGATTAATACATGTCGAATTCTCCTATTTTGAGAAGAGGGTTGTTTCTAATATTGCTCTCATTCATTGACTTGAAGCCTTTTGTTGTCACATATACATTACAGCACGTTGAAATTCTTTTTCCCCAATAGCCCAGCTTGTTAGGAAGTTGGGGTCAGATGTGCCACACCGCTCCTGAAGCAGAGGGAGTCGAGAACCTCGCTCAAGTGCCCAACATCATGGCTGTGCTGGGCCTTGAACATCTGACCTCACCCAGAGCCTGTTGATCCTGTTGATCCACTACTGCCCTTAGTGACTTGGCTGTCATTAAATGTATTACAGTGATAACTGAATGTGTCCATCCTGTTACTGGTGTTGGATATTGGTCCAATACTGATACAACATCCAATAATAGGTCATACTGTGCGACAGAATACTAGTTTACACTGTCACACTATGAACAGATGACACAAAATGACAGCCATCTGGAATTATTGCACGATTAAAGATGGCAAGCAAAGCAGACTGCACACTGTGCTCTGTGACGACAGATAAATAGATAAAATAGATAGCAGCGGGATTATAGCATCTTCCTGTAATGCATGTAATGATGTGTTGAAGCATCTTCTGGCATTTACTGCTAACTTGAGCATTCAGGAGCGGTATCGGCTAGCATGGTCCTTAAAAATAAGCACACGGAGCCAAGAATTATCTGCACACAAAGATAGTCGCAGTGAACATGCAGAGGAACTGTTGCATGGGTGAGCACTTAAGTTCTGTGAGCACTGAGGGTTTTTATTTTTTGGTAGACATCCTACACTGTGTTCATGAGTCAAGGTGAAAATCAATGGCATCCATTGATTGCTTCATACTAAGTAGGTTACACATTTCAGTGTCAGTATTTGGTACTAAAAACATGTACAATTGGTATTGGTGCATCCTGCGTAATAACATCCTGTTTTGGCGATGGAGTTGAACATGGGGTGTTTTTTGTTTTTAGGGCAGGTTAATGAAAATGGAAATTGATAAACTATTAAATCCATACTTGGCGATCGGGCTAATTATAAAGACGCTCTATAATTGACACAAGATGAGTCATTCTGAACCTGTGCTCCTCCCTTAGCCACAAGCAAAATGGCTTTGATTTTGAAATGAATAACACCAAGCTGTTTTTAGGAACAAGAAGAATCATGTTTCGACCATTTAGATAAAAAATAGTACATCAGGCAATTCTAAATGACTAGTTTTATGTGTTGCATTGTTCATGGGTCCAGGCTGGTCAGTTATACCAAAACGCTGTGGCTGTTTATGAGGGGTCTGTGCAACAGTATCTTTAAAAAGAAATAAAAACCATTCTGAACATTATTACAAAGATTATGGGAAAACCAGCTTTGGAATCATGCCAGGTTGACACTTGTGCTCTATTTTCATATCACTAACAGGCTCGCCTTTTGTCGTGTTTTTTGCTGTCACACTACTACAGGCTTACCTGAAGGGTTCTTGAGTTTGACCCTCATTCAGAGTTGAATCATTCAAAATGCTCATGAAATTAGATTTTCTAAGTCTGAATTGTTACCCATGTCTTATTTTCAACCTTTTTAATCGGAAAACACTGAATGAAATGTTAGCTATGAGACTGACAGAACAGTAACTAATTCCTCGGTGTCAGTTCTGTCCACTGTAAATTTTATGGCATGAATAGAACTGTTTTGAGAACAGAAATACAGACTTGCTTTAGTTTGATATTGCAATCAAAGCTGCAATTTTTTTTTTTTTTTTCTCTTCTTCAAAAGATGGAATGATGTAAGATATTAAAGAAGCTAAAGTTATTTCATTAAACATTAAATGTAACTATAAATGCATAAAAAGTATGACTTAGTTGTTGGCTAAAATAGCCATAATATAATATATTAATAATAATAATAATAATAATATAATAATCCCTTCCCGAGGGATTAATAAAGTTCTATCTAATCTAATCTAAAATTGTAATTGAATAATGCATACGTTTAGGATGCATTTTGTTAGGAAAATAATCAACTTTCAGGTGGTGACGGTAAACGCCGTTTAAAGTCACGTCAGGCACCACACTGTACTGTCTGGGATTGTTTTTCTATAGCCACATGTCCCCATATGTTTTATGCCTTACTTAATAATCTTCATGCTACCATTTGATTGTGGAATTTTTTATAGACCGTACAAATGCTGACTAAAATACTATCTACCAGGGCATTTTGAACATTTTATGGGAGTATGGAGAATATTTTGAAGAGTCCAAAACATCAGATTTTATGAATCGTTTATTGAGACATGGCTAGTTCTAGGGTCTAGGCTGATTATTAACATTAAGTGGCCATAATGCCTGCATCTTCATAACATCAGTTTATGAGGAGCCAGGGAGTAGTTAGGGCTTCTTTACTGACTGTCTCGTTCCAGTACTCGAGCTTTATGGATTTCGTAGTGGTTGAAGCACTATGGCATAAGTGTAAGGAAAATGTGCTTGGGCTGCTTAAACATAGCCATGTATGGTGGTAAAACTGTCTTGAGCCCAAAGTGAAATTAAAGAAGGCATTCTGGCTTTCTCTGAATGCAAGCAAGAGTCTCTCCTGCCTCTCTCTCGCTCTCTGATTTTCTCTCTCTTCCTTGCTTTGAGTTATGTCAGAGCAGAACAATGCACTGAGGTTTTTATAGCACTGAAAGAAAAAAAGCCCTGACACATGCTGACCAGTGATGGCTGCGCATCTTGAGCACAGTAAGAAAGAACTCTTCAGGACCCTTTAGTGCTTTCTGTTCTCCGTGCATGGGATCTATTTTGGCACTACCTGCTTCCCAAATCTAAAGTGAAGAATTATAAATGAAAGTTTCTTTCGTGCATACATTTTTAGGTTAAGTGCAAGCTTGTGCGAAAGGTGAAATCCCTGGAAATTGACCAGGTCAAGACCTCATCCAGTTCTTGGAAGCACTTGTGTGAATAGAAGCCAGTACTTTACCAAGAAAGATATTCTGACCCCTTTTTAAGGTGAATGATATGAAAAATTAGAACTATGACAACAGGAGGAAAGCCTAACGTTAAAAAAGAGGGGGTCTGGAATTAGTGATTCAGAAATAAAGGATCTGTTGGCCATTTGTGGCAAGGAAGATTGTGTCAAGTAAATGGGACTCTTATGGACTCTATTTATGAGCTGGAATTCAGCCATTTATTAATGGGGGGTTTAAGGAAGAAGACGTATGAGGAACTGTACTTTAAGCAACTTCCACCAAATCCATCGATCCTTCCAACGATGCAAAAGCTCAGCAATACCGGTGAAGGTATGCCGATAATATCTGGGTTTCAGTGAAACACCCTAACCTTCTTTCATTGTAAACTATATTAGTATTTGGTTAAACTTTTCTCATAAGGAGAATCGCAGATCTTTGGTTGGATCATCGTTAAAAGGCCGCCTCTCCCGACTCCCCACATCCCTGCAGGTCAGTGATGCTACAGTACTTACAAAGCTTCCTTTGTGTGATACTAAATTCAGGAACTGATGAGATCGCCACACGTACCACATACTAGCTGTGGAGGCAGCAGCCGTCTCTTATTCTACGCCCAGGAAAGAGTAAAATGGCGGACTTAAAGAGACCATCCTGGAACTTGGCTTTTACTCTTGATGATGAATTGGAAGGTTAAAATAAGTTCTTGGAGCAAGTAGTATTCCATTTTATGTCCTCTGGTTAAAGATGAGTATATTCCAAGATGGCCTTCTGCACCACTGATCTGGCTGATGTCCTCAGCTCTGCCTTCAGGGACCAAGCCCAGTCCAATTTTCTATTTACTCCAGTCCTCAACATACTTAAATAGCTGTTTCACAACCCTCCATCAGCTGTATTGGATGCTGTATTTGGTGTCTTCAGGAACCTGAAGGGGAAGTACAATTAGAAAATAATAATAAGTCTGTAGCTTCCCTGGGAATGAGAATTCTGCCACAAATCAGGTGTGCTGTGGCAAGAATAATATTAACGGCATTGTGGCCTTTCAAGCCTGGAAACTTTACGCCGCCTATAAAGCTTTGTGTTGAATATGTGTACAGCACCATTTGCACAGAGGTCATTTGGAGTCCCCAAATGGGGGGGGAACAGCCTACAGATCACCCAATATTTACTCTTGACTTACCTGGATTTTTACAGGGAAATACATCTCCCATGGTGTCATCTAAGGCCTCTAACCAATACTTATCCTTGCTTTTTGTCCTCTGTTTTGTGGGCACTACATGTGTTTGCACGTCTTGTCCTTAAGATTGTAATTCTTTCTTGTTAGGTCATGTCTTGGTGGGTTGTCTGTGAGGCACTATGCTGCTCTTCTAACTGCTCTTCTCCATTGAAGGCCCCTTATCTTAGCCAAACAAGTGCTGGGGAACACTGGGAGGGAATGTTGTGGTGTTTCTGGTGATCGAGCCTTGATAATTTATACAATACGGGGTTGCTCCAGTTTGGGTCAGATCATGCGTGTTACACTGGCCATTTTTTTTCCTGTCATGGTCTTGCTTAACCAGATGAACATGTTTATCCTGGTGTGTTTATATTAACAACAGTTTATTTTGTTGAAGCAGACAAATGTATTGTAATGAGTTTTACTTTATATTTTAACAGTTTTAGCTGTAGGATCGATTGGGGCCTTTCAGTGTGGAGTTTCCATGTTCTTCCCATGCCTGCATGGGTTTCTCCAGGCACTCCAGTTTCCTCCCACAGCCCAAAGACCTTCAGATTAGCTCAACTGGCTACTCTAAATTGCCCATAGGTGTGAATGTGAGTTTGAATGGTTGTTCGTTTCTGTATTGGCCTTGTGATGGATTGCCCAGGGTATACCCTGCCTTCCCCTTGGCTCCAGTTTCTGCGACCCTTAATCGATGGATGAATAGCTGTAGAACAGGTTTGAGCCTCTTGCCCTATTGTTCCTCTTAAAACTTTTCACATAAAACCATCCTGTGGCATTTTGAAGTGTGGGAACTCATGCTTTTGTATCCACGGTCCTTAAATGGCAACTCTGAAAGATCTGTATGGTTCTTCTATGCAAAGCGACCTTGCGGTTTTGGAGCACAATAAAGCCCTTTAACCAGAGAGCTGCCTCATGAGCTGAGAGCATTATAAGAAATAGGAAGCTTATAAACCATCCTTAATTTGGAGATGTGGTCAGAATGAACCTGTAGCCTGTACGGTCTTCGGGTCGGCAGAAGCTGCATTTATCTTGACTTTTGGCGATGATTTCATTGCGTCATGGTTTTGTCAGGTGTTGATTAGAAAGTTATTGTGGCACTCATGTCCTTCTATGATCACCATGATGAATGCCTGATGGGGAAGGAGGAAATACTTTTTCCTCGTTAGGTGACGTAAGGCCCAGAGGGAGGGAACACTGTAATTTCTCACATGAATCAAGGCGTGCAATCGTTTCATGGTTTTCCAGTTAAGTTTCCAACTTTAAGCAGGTATTTGATCATTTGTTAGCCTTTAGATGTGTGAGATGTCTGAGGTAAATTTTAAGGTAACATGCTTTGAACTCAGGATTAAATGAATAAGGTGCGTGTAGTGAAACCTTTCATAGGTAATCTGATTGTTAGGTAAAAATCAGTTTTTCATTGAAGGTCAGTGCAAAATGTAAGAATAATATATGACATGATAAAATTATTTAATACTAAGTTAAATATTGCTTGGCTATATGGTAAGAATAGCATATGATACCTGAGGGTACACAGTATGCCTCCCAATATCAAGACCTTGAAATTGTAAGAACTATATTGGAACTTTATCTATACCTGAGTAAAATCTTGATTCTTGATCTGGTTTAATTGTGATCACAGCTGCAAGCTTTACATTAGTGTGCTTGATGTTTCTATAGTAATTTGCACAGGGACTTGTGTGGTGGATACTCCATGTCTTGAATACGGTTTTTCTGGAAATCTTTAAGCTTCCTGCCTCGGGGGAAAGTTTTCAGGACAGAGGAGTTGAGCGGTTTGACTGCTGATGAAGGGGACATTTGTTTCTAGCTGTTCTAGCGTGAGTGATGACGGGCACCAACTTTGTTTATTGGATTCCACAACATTACACTTTACTACACACTTATAAAAATTAAATAAATTATTAGTCCAAAGTAGAAATATTTTTTGCTTAAGTTTGTGGAAAACATAAAATAAAGTAGTCAATGAGGAAAAACGCATTAGCTTTCAGACCTTCTTGTATTGATCTGCTTGAGTTGTAAATTTGGAAGTGTTGTCGTATGTTCAGGGATGTTTTATTCATAATTTAAAAAATTAATCAGCATACTTAATGAGGGACAAAGTGGAGAAAAAATAAATTGGTACAGAAATGGTTACTGTACTTTACCAGTACTGTGTGTACTCATGTAAATACTAACACAAGTTCTGACACCTGATGATATTCACAATACTCTCACCCAGCCCAGATATTACATCCTTTGTGAAATATTTGCTGTCTTTTGCTGGTCAAATAGCAGACCAAATGTCAGGCAGCTACTGGCCCGCTTGGCTCTGATATTGTTACGTCTTCCTGTGCCAGAGAAAAAATCTTTCATTTGACATTTATTTTTAACTTGGTCCATTTTTTCAACATTATCAAGTGAGGCTTTTGATTGGTGCACTGATATCCGGTTGGGAACTGACATTGTGTGGTTTGGCGCAGGATCCACGCAGTTATGGTTTTTGTGCCTCGTTTCTGTAAGGTCTTCATTGTTACCTTTTAAAGCCCATTTTCTTACCATTCACCGTCTGGCTGCGTGAAATTCCTCACCGTAATTCCTCGGTGTATGAAGCAACTACAATGCACGGCCTTGTAGCTTGTGGTTATGACAGGATTATGTGGTTGGATTGCATAGTGGGTTTTTTATTTTTTTATTTATTTTTTTTTTTATGAGACCTTGAGTAAGTGACTCGATTGCTCGTCTCGCAGAAGTTTCCGTACTGCCTTTGTCTGGATAAGCAACAATGTCTGTGTTGTAAGGCTGATTTTGCGAGAGATTTTTTTTATTCATCAACCCAATGATGGGAACTTTTTTTTTAATAACTTAAGAAAATTGTTGCTATAGCTAAGACATATCAGTACATGTGTGTAACAGGTGATTGATTCTTTGGCATATTTTCTATACACCTATATTTTGAGCCAAACTGGAGTGAAATTCATGGTCAGGTTTTTAGGTGTGTTTTTTTTTTTATTTTTTTAAATTTTTTTTTTAATAACTTGCCCTAGATTCATCCCACAGATTTCCTTCCCTCTGACACAAAAATCCACTAACAGCATGTTTTCTTCTAAAGAAAACTCCTCCAATTAAAGTCAGCAGTGTCTCTTCTGAATGGTTTTGCACATAAAAAGTCTAACTTGCCACTTGGTTTATTTTTTTCATAAGAAATGCCAGTTTGGGTGGACGTTGCTAAGCAGTGTGAGAGTGTTGGTAAACACTGGCTGAAGTTCCATGTGTGTGTCTTGGCATGGCCGTTCTGCTCCACGCTCCGAACGTGAGGCTCCGGTGAGTCAGCCGCTGTCAGTGCACACACTGACCTGTGCTCAGGTCTGACCTCAGTCCAGTCTGCATGTCTGCACTCAACTGGGCATGAAGCACGTCTCCCTCCGTCAGAGTGGTTGTCTTTATGTCTCTCTTTTCTGCTCTGTCTCCCTACCTTATCAGACGTACGGCTGCCAAGAATGATGTGGCTGATGTTGAGCCAGACAAGTAACATGGTAGCTCAGTGTCTGCCTTTAAGTGCTGAATCTAAATTCAGCAATCTTCTCTCTTCCCCATTCCTCTAAGAAGCAGGGTGACGACGAATTTCAGTTTTGCAAAAGGCATGCAGTCCATGCATGAATGCTCACTGCAGCTTGCACCTTCATGTTCCTGTGAAAGCATTTGACCTTCAGTTCTTCAACATCTTTACACACCCTAGTATTGCCACAGCATAGATCTTTAATGAAGATGCAGGATAAGCCTGTAAATGGGTCACCGACCACCTTTCTGGAGAAGGCTTTGCGCTGCTTCTGTAACACACTTCGTTATTAAGTATAGGGAGTTTCCTCCATGTTGATCTGAGTTGCATAAATTGGCTGAGACTTTACTGCTTAAGCTCAAGGGTGGTGGTTTAATGCCTTGTTTACTATAAAGCTTAATGCTTGTTTTTTAAAGTGGTCACATTTAAAGTAGTCTCTGATGCTCCGCCCACAGCTCTCTAAGCGCCTGATATTTTGATTTATATTAATTCATTATGGCTGACACGCTGATCAAAAGTGGCTTCCAGGTGAGCCGAGTAGATGATGGAGGAGTAAGTGCCTTACTCGAAGCTGTAACAGTGACTACATGGAGGAACTCCTAACTTTCCAGTAAGTAGCACAAAGCCTTTTGTACCCTTGTCTGGCCATTAGCTTCAGAATCAAGGATTTGCAATCTGATTGGCTCTCTGCACTATTGCCTGTAGACACTACATTACACAGCAGTACATTGTGGTTTTTCGGCAACAAGATTTTTTTTCCCCTTTTTAGGTTAAGACAGGAGAGCGAGCCCTGTGAGGGAAAGACCACTTCCTTACGCAAGTTATAACAGAAACTGACTGACCTGTTGCATGGATTAAACAGCATTGATGTGTTATTTTTTTGCTTAATGAGTTTTTGTTTGAAATAGTTGAGGGTAAACATGGTAAAGGGTTTCACAGGACGATGCCGTTTGACTTGAAACCGCAGCGTAGGCAGTTCTTGGCCACGTTTAGTGCTGTATGAAAAGTCTGGCTTGTGAGACTATGATTAGTAATTTACACTCCTTTTTTATGAACATTTATTTATCTATGTTACAGTCCAACAGGCAGCAGCAAGTCTTTGAAATCACCATTATTGCTCGATTAGCGTGGAGATGAGATGACCTTTAGAGAATTTTTTTTTTTTTTTTTTTTGCACTGTGGGGTTTGGCCGCTTGTAGACTTCCTCCCTTCAGACTTCCCCAACTGGAGTTCTGAAATGTGCAAGCTCAGCACACAACCCAGGCAGACCCATTGTTTTAGCGTTAGCATGGTGCTTAGAGATTTTACAACCAGCTATAGTATTACATGATATCTATACCCAAAGAAAAACCTTTTTGTTAAAGCAGCTGTAATTGATATTCTTTCTGAATTGTGCTGTAGGTGTGTTGTAGCACCTGCTCAGTGATGTTGAATCATGCCGCTCAGATTCTCTTTTCTTCTGGGCCTTCAAGTTCATGATTGTGCCTCTGTATATATTAAATGGATTGATTGATTGGTTTTTCTTGGTGAAAAGTCTGGCAAGACTGAACAAGCTCACACCCTCAGAGAAATGACAGTTCCATTTAAGTGCCTCCCCCAGCAAACCTGTAGCAAACACCCAACATGTTTCTTTCTTGCGATTTCTTCACTTCTGTCCCGCAAGTGTGGATCTTCACTAGCTTGTTCATCAATGTTTTATGAACTGAAATAAAAAAAGAAACAAGTGTAAAATTGGAAACAATGAAGCTTGTACAAAAAATGGTCATGTTGACAAACGTGAACTTCTCCAAAACATTTGTCATGTTTCTGTGATTCTCCGAGTTCCTCTTGTCTTGTTCTGCTTTTTTGGGGGGTTTGACATGTAGCAGTCTTTTAATGAGACCAGTCATGAGGAAACAAGGCTTTGAAAAAGGTCAGAAATGGGAAGCGACACTCCTTTCATTTGCTTGGAGAGTGTGTGGTATCCAGACCTGCTGACTGAGCCACTAAGAATGACCTTTTATTAAATGAAGGCTATTATGGTAAGGCCCTTGTGGCAAGCCTGCAGTGGAGCCTTAAGCACGCAAATAAAGGTTAGATTAAGGTCTCCACTGTGCTCCTGGCTTATTTGTGTTTTCCTTTAATAAACCAGTGATTGTTTTAACTTTGTTGAAACTTCAGTGTTAATGTAGAAAAATCCCCCCCCCAATTGCCACTGGGGCCAAATTCCAGAAACATCCAAACTCTGAAACCTTCTCAGTTGTATAACCATGGTGATTACAGTTAGGACAGCAAAAGGTACAAAAAGTTGGAGTTCTGAAACATCCTGATTTGCCACAATCCCTAAAAGTGACCTTGTTTTATACTACAGCACTGCTGAATTCTTGATACTGATTTCGCAGGAAGTGTTGATTTAATTTTCTACAACAGCAGCCCTGACAGTAGTTTCAACTACGTGGCAAATCACAGGTCGAAATTAATGTGCTTGTTCGTATCTTGGCAGGCTGCATTTGTTTTAGGCTTATTGACTTCAAGAGTGGGGGCAAAAAGAGCCTGGTGAGGGAATGCCTGTTTATAGTTGCTATTATGTTAGTAGTAATGCGAACTAACTGCAGACTTTGCACAACATTAAATGTAACTATAAATGGATAAAAATGTATTGTGCATCATTCCTTCATATATTTAAAAAATTGCAATCGTTTGCATCAGCTTTGCATCAGGCTAGGCTAGACCACACCACCAGTCACTGATTTAGCTATGACACCATGTCCCCAAGAGTCCTCTAGTGTTATGCTTGCTTTATAGCTAACAGTGCAGCATGTGTTTGGTTGGTTAACTAGTATCATCTACTGTATTATTCCTATTTTGCCACCTTGGATTTAGAATTATGGTGGAACTCTGATGTGTTTTCTGTCTTAATGTGGGTCTCCAGGCAGGTGTGAACCCAGTAATCGCATTCGGGTGTGGACCAAAACAACTGTTCCAAGAGAGCTTAAGCGAAGTGGCGCAGTGTAGCATGGTTCAGTTGCAGTGAAAAAGTGATTTGATGCAGAATCCAGTCCTCCCTACACCCTGTATGTGGTTTGAAATAATGGCTTTAACATCCTTTATAGTGGTCTACATTTCAAATGGGATTAACCACACTGGTTGCTAGGTAACGGTCATGACAATTGACATGGGCCTCCTAAAGTACACTTGTCAGATCTTAACTCCGAAGTAACTCTTAAGCAGATCTTGAGTTCTGGATACATGCAACTAGACTGTGGAATACTAACACTGTCTGGTATGTTTCCTTGTGAGACTCGGCGCACAGTAAACTGACGAAGTGAGACGAGAGCAGCAGAGGCAGCAGCTTGGCATGTGACAGCATGTGAAGGTTTTATCGAGAAACAAAGTCCACATTATCTGCCTGAGTCACATTGGCCACCACGCCTGCCAGCAGGAACCACTTCCTGTATTGGTGTCTCCCCTCCCCCTCCCCTTTGTAGCATTGGAACTCAGTGGAGACCATATCTTTATTTTTGACTGGGACCATCTATGGTCAAATAAAGCAGATTCACTTCGATCCTGTATAAATACAAGATGGTAATGAAGTAGTAGAAAAGGTCAGCGCGAATCAGTCGTATCTGGCCTGTGCAGTTGCCATTTTTTCCAGATCCTATTCCATGTGTGCCAATGCCATATTTAATTTTACTTCTAAACCGAGATTTTCTCAGTGTTCCAGTTGCCTCGCCGAGGGCAGGCATAGTTGAACATCAGTTTTCAGGATTTGGTTTTAGTTGGGGTCATTTTTATCAAGTTACCATAGTCACAATGTAAGGCAAGTGGGCAAGTGATTAGAAGATTGTGAGTTCAAATCCTACCACTTACAAGCTGCTGCAGTTGGGTCCTTGAGCAAGCCCATTAAACTTCAACTGCTCAGTTGTTCAGGTTTTAACAGACTTGTACTGTATTTCTGTCAGTACAAAAAAATGGTACCCTTGTTTCCCTTGTGTATGGTGTGACTTTATACTCACTCACAAGTGTAAATAAAAGTTATTTTGGTGTACCCATTTGGTTGATCTTGATGATTCATAGCTGTGATGAGGTCCACAAGAGCATCTGGATGCAGAATAGTTTCACTTTAGAAGCCAGAGTGCGTAGTCGTCTTTAACACGCACCTTTCCTTGTGTGATTCACTTGAATGAATTGTTCTCGATACATGCGAGGGCTGCTCATAGAGCTGTGGTTCTTCTGGTCCAGAATACAGTTGAAATTCTATGAAACATGTTTGTCTGTTAGACAGTCGTAAGCAGTGTGATGGATTAATATAGAGAACAGAATCTTTCAGGAAATGAGTTTGTGTACCTCTCGTAATCATGCAATGGTGCAGGAATGTTCTCTGTTGGTGTTATCTAAACCACATACTTGGATGTCTTCATGTGGATCAGTATGTATGTTCTGTAATTGTTTGGAAGCTACATAATCTCAGGAATTATGTCTCATCCATGAGCCATATCTCACACCTACCACCAAGCACGAGGGTACAGTGAGTGTAGTTATTGCTCTCCTCCAAGTGTGTTTAGTTGCTTAGCTATAGATGCGCAGACATTTTCCTTCAGAACCTGCAAAGCTGTCCAGCGCTAAGCTACTGAACACTCTTAAAGGAGATCAGTAGCTGTCCTCATTTGTACACCTGAACTAACGGATATCTCTGATTGGTTAACTCCATGCTGTCTGTCCATTTTTGCTTTCTTGGGCTTGGGATCTGACAATTTTTTTTATTTTTTTTTTTATTTCCACCATTTGTCTGCTTTCTACAAGGCTAATGTCTCTGTCTACCTCTGCAGATATGAGACGGGTGGTGCGGCAGAGTAAGTTCCGGCACGTGTTCGGCCAGGCGGTGAAGAACGACCAGTGCTACGATGACATCAGGGTGTCCCGGGTGACGTGGGACAGCGCCTTCTGCGCCGTCAACCCCAGATTCGTCGCCATCATCGTGGAGGCCAGTGGCGGCGGAGCGTTCATGGTTCTGCCTCTTCAAAAGGTAACACTTGCAGAAGGAAATTACGATGTGTATTATCGACTGATGAGCAAGAGACAAAATTCATGCTGGTTTGTAGACGGTATAATCCATTTCATGCATGTATTTGACTGATGCTTTTGTTCAAAGTGATACAATCCAGACCCAGAACTGATTAATTGTTGGTCAGGGTCAAGGGCCATCCACTGCACAGCCTTCCACTGACTTGAACTAAACCCTTGGGATATTGCCATCCCCCAGGCCAGACAAATGCACAATGTCTTCTGTCATGTCTCGGTTCACTTCAAATCACTGTTAGGATTTTTTTTTAGGAATATTGTTCTATTTTTTTATATGCCAGTAAAGCCAGTTAACTGCAGTATGAACATCAGCAGCAGTTTTAATAATAAAACAAGAATCTCTGACTTTACATTATCTACAATCCTTGGTCTTGGATTTTAAGATCTTGAAGTGTTTTAAAGTGCTTCTGAAATCAAAAGATGTGTTTCTTAAGAATTAAAATATATGTCAAAAGTGCTTTTTGTACATGTTCCTTAGTGTTACGGACACCAGTATGATGTCTAGGGAAAAAAATAGTGTTGGAGAATTCTTTTAATATTATAGTTTGTCACATCTGGGAACCTGATTAAAGGTTATTGATCCTGTACTCGTATTGTGTTTGTCCAATTATAATACTCTTTAGAATGGAAATGTCTTTCCCCTGGAGGCAGGTCTTGCTCTACAGTTAGAAGCCAACATTGTTGGTGTCTTTTGGTTGTGTGTCTTAACAGCCATGTGTTGGTTGAAGAAAAGGTGGTTGACGTTTATTTTGAAGAGGTTGGAAGGTTGGCCACTTTACAGAGACGTGTTCTATTACTCGGCGTCTGTTACTCAGACTGATCGAAAGCATGGTTCGTCTTTATACACTGTCTAAGCATCTCCATCAGTAAGTAATCTCATAACGTTAGATGCCAACCTCGCGTCTCTCCATCACCACCTGTGCTTCTGCGAGTCGATTTCGGCTAAATCAAATCCGGAAATACGCAGGACCTTGTTATTTATGATGTATGAAAGCGCCGGTGAGAAATCCTTCACAGTTTAAAACCACGCTCTTCTTAAACTCTTTAAGCTTGTTTGGATTCGGAATTGAATTGGAGTGTCTCAACTGATATGTGGCTGCTATGGAAATCAGTCAAGCCTCATACGTTTTCCCTGCATCCTCAAGGGTTTCATCAGGGGTTCTTCAATTTCCGGTTACCTCAACACGCCATGACTCTGACTTCCTGTTTCAAAAGGAAATGCATAAACATGCAGAATCAAACCATGGCTCTCGAGCTGTTTCATGGGAACGGCTGCTGGCACTCAGTCCTCCGTGTTTGCAGCTCAAGGAGGCAAGCGAGAAAAGCAGTCTGATTGGCTGGGACTTTTCCATGAAGGATCCCACAGGGTCACGTGTAAAATGTGTGCTCTGGTGGTTTAGGAGAGGACGGCTAGTGTGAAAGCAGCCCCCATTTCCACTGAAAATCGGTTGTGCTGTTACCAGAGCCGGTTCTCATTTCCCGCTTCTGGGAAATTAGATCCCTCTGCTCTGAAATCATCCATTTTTCCCTCCCTTGTCCGGTTTTAGCAGAAACGATATCCTTTCTTGATCTCTTTCGTCGACCTCTAGTCATATCCAGAGTGCTGCCGTATCGACATTTTTCTCTGCCTCAGCAGAGGGATTGTGCAGCGTCTGTCACCCTGTGATGTAAGCGGATCACAGGTCCTGTTCAGCAGCAAGACAAACCGGTCTGCTGTGCAATACGAGCGTTGGCCCACTGACTCCATCAGGGATCCTTTAACCCCAGAGCTAAATTTTCTTGGCCTCCTAAACCCCAGTGACCTTCTGTTGTCTCTGCCTCGGCCTGTGTCTGACCTTAGGGGAGCCGGGGAACCCGTTTGGCTTTACAAAGACGCAGGCTTTGCTTGCACCCGATTTCACCGTGGCCTTTACATTTTTGTGGTGTAAACAATTATACCCATGTTGTTGTTGGCTCTCACGGCTCCTCTTACAGTTAGATGTAAAACTGGTCTCGGATCATGGTCTTCAGCGTCAGCGTCTCAATAAAGACACTTTGTCTCTGAGGGACCTGAATGTTTACAGGTCTGTTTAAAAGACTCAATAAGCAGGTTTTGAAGTGGTTTGAAGACTGCAAGTTCAATGACTACCTTATTTTCCTGCTGGCCTAATGAGAATTTGAGGGAAAAAAATTCGTGTGAAGCCATTTACCAAAAACTACTCGGCCTCTTCTTATTTCGCTGTACCAGAAAAATCAGTTTATCACCCAGTTTATCGCCATGACAACATCTCTAGCTAGTCGTATTCATAGCCACTTTTAAAATAAGGCATGAGCAATTAAAAAAAATATTTATATCAATGATCGGTTTATATGGAATTAACCGGGGGGGCGGCATTTTACTGATAATTGCAACTAAATAATCAGTGATGAGGTTAAGTAATCAACAGTGGGGTGTTGGGATGAAGCGCCATTATTGTTAGCACCCTGAAGTTAATTATTTTCCAATAACATCCTGTCATTAAGTACTTTATTTCTCTTACACCACATCAATTGTTCCAATTTTTTATTTATTAAAGAAATAACATGTACTTTTTATCTGTTACGTTTAATGTTGTGAAATGTCCACGAAACGAGCGAAATACTTAGCAGCTATAAACAGTCGTTCCTTCACCAGTATCTCAAGTCAACGTGGAAGGATCCAGTTAAGTGTCAGTGCCCTGTGGCAGGCTTGCTTGAGTTTTAAGAGCATTTCTAGAGTAGCGGGTCTTAATTCATGAAGTGATTTTATGCTGCAAAATAAAAATTGATGCTGGAGATAGGAAAACACATTTTGCGAAAAACACGAGGTGAAGTAGAATCGTTTTGACCCCTAGAGGCCACTCGGTTTAGCCGCACAGCTGTCGCTGGTGGAGACGGAGTCTCAGTTTACCACAAAACGACAAATCTGTGGCCAGCTATTAGAGGATACTGGGAAATGGCCATGACATCAGAGACTTGTGGCACTCAGACAGCACACTGAGGACTGTCATTAAAGCCTTAAACATTTAACCATGTTAATTTGCTTGTTTTGTCAAACTCAACTAGTTCTACTGGATGATGTGTGCATGCCAACATGTAGGCAGTCAGTCTTGTTCTTATAGCATGGGTGTGTTCAGTGTGTTTGCTTTGTGTCATGATTGAAAGTGGAGCCGTTGAGTAATGTTTTCATGAGCACGGCTGTATATTCTGAGAATTGGGTGTGTTTGGAGTTCTCTTTCTGCAAGCTCTTTTGTGGCGGTTTTTTTTTTTTTTTTTTTTTTTTTTTTTTTTTTTTTAAATTAAATTTTCTGAATTTGCCGTTTCTGCCGAAGTTCGTTCCTCTGAGTGTTGTTTAGACCTGGCTAAATACGCCTCATCAACATGGCATGAGGCTGTGGTGTGGTGGCTTGCTTTTTTTTTTTTTTTTTTTTTTTTTTTTTTTTTTTTTTTTTTTTTTTTTTTTGGTAGTTTCACTTTCCGATCTTTATGTTTTGGGTTTTTTGGTTTCTTTTTCTTTTTTTCTCCCCCTTTCCTTCTTCAGCATGTGTGTAAGGCAACGTGACACACGCATAACGAGTGGGCTCGTCACGTCTTGTTCGAACTCTCTGAGAAGCTTTTGTGAGGGCTCATGGATTCTGCCCCGCTGTTAACACAACGCTCACCTTCTCAGTTCTAAATTCTCACACGCACGTTCAGAGTGTGTATGCGTTTGTCTGGAGCCCATCTGGTCCTGCCGTCCTGCTCTCACTGGTCTTTCTGGCGAATCTTTTGTTCCCACATGTGCGTCCCAGGCCTTTGTCTACAGCTTCTGTTCTGCTTCTCTAGCTCACGCCTTCACACTCGGCGTCTCTCACTAGGACTCCTGCTGCTGTAAGCCTTATTCATGCCCAGCTTCATGTACTAATGCATGCACCCTTGTTTTAGACTTTCCACAAATGTGGAATGAAGATTAAAACCTAAAAACTAATTAAAACCTGAAGAGTGCTTCAATTTTCCCATTTGACTATTTGGGTTAGCTCAGCCTTCAGCAAACTGTTATACAGCATGCACATCTTATAGAAGTCACTGAAGGGAGAACATTTTAAATACATGTATTCATTTACTACAAAATAAATTTGTAGTTACTTTTTAAAATATTTTCCAATACCTGTGATGGATTACAAAAGTCTCCTTTTGTAGGACAAGATTTTAAGCAGATAGAAGTTATTTGAAGATGTAAAGATTTAAGATTTTTCATTAAAATGATATCAATATTATATTCCCACATCGTCCAACCCTACTGTTGAACAAGCTTGGGAGGCTCCGAGCATGGATTACTGTACACGTTGCATGGTGTCAGTCATTAATGTAACTATAGTAGGACAAAAGCAACCAGTGTTTATTGGTTTGTCTCCTAGACGTCAAGCCGTGTGTCATTTCTGCCTGTAGTCATCTCTCAATCAGCAGCGTGTGTGTGTGTGTGTGTGTGTGTGTGTGTGTGTGTGTGTGTGTGTGTGTGTGTGTGTGTGTGTGTGTGTGTG
>JAQQZX010000014.1:2831708-2841984 GCA_030068355.1 Notoglanidium maculatum | reverse complement strand
TGTGTTCAGTCGGACCTGTTCCAGGATGATTTGTATCCGGACACGGCGGGGCCCGACTGCGCCATCGAGGCCGAGGAATGGTTCGATGGCAAAAACGGCGACCCCATCCTGATCTCGCTCAAGGACGGCTACATCCCGGCCAAGAACCGCGACCTCAAGGTGGTCAAGAAAAACATTCTGGACAACAAGCCCAAGCCCAGCAAGAACGCAGAGAACAACGCCGCCGCCGCTCCTGTCGCCAAACCGGCCCCCGCAGCCCAGAGTGTCGTACGTTTCTGACCCTTTTCTATGCTTTTCCTTTTTAAACCACTTCCTATCATCTGTCCTGATCAGTTTTTGTGGTTCGCACTTGTGCTTGTAACACATAACCACATCTTCATCTTTACTGTGTCAGCTGCTCAGAAGTGCTAATTTTTGCATGTTGTGCAATAAATCCTCTCCATCCACATGCGAGTTTGAAACACAGAGACAGGATGATTTAGTTCTTCATAAATGTATAGGTTCGGTCCGTAGGTTATTCAAATATCAAAACCACAGATTTGTGTCTTATAGTACAGAAGCTTTTTCCACATCACAGCCACCACAAACATGACTCCGCCCGCCCTCTGTACTAACAGGAAAACGTTACTATATAGCGTCCACCGTACAAGTCCCTGTGTAAGCTGTTAGCATGTAAACGTTAATGTGTTCGTTAATCTGAATCTGTATTCCTGAAGCTTTAATTAATCAACACCTTCTGACCAGTCAGAAATAAGAATTCCTGTAGTATAAATAGAAATATTGTGTATCTGTTTCACAGAGCGTTTCCTCCATACACAGATCAAGCGAAACGTTTCATGGTTTTTGACTGAAAACTTAGTCTTAGATTTCAATCGGTCACGTTTTGATTCTGGTCTGTTTGTTTTTACAGAAAGGCGAGGCGAAATTGGACGAGGTGCTGAAAGAGATCAAATCTCTGCGGGATCTGGTGAGCAGTCAGGAAAAGCGAATCGCCAAGCTCGAGGAGCAGTTGTCCCAGATGGACGTCTGAAGGACCCAGTCCCTTTCCCCCTCCCCAGCTACTGTTCAGGAAATTCTATTGGCCAGGTGGGCGGGACTAGTCTCTGCCAGTCACCGCGACTTCATTCCGCCTGAGACCTGCCCAACATTCCAAGCTGATCTCTTTCTTTCCTTCTTTCCTTCTCTTTTTTTCTAACCCCTTGAACCAGTTCCATTTGCAAAACGGCAGAGTGAGAGAGACGGAGCATAGTCTTCTCTCAAAAGCCAAGAATTTCTTTTTAGTAAACCTTGTTCCAAAAGTGGCACTTGTGTTTTATTTGGTGTTTTTCAGGTGTTAAGCATTCTTTTCTTTTTTTTCTTAGAGTCCAAAAAAAAAATCGTGACCAATATTCCAATGTGAAGCATTCGCTGACCTTGTGTGCTCAAATATTGAGATCAGTATTGTATTCCTCAGCCTCCCTTCTTCTTTGTTGCCAAATTTTTAGAGGAGGCTCAGACATGGGTCACCTTAACAGTATTTGACCAATTTTTTTTTCTTTTTTCCCTTTTTTTTTTTTTTTTTTTTTAAAATACACTTAGTCCACTTTGTACTAATAAGGGACATTGCAATAGGCTGGTAATGCAAGTGAGGGGATTTATTTGATGTGTCTGACCATTTAAAAGGTCTCTATACAAGAAATATTCGTGTTTGAAGCTAATTTTAACCAAGCAGGCTGTATGTACAGATTGACAGAGGAAAGCAACATCCACATACTAAAACAGTTTGATCTTTATTCAGAATTCTCTTTAAACATCAACATTTACAGTATTCTTTTTGCTGTTTGGAAAAGGTTTGTATAGTGGTGTAACTTTTCAGCATTATTCTGGTGGCCATGAACACTGAGCAGTCATTGAGATCTGACGTTTTTGGGGGTTTTTTCCATTCCAAAAACTTTTCTCTTTCCTAGAAAAGTATCTTTTTATTATCCTAAATACATGAAATAAATTTTTTTTTTTTTTTTTTTTTTTTTTTTTTTTTTTCCTCCCTCCCTTCTAAATTCCCAAATACATTCCTGGATTTCCCCCATTCTTGTGTCGTTGGATAAGTAGTTGAATTTAGAGTTTCAAATGGAAGAATCCAGAGGAAATACCGCATCATTGGTGTTCCACATGGTTTTGCTTGTTCGTTTGTTTTTTAAGTATAAAGGCATCTCTATGATTCAGTATTTGCATTTTATATCAGATCGATTCTGTAATACGAGCAGGCCCCGAATTTGGATCAAGGCTCTTTAATCAGTTGGATAAACATTGGAAAAGTGATATTTGAACAAACTAACACCAACATGGTCGAGAACTTTTCCTTTACTGTTAGCCGTGATTGTTCACCAATCCACCCTTTTCTTTCACTGTCATTTTTGTTCTGATCAAAGTATTAAAATTTGTAACTCCGAATTTAACCTCATAACACCATTATCTCACTCTTAGTTCCTCAACCAGTTTTACAGAAGAGGTTTGTCTGGATGATATCAGTGGAGGTCTAGACTGACACCCATGCCCTACTCTTCACTTCCTGTTTCTGTTGTGCAGGAAGCGACTGCCCCGCTCTCTTAGCCATGCAAAACCAACGCTTTCTTAGGGTGTAGCTCACGTTTGTCTAGACTGTCTTACATCCTAAAGTCTACTATAACTGAAGAGTAACAAACTCTGACTCAGATTGCAACATGCTTGAGGAGCGACAGGGTCAGGGGAATATAATGGTGCTTTCATACTTGGCTTTTTTTTTTTTTTTTTTTTTTTTGTGCTGGCCAGAGCACTTTTTGTGCTGCTATGGGTGGGAAGCATCTTTCATGACATACTGTAAGCATAACTACACAGCTAATATCAGCTAACTAACTAGCCTCATATTATTGGTAATAAATATGAAATGAACATTGATGACCAGGAAGCTGTTTGCCTTTGCTGTACCAGAGAATCAAGCGAATCTGAAGTGCTTGTGTGACTTTACTCCATGCAGCTTACAAGTAAAGTGAGCCATCATGTCATGTACCAGTGAATGTCCTAAAAACTGTTATATTGTAATATTGGCAATGAACATTTTTCCATTCAAAACATCCTCCTATTACTTCATTAATGATTCCTTTTTCACTCATTTCCCAACTTGTGATTGGAAACTGATTGGTTTGGAGGTGAAAATGCACTTGACATCATGTGAAATGTGTTTCGACCTCGGAAGCTCGCTGGGGGTCACAAAAAAATAAGAGAGAAACGAAGCAAGTATGAAAGCACCCTATGAACGTTTCTGTTTTAATTAATGTAATTACCTCTATGGCTTACACTCTCTTTTTCCTTTTTGGCCTTTACTTCGTTCAGGAACTGAGAGGTGTTTGCAGGTGTTTTACATCCTCTTTTGTTGCTCACGCCACCTACAAGAAACGTCCAGTACATTTCTCACTTAATGTGTCTTCATTCATACCCAGTTTTAGATAAAAAGATTTTAGATGAGACTTCAGTGAGTAGAGAGCTTTTTATTTACATGCGCCATCGCAACGAGAACAGTGAGCCAATGGAGGGGAGGTTTATGTGGTGTGCTATTTTTGATATGCTAGCTAGGTTTTTATGGAGAATGCACACATGGAAGTTTGGAAAGATTTACTGCATCTGAATTTGTAGATTGGTTTAAGGCAGGAATGATGTGGAGGGCAAGCGTGGTAGGGTTTGGGACCAATTTAGTGTTGATGCCTTTTAGTTTGTAGCAATTATGTCCCTCATAGAATTGAGGGGTTTTTTTTATTTTTATTTTTTTTTATCGTGGCACCATTTGATTTCTTGAATCTGATTGGTCAAAGGTATCATTTAACATTCTTTAAAAAATAAAAATAGTTTGGCTTGCCAATTGGCTTTGGGGTCATAACAGTAAGTCCACTTCACACACCTCTGTCATTGATTTTTGTCCAGTTACTCAACGCTGTGTTTTTATATTCCTCCAAAACCATTCCATAGAGCAGCGGTGAGTAGTTTCAGGATTGTAGTCAGTAGCTTTAAACTAAGAAAAACACTGAACATATGGCTCTACAGAACATGATGCGAAATGCTAAACTTCAGGTGGTCAATTAGCGTTATGCAAATATATCTTTAAGCATAAGACTCTTAAAGATGTATTTTCATCATTGCTCCATTGGCTCAGGTTAATTTAATTTGTAATCAATCGTACCAATAGGACACATTGTTGGTTGGATCCCACTGCCTCAATTTCTAGTATTGGGGAAAATCGGACTTATGTTTTCACTGATACATTGATTTTTTTTTTTTTTTCTTCTCCCATTTAAAGTGGGAAATGTGATTTATGAAGGTTGTGATGGTTGATTTTCCTCCAAGGTTATGGTGTTGTGATGTAACAGAGTAGGTGACGAACTCAAAGGATATTTGTAGGTTGACGAGAAGCTTGAACTAGGAAGCTTGGCGTATGTGATTTCATGAAATGCTCTGTAAATAACCACACTTTATTCCAATGCTGCCTCTGTCAAACTGCATAAAAAAACAAAGCCATAGTTTCCAAAGTCTCCTTGTTCACTTTAAATGGAACCTAAAGTGAATAAACCCAATAAAATCTGAAAGAAAAACAACCCAGCCTCCTTGTTATTTCTACATTTCTCACATTTATAAAGCTTTAAGTAAAAAAATAATTGGGGACTACTTTGTGGCCTGCATTTGAAGAGGAACCTTGATGGTTGCATAATTAGCTGTCGTCATTGTCATTTGCTTGTAACTTGTAGGATTAGGGAACTGCAGCTGAAACTGACTCCTATTCGCTCGTATGACGTTTGCGTCACAGTTTGAAACCTCAGCTTGGTCTGACACTGAGGCAACTTCCTGCATTAGTATTTAACAGCGTGTTTGAAGCGGTACAAGCCATTTGAGTCGGTAAAGGCTGCCAACCTGACATCAGGTATTTATGCTCAGTATGTGTATATAGATTTACTTTTATATTCTGTTATGTAATGGGTACAATCATTGATTTGATTTATGGAAATGATCCATAGGGGTAGTTTACAAAAGTACTTGGGAAGTAGGTACAACATTGCTCTAGCAAGCAAGAACATTGTAATAAGTACTAAGGGAGTGGCATATTTTTCTTACAACTCTAAGTATATTCATAGTTTGAAATAGTTTTCATAGTTTGAAAAATTAAGTGATGTACAGGATACTCATCAAAAGGAAGTGCATGATATGCTAATAACATGTGGTGTACACAACAAGAGAAGTTCCACGTTGCATGAGCCAAACATTGCGGTTAAAATACTAATCCGATGTGCAAAAATAAAAAACTGAGGTGTAGTGGGTTTTTTGTGTTTTTTTTTTTTTTTTTTTTTTTTTTTTTTTTTTTTTTTTTTTTTTTTTTAATATATAAAAATGTCATTTTTGAAGATACAACATGACAAATGTCATGAGTTGTTTGTGTGTTTTATGCAATCCTTCTCCAAGATGTGTCTTTTCTTTTGCTCTACAGCTAATAGCCATGACTACCAAGCTCGGCTTGAGGTTGTTTCTTTTTCTGCTGACTGTGAGCAACTTGGCCGCAGGCAGACCTTTACTTGGTGTAGAAGAGAAGAATCCACAAAATACAACAGTCTCCAACTCCACACAGCAGTTTAACAATGAAACTGAAATTCAGTCAATCAGTGGATCTTCAGAGACCACAGAGATTGGAGAAGAACAGTCTGATGCAGCTCTGAATACTTCAGAAATCTCCCACAGCCAACCTTCATGGGGAAATGGAACTTCTGGAAATGCTCATAACGTAGAAGGAACTGAAACGAACAGCACCAAACACCGCTCAGCAGGTAACGAAAGTTTGGCAGGTACTGAAAGTCCTCCGCAAACCTCATTTCCTGAGAAAAATGGCAGTTCGGACCCCACGGTGCCAAGATCTGCTCCCACATTTTCGGCCTCAGTGGGACCTAAAAACGGATCAAATACCACAAACGCGGTCCCTATTGTGGTGACGACGCCTCATATGGTCACAGATGGACCTTCCAGGTCAAGAATGACAGACAAACCAATGGTTCCATCAACCTCAGAAATCACCACTCACAATCACCCGCCAACTGAGCCACATGGCACTCAAAAACCAAACAAATCAACCACCAAAGTTTGTCCTACAGCCGAATCAAAAAAGGAACGTATTGTGGGTCGGTGCCTCATCGCCATCGCCAGTTTGGCTATCCTAGCGACCATCTTCATCATGACCACCATCATCTTGGCCACAAAGTTGGCAGGCAGCAGGTACAGGCACAGGGCGAACCTGCTTCACGAGACAGAGATGGTCTGCATATCTGCCCTCATGAACGATTCCGATCATCCCATGCCCACACCGAGGCACCCTAAAAGCAACGGTGCGTTGATCCCCATTACTGCGGATGACGACGGTGACGATCTCACCCTTAACAGCTTCCTGCATGATACGGAAGGTGCGGCATAAACGTTATGTTTATGATTTTAAATTTGACTGAAAACCAAAACAACCATGCATTGAGGATGAAGATGGGTTGATTCCATTCCGTTCAATTCTTCCTTCCTGATGTGGAATGTGTGATGAAGACATCTTTGTTTTAATCAATCTTTTCTATGTTACTCTTAAACAAGACTGAAGAACTCTGTAACCCTGAAGGTTTCTCAGAAAACCAGAAACTCACAGAACTTGAATCATTTCTGGAATACTCTATAGCGCAAACTGAAAAAAATGTCTGCACTTGGTCACTACCAAATTTGTCGTATGCTGATGCGTACATAGAGATTAGTTTCCTCTAGAGGCCCAACAGAAGCTGGTTGTCATCACAGATGATATTTGTGTTTGTACTGATGTTGCATAGGAAGTGTGTGAACCTGTTAGTCTGACGAGAGGAAGAGGAAGTTCGTTTTTAAATATTCTTTTGCGTCTGTGTGTGACAGAAGACGCCCTAGTGTGAGCAACCTTGAACTGTGGCCGCCTTTTAGTCGAAACTGCATCAGAATGTACTTTGGCAACTTCCTGACTTCATAAATACCCATACACATGCAAATTTATACACGTAGATGAAATGATCTGCTTTACACATGCTCTTTTATGGTCCAGTTTTTAAGGACGCTCCTACTAGATGGCTGTTAGTAATAATGTGAAACGTTCATCATCATTTGACTGTTGTAATCCTTTTTTTTTTTTTTTTTTTTAATACTTCCAAGTCAAATGACTCATGTCTTGTTTCCAGTCACCTCTTTCATGATTCACAAGTTCCAAACAATAGGTCAGGTGCTGGTTTGTTATATGCATGTGCAAGCAACATCATTCAGAGATTTCTATTAGTAGTGTGCATCACGACAAGGATCACACCAGACTCCCCATAAAAGACGCACGAGCAGGTGGTCAGATATTTAACGTAAGGGAGAGAAAAGAAGTAGTAACATTCATCAGCATGAGTTGTTCTGCATAATGTATTTGCCATGTTGATTCATTCATCTTCAGTAACTGCTTTTTTTTTTTTTAAATGGTTAGCATTGTTTTATGGTTAAAATGTTGAAAAATAGAACCAACTTACCAGTTGGTACAATCTGAAGTAATGTGATATACCTTGTCAAAAAAAAAAAAAAACTTCCTGCAGGACCGGGTGATAAAATGGTCAGAATTTCTTCAGTAGCAATTGAAGTGGAATTAAAGAAACATTCACACCTCTGGGGTTTATTATAAAACAGTGAAATAGATCTGAGATATCAACAGAAGCAGGTACTCAGGAGACTTCTCTAATACATTAAACATTTTTTTCCTTTGGACTCAAAACATAAGATGTTGTTTTAGGCCGCGTCTTTGCACCACCAGCCTCTTTCATGAAAAAGGCAGATGTATCAAGCAATATATCAACAGCTCTTAAACGTTCATTCCCTTTTAGTAAGTGCGTTATCCTGATCCACCAGTCCATCGCAGAGTGTCTCAGACACTCATTCCCATTGAGGGCAATGTAAAGTAGCCAGTCCATCTACTGGCATGTTTATAGGAGGATGGAGGAAACCGACACAGACATGAAGAGAACAAAATAAAACTCCACACAGACAGTAACCAGAGCTCAGGATCAAACCGGAGACCGTGATGCTGTGAGACGGTTTCTTATTTGTTGCTGTAGCTATAGAGTAGCTACAGTATATTTGTTAATATTCTTCAGAGTTCATTTTAGTTTATTTAAATGGGAATTGCAATAATCTAGGCTTTTGTCTATTCTTAAAAGTTGTGTATTTTATACAAGCCACAGAATTCCAGTACAGTCAGTCTGCATTTAAATGGACTGTAACAGTATGTGACTTTTTTGGTATAGAGGTATTAGGTTATAGAATTAAATCTATAATATTAAAATGGCCTCTGAGTGTATAGTGAGTTAATATTTTCACTTCTTTAAATGTATTGAATGTATCATTGTAACTATACTGCATGTCCTATTGTTTTGTATGATTAAAAACCTGCTGTATGTAATTTACTCGCATGGACGGAGGTTTGTGCTTTATAGACTTTTACCTTATTACTATTGCTCATGCATTGAGCCCTCTGTAGAGATTTCTTTATATTTGATATGATAAACAAACAAAATGTCTTGGTGACACTGAGCAGAAATGAAAGTTTCTGCCTTTTTACCGATGACACGGTCATCTATTTTGTACTTTATTTTTTGTAACACCTGATATAAAGGTGAGATGGAAGCGCAGAGCATAAGATTTCATAAGGATATATTTAAGCAATAATGATGTGAGCTCATATGGGGTTTCTGATTAGGACCATCGAAAATATTAACTGCTCATCTGCCAGATAAATAAATATAATTTAAAAGATGATGTGTACAGGAGGTCTAATTATTTAAAATAGATTTGTGTGATGTATGGTTAACTTCAGCCATCTGTCTATTTATATATACAGTATATAATATATAATCTCCTGTAAGCTTTACAGTAGGCCTGTAGATGGGAGGCTTATTTTAAAACTTGTGCAAACATGAAGTAAGTGTGTGTGTGTGTGTTTGTGGCCAAGACGCTGTAATCGCACAGGCCTGATGAGAGAGAGCAAAAGCCAGGTTCAGAAATAAGAGCTACACCCAGCGCCCACAGAGCCTCACCCATGGGAGGTGCACACCACATAGGACTTCAAACTGAAACTTCAGCCTTAAACATCCAAAATCCTTTTTTTTTTTTTTTTTTTTTAATATTACCGTTAAGCTTTTTGATGGATTGATTTCATACAGAGTGCATATGCTGAATGCTGTGTCCAGACCAGGCAATGCAATATACATATTTCATACATTTTGACTTTCAATTTTACTAAATCAATCATAAACTTCTGATTTAGTAAAAGTAAATCAAGAGTATAGTACACAAGATAGTTATTAATCACATATTTACAGTATTAAGTGTCATATTCAAGAGTTTATTGTGCATTTAGTTTAATAGGACTTTAGTGTATATTCAATAAGTTAAATAATTACTACATTATTTTACAACAGCAGCTCTGTGCTCATTCTAATACCTTACTGTTTCCATAGTAACAACTAGTCACAGGGTCTTGAATGGTGGATGTTCCACTTAAACAGATTAAAAAGCATTTTTGGACACAGTTTCCAGTATCAGAGATAAAGTTAAAGAGAAGTTTTTTGTCCCTGCTGGATATTCAATGATCAACTGTAAATATGTAACTGTATTATGGGCAAGTGGAAACATTTAGGAACAACAGCAACTCAGCCACAAAACAGAGGACCACATAAAGTCACAGAACGGGGTCAACGAATACTAAGGTCCATGGTGCGTAAAGGTCTCCAACGTTCTGCTGATTCCATAGCTGAAAAGTTCCAAACTTCCACTGGTGTTAATGTAAGCACAAAAACTGTGTGGCGGGAGCTTTATGGAATGGGTTTCCACGGCCGAGCTGCTGCATGCAAGCCTCACATCACCAAGTCCAATGCCGAGCATCAGATGGAGCAGTGGAAACATGTTCTACGGAGTGACGAATCACGCTTCTCTGTTTGACGGTCAGATGGGCGGGTGTGGGTTTCCTGGGAGAACGTTACCTGCCTGACTGCATTGTGCCAATTGTGAAGTTTGGTGGAGGAGGGATAATGGTGTGGGGCTGTTTTTCAGGGTTTGGGCCCCTTACATCCAGTGAAGGGCAATCTTAATGCTTCAGCATACCAAGCCATTTCTTCCAACTTTGTGGGCACAGTTTGGGGAAGGCCCTTTTCTATTCCAGCATGACTGTGCCCCAGTGCACAAAGCAAGCTCCATAAAGACATGG
>JAQQZX010000014.1:2774274-2806972 GCA_030068355.1 Notoglanidium maculatum | reverse complement strand
CTCGAGAAACGTTGTCTCGTTTCACTGTACACTGTACCACATGTATACATTGGAATGACAATAAACACACTTGAACTGGAACTTGAACTTGAGAAGCGAGGCTGGGGCTGATTTCTTTTGTCATGGATACAGCTGTGACAGTTGTGTCAAGTGATGACAGTACGAAACAAGATTTGAGCTCCATTTGTGCTGAGATTTTTCAGCCCATTTCGCTGACACATCTGTGACATGTCATCCAGCAGTGACTGAAATACAGTGTAATTAATGTAAACAAGGTTTTTTTTAACCCGAAATACCCTTGCACACTAAAGCACAAATTGTCCAAGCAAAGTACAAATTACACAAAAGGACAGACAGAACTGTATATTTAGTTTTTTGTGGTTTTTTTTTTTCTTTTTGTTTTTCCAGCTGAAGGGTTGCAACTTTTCTGGTATTCTAGAGAAAACACTGAAGGAACCAAGCATAACAATACAAATTTAAAACACTTAAACTAAAAATGTGAAATCATGAATGTAGCTGTCGATTTTCCAAAGTGTAAAACATGAGCTTTTGACGTCAACCAGCTGTAGGTAGGAAGGTCTTGGCACTGATAAGCGCCTCAGCACTGTTCAAACTGTTCTGGCCAAAGCAATGCCTCAGAAAGGGCCCTATTGTCACACACAGTCTGCCATACAAAATTCAATCAATATTTCAAAAGGCCATTATGAGAGCCGCCGTTCTGAAAATAGGTCTGAGTCAGGTCTCTTAGATTTGGCCTTGAACTGAAAAGTATTCACTTCCAGTATAGCTCTCTCGATCTCTCACTCATTTTTCTAAATGTCTTGACTGATGGCAATTTAGGCATGAAATTAAAATGTGTATTTTCTCTCAAGTGAAATATGGCCCCTTCTGTCATTTCTTCAGAATTTCATTCTGTCTTTCTTTTTAACTTCTCTCCAAGCATGATCAATGTGTCTTTTAAATTTTAAATGCAAAATCCATTCAAGCACCTTTTCCACATATTGCTGCACTCATATACGGTATAAAGCCAATAAATTAGTAATCACTGAATAATTTACTCCGTTTACATATGACACGACTACGCTCCCTATAGATCAGTATCAGACGAAAATGCAAATGAGGTTTATAAGTGAAAACAAAGTCCCCATTGCAATGGCACAGGGCCACATATAGGCGACTTCTAGAGTAAACTAGCGAAAGAGTTGCTGCAACCGGAGCCCCTAAAACAGCCTCAGGCTCCAGCTCAAGTTGCTCTTCTTTTGTGCCTTTGGTGCTGAATTATTTTGGGAATCTGCCACCCTTTTGCACCCGCCCCTTCCTCAAAGACAACCTCAAGGAGCTTGATCAGTTTTTGAAGACATGTCAAAGTTACCGTATGGCCTTCCTTACAAGACTGCCATAATAACTCACTCAGAACCCACACTATTTGGTGATCCTCAAAGCATGACATAGACATTTATTTTTGATAAAGGTGCAATTCTGAATTTTTAAATCCTGTACACCCTGGGCTTTCACAGCCGTAGTAAAATCAGCAGGATGACACAGATCTCAGATGGGGAAGAAGACACAAAACAGGTAAGGCAACACCTTAAGACTGCCATTAAAGTTTGATGGGCTGTTGCCTGGAATTGTCTGAACACAGAGCAGAGCAGTTTCTGGAAACTTGCTAAAGAGGGAGAGTGATGACTGAGAGATGAATGGTTCCATTAGCGGACTGTGTGTCTTGTCCTGTTTGAGAAATGGGTACCAGGAGAGCCTGAGGATGGTGAGTGAGTGGTGAGTAGCTGGGAACCTGTGACACCTGTATTGGCAGTGTTGAGCATCTGTATTTGATAGGAAATTGGCAGGATGTTCATGGTTGGTATAACTAGGCTGAATAACAGATTTTTGTAAACTGATATGGAATGTCTTATTTTCATACATATTGTTCCTAATGTTTTGTTGTGAAACATTTTGGCAAGTAATATCCCTTCTTTATTTAAAATTTAACAAAATGATCTACCTAATTAAATACTGTTTACAGATGTGATGAACTCTTTCCTTTCCATTCTGTTTTTCCCTCTTTCCTATCAGTGAGCCATGCGCCTTTGCCTCCCCCTTGTTCTTTCGCTCTTGTTCCGCTGTGTTATTGCCTCCCTCCCGCTCCTATTCTCATGCCCTCCAGGGTGCTGCTGTCCTCGTCCAGGTGTTCTGATCCTGTGTGAGTCACTGGGCCTCCATGTTCTCCCTCGTTCCGTCCCCCTCACCATCTCAGCTTTGTCTGTGGCGAGAAACCACCTGTGCAATGTAGACAACGTCCTGTGGCGGTACTCCAGCCTGCAGGAGTTAAGTCTCGGCCACAACCGACTGGATCGCTTCCCCCGTGGCCTTCCACCGAGTCTGGAAAGCCTGCAGCTCCAGGAGAACCGCATTACATTAATCACAACTGGGGATCTAAGGAACCTTGGGAATCTGACTCGGTTGGACCTGGAAGACAACCGCATTCGGGCCATCCAGCCTGGGGCATTGCTGAGCCTGGGACGGATAAGGATGCTGTCTCTGAAGGGGAACCAATTATCAAGTCTGCCATCACACCTTCCAGGTTCGCTAACACACCTGGATGTGTCTGCCAACTGCATTTCAACATTAGATTTGCCTTTGCTTGCTGTGTTGGTTAACCTTCAGGTCCTGAAGATCAACAGCAACTGTTTGCGATCAGTGCCTGAGCATGCATTTGATGGCCTACCCCGTCTCCGTTCTGTGGAGCTGGCTAATAACCTGTGGGTTTGTGAATGTGACATCATGTACCTGTATCGGTGGCTGCTGATGGACAGGTTACGCATGGCAACAGATCTGGTGTGTGCAGCGCCATTACACCTGGCACACAAGCTGCTGCTGTCCCTCTCTGTTGTGGCTATTTGTCCAAGAATCCTGAAGCCTAGTGAGAGCTTAGCACAAGTCAACACTTCCAAGGTGATGCTATTGAATTCTTCAAAAGAATCTTCAAATCCTACTTCTGATGTAACCAGAAGTGTGAGAACCTCCTGCAGAAGCTCTCGTATGAACTCGAATGGAAAGCTCCCCTCAGTGGTTAACCGTACAGCATCTAGGTTTCATCAGGGGTCAAACCAATCCTCTTTGGAGGGGTTAAGCTATGAACAGTGTTTGTTGTTAAACTCCACTTACCTCGTCCCCCAGACAACCCAAACACCCCCCAGCCCGACACCAGACGAGGATCCCGAGTGTATGAAAAACACGACCAACATCCAAAATGGTTTCTTGAGCACTTTGGCCTCCGTATACTCCACCAGTGAGGAAGGAGTGAAAGTTGAGGCCACTCCTCGAACCTTGACCCAGTCAAGTGACCCAGCACTTGTGACGCTACTCTCTCTGCTGTGTGTGTTGACAGGACTACTGCTGCTAACCGTACTCTTGGTGCTGAGGAGCCTCCTGTGGAGAAACCAGAGGGTCGCTCCCCTTCAGTCCTCAGTGAGCACTCAAAGGAACTCTTAATGTCATAAAGTTGTTGGCTGTTAGTGTCCAGTGAGGTTTTTTTTTTGACAAAGAGAGATTTCAGTTATGGATTACACCACACCTTCAACTGATAATGTTATGAAGAGTTGAAAGGAGATGTCTGTGAATTGGAGTTCTGTATGTCTTCTGCTTTTTGTTCAGTGACCAGACCCCCCCAAAGAAAGAAAGAAAGAAAGAAAGAAATTGACAGAAGATGAGGAGGTAGCAGATACAAAAACAGTCAAGAGTATTGAGGTGGATTTTCAGGAATGGTCTTTCTCCCAATCTTGGATTATTAATTTTAAAAGGCAAGACTTTGCAGTAGGGACACAAGACCATTCCTATTGGACAGTAAGGGGTAGTTTATCATTAAGGTTCTCTAAGATTTACTACATTAGCTAATATTAACAAACCATGAATTTTACTATTAATAGGCTACATGTAATGTTCTTTAATGTTAAAGAAATACACCTGCATTCACTATGTTTATTAAATCCATGACTACTCAACAAAAATTAGCAACAATTAAAATTACAGGACATTCTTAACAGTTGATAATGTCTGCTCTCCGGTCTCCAGGTGTGAAATATTAAAACTAGCTTCAGCCTCAGTTCTGAATTTTGCCAACAACCATTAGAGAGTTTGTTAAGATGGAGGTCATATTAATTGATGGTATCAGTGTTGGGTAATGCATGTGGTGATTATTTATCTTATCCATTTAAAAATAAAAACAGCTTCAGTTATGTAAATGCCTTGTTAATGTTACTTGTGGTGTATTATTGCTTACGTTCATTGTTCATGTAGAATCAGAAAAATAATGACTAGTAGAAAAAAACCTGATTAATATCATTGGTTCAGTCATGTTACTCTTCTGAAAAACAACCCCAGACAAATACATGTTTTTACAATTTTATTAAACTCAAACAGAAGAATAAAGCAATAGATTAATTAGATTATTTGTGCGTGTATGACTACAGATCCATAACTGCCATTTTTACAGAATATTTAATGTAAACAAATATACATTTTTAATAAACTGCCTCCAGTCTCATTCACTGTGTTAGAAATAAGCAGACATGTACTGTTGTAATGATCATTTAGTGCCAAAGGTCAGCTATACTAAAATACATTGTATTCAGGATCAGTGGGAGTGAAATGCTTTCTAAACAAGCGTACTCAAGACTACGTATCTCATATTTCTTGGTTTTAAGGAATCCCTGCTGTTTTACAACATGGATTAATTTTTGTTTGCCAAAACACAGACCAAATGCTTCCATCTTTGTGCGTGATTCAGAAAGACATGAAGAGAAACCCACCACCATTTCACACTGTACTCCAATAAAAAAAAAAAGCCTCCTCTCAACACCTCACAGCAATCATGACAGTGCAAACACGATGTTATCCGAGAGGATCTACGTACTCAGCAGGAGGATGATGTTACTTTACAGATATGTTGGTTTGGGGCAGCACAGTCTGCATTTAAGTTATGCAAAGATGTCAAACCATTTGTTTTCACTGGAGAAAAGGATTTTAAGAGTGTGGTTTAATTTCTAGCCCCTGCCACTTTCTCCTCGTCCTTCTGTTTGAGTTTGTAGTCGGCCAGCGCGGCCTTGATGGCGTCCTCTGCGAGCACTGGAGGAAAATAAACAGCGCTGTCAGACAGGGATCAGACAATTCCCCTACGGTGTAATTTAGCCCAACACAAGGTTTTAAGACGATGTACATAAAAAGGGACCTGTGTAATAGATAAGTAGTAAGTAAAGACTACATCATTACAGATAAACACAGTTGTGACACTGTGTGTTGACTGAGGCTTTGCTAAAGCTTACTAGAGCAGTGAAGCTTCACCGGTGGAAGACACAGTTCCTTGGCGATGTCTGTGTTCTTGATTTTCAGAGCCTCGTCAACCTAGCGGAGAGAACAGAAGCGGAGACACATACGGCACATGCAGTTCACCACCAAATGTTTAACACCCTGAGGTCAAAACGCTCATACACAAACACGCAACAGGACATACCGATTTGCCTTTGACCCATTCTGTGGCCAGGGAACTTGAAGCGATGGCTGATCCGCAACCGAACGTTTTGAATTTCGCATCCACTATCTTCCCGTTCTCATCAACCTTGATCTGTAAATACAAGACGCACTCATGATCACATGCTCACACACCGAAATGTCGACAAGCGGTGAGAAGGACAAGTCCAGCATACCTGCAGTTTCATGACATCTCCACAGGCAGGTGCTCCCACTAAACCGGTCCCCACGTTCTGGGCGTTCTTATCCAAGGAACCAACATTTCTTGGGTTCTGATAGTGCTCTAACACCTTTAAAATGTCACCAGGAACGAACAGGTTAATAAATGATGACTCTGATAAACACAGCACGCATGATGAGACACCAGGTGGCTGACAGTTGGGCCGAATCCCGAATGACTCCATAATGGAGTTGTAGTGCACTAATTATTATTATTATTATTATTATTATTATTTTAAACCCTATGTAGGGACTAATTTGTTGGGATTCAGCCCCAGCACAATAAGCTGACGTATTTTTTTTTAAAAGCAAAACTCGTTGAAGATAAATTAACTAAGATGCTATGCTATGCTATGTTTTACATTACACCTTCATAAATGTGTGACCCTGTGTGTTTTCCTTTAGCTAACGGTGCTCTTCATGCTAACTACAGCTAGCTTCAGGAAGCAACTTGAGTGCTACAGTTCACCTCAGCCTCGGTGTTCGGGCCTAAAAGTTCACTCTAGCTTACGGAAAGCCATGGAGAGTTAAACACACAGTCAAATATTCACTCACCTTTTTGTGGTAGCAGCAAACTGCTTTAATCTCCGGCGACGTGAAGCTTCTGCCGAGAAACGCGAAGGACCCGAAACAGCTCCTCACCGACCCGAGCGCCATGTTCGCCCTTGACGTAACCAGGAAGGGGCGAGTGCGTATGTGTTCACTAATAAACAAACGATCCCGGTCTCGGGCAGCAGGGGGCGCTGCGGCGAGTAAAGACACTTTCAGAGCCGACTCAGATTCCGATTCGAGGTTTGTTGAGAATCGATTCTCCAGAGTCAGATGCGCAAATATTCAGTTCGTGATTCCAAACCTAAGACAAGAAGATCTGAACAAAAGGTAATGGTGAACAGTAGATACTCATTTTTAAAAAACTTTCTGTGATATTATATCAGTTGTTCCTTATGGAAGCTCTGTGCTGCCATGCAAGAAAAAAAAATCCCAGAATTCATCCGAAATCTCCAGAATTCATCCAAAAAAGCATCTTGTTATTGACACAAACATCTCATTATGAGAAAAGAAGCTCATGATTATAAGAAAAACATCTTGTCATAACGAGAAACATCTCACAAACACAAATATCTCTTTATGCAATGAACATTTCATTATTATGAGACAAGCATGTTACTATTAAATGAAAATCTTGTCGTTGAGATGAGCGTCTCCTTGTTATGAGACAAACCCAGGGGTGTCAGAAGCATTTCGAATGGGGGGGGGGGGGGGACAGGGACACACACACTGGCTCTGTGCACTAGGCATAGCTGTAGCCTAAATTGGGATACAGAAGTATTCTGCTCACTCACTGTATGCAATTTCAAGTCACAACAAGAAATCAGTAAACATCATCAGAGCGGACCTGGTCTCATTCTTGGCATTACAATATGGTAGGGTACTGGGTTTGGATGTAATGATAGCTAACATTAAGCTAGCTGAAACATCTAACGTTGACTGGCCAGCTAACTGCACTAACATTTCCATTAGGAAAAAAAAACCTGTCCTGTGGAGAAATTTTGACTTACTTTCCGCTTCTTTGTAAAGAATGTCCGTATGTTCGTTGTGTCTGGGGAGCAAATATTGCAAACATCAACCAAGAATCCCCTACTGTTACTTACAGTAAATAAGGCAAAGCTTAGGCTACTCCTAATATTTCATTGTTTAGTTGAACATTAATTTAATGTAGCCTAGGGTTCATTTTGAGGGCATATAACAAAAGAATAAGGTTTTAGCAAAAGTTGGACATTGTGAGAAGGCAACGGGGCTGACATTACCTCCTCCAGTACCGAGCAGCTTTGCTGACTGTGGCTGTACTGACGATGCACTTCACTTGCTCAGCAACTTGTTTGTTGTTGTAGGTAACCATGGAAACAGAGTGCAATTTCAGTGGTGTGTGTACTCTCATGTTGATCAAGTGGAATGAATTCTTTCGCGAAGCAATAGAAACTGCGCTAGGTGAACTCATGTTTTATGTTAAATGTGGGGGGTCCAAACGGATAATTATGAAATGTGGGAGGGACACGTCCCCCTCAGCTATAATGGTGGCGACGCCCATGGACAAACCTCTCATCATTACGAGACAAACATCTTGCGGTTATGAGAAAAAATATCTTGGTATTACGAGACAAAGCATCTCATTATCAGCCTAACAGAAACTCATCTTGTTGATGAAACATTCAAAATGGCAGGACTGACAGAAGTAGTGCAATTTAACTTCATTCTTGGCTTAACCACAGTTTGAGCTTCATGTCACTAAGCAGTGTACTGTATATGGTATTCTCTCTCTCTCGCTCACACACACACACACACGCAGATCCCCGAATTTATTGATATCATTTTATTCCTAGCTTGAACTACATGGGAAACATAAATTATAGTATTTGACATGCCTGCTGGCTGGGTTTGTTATGTAAACACTGTGAAGCTTATATTCAAGTTGTTGACTCCCTGTGGAGTAGGGAGGACATAGAGGACATAGTACATGGTGGTAGGGGAGGCGCGGCCAGTGGGATGGGAGGGATTTCACGTAATAACAAAGCTTTTCTTATAATAAAAAGATATTTTCTCATTATAACCAGGTTCTTTTCTTGTGAACCACAAGATGCTGAGGAGTTTTTTTTCTTTTGTGGCAGGGTTTCTGCACTTCCTTACTCAGACACACAATGTCATTTTGTCTTGGTAAATAGTGTATGACATGGACAAATCAGAGAGCATTTTTACCCTTTTTTGTCCGATTTTTGCAATGCAAGTAGAGCTTTTAGCTTTAGGAGTTTTATATTGACCAAAACTACAGTACATCATTTGCACACTAACCTATTGCGATGCATTACGGGATTTAGTTAGAGAGCTATTGTGTCCTTTCAGATCTGATTATAAAATAGCAAAGAATACTAACTAATGTCCTATAAAGTGAGTGGTATGATTCCCCCTCCTCGCTGTCCCGGAGTGAATCGATTTGACGGTGCAGAATCGACTCCAAAGCTTGGAATCGAAGAGTCGACTCTGTTTGCGTTCGACTCCCTGCGCTGTTTTAACCACCGTTCCCTGAGTTGAGTTATCACATCAGTCAAGACTTTCTTTGGCAGAATGTTACCGATTAATGACTATCCTGCAGTATTTCCCCGTTCATAAAGTAGATATTTCATGACATAAGCCCAGAATAAAACAAGCGCAGGTCTGGTTTTTATACATAGCTCATTGGATAAGGCTGCAGCCCGGGCACGCGCATCCTGTTACCAGGCAGATCCTCGCAAACATGGCGGCGACTGGGAACGAAGCTGAGACGCTGTTAGCTGATATCAAGGAGGAGGAAGCCGAGGAGATGGAGAGAGAAATGGAGTCAGGAGAGGAAGAGACCATGGGCGTCGAGAATTCCGAAGACGAAGAGGACGAGGATACGTCGGAGGACGAGCGAGAAAATGAAGCAGAAATCCAGCGCTTGGAGGAGCAGGTAAGCTAGGCTAGGCTAACTAGCTAGCCTTCGGCTACGAGAATGAATGGCGAAGCCCGGCTAGGCTAGCATGCTAGTTAGCCATGGTACGCAGTTGACCAAATAGTATAAAAAGTGTCCCTGCTTGTCTCATTGTGTTGGTGTAAAGAATGTTTGTAATTATGGCGATATTTTCAGTTATTTCATGCACCCGCCCTAAGGTTAGGACAAGGCGATAGCTGCTAGTTAGCAACACCTCATTATGCGCCAGCTAACTAGCTGTCCAACTTTAGTGTTTGTCTTTTAAAACACACGAGCAAATGTTTATGCTGACAAAATGTTCGCCTGTAAACATGTAACAGTTTGGACTTGATACACAATTAAAGCTGCTGTCAGGCTGAGACAGACCCAGAGAAGTCTTCTTGGCTAAGAAGCGTGTAGTCAAACTGCGCGCCATGCTGTGGGCGTGCAACACCGCGCCTTCGCGAATAACCCCGAGCAGCTGCGTGGGGAAATACACAGATACTTAAATGTGTGTTTGATCAGATTAATCAGCCCGTGAACTAGCGACCCGCTGCGTGTATTGCGCAATGTCCCTTGACACAGGCGCGTTAATTGCGATGAAATTGTTCTGAACGCCTGTTTTTGAGGTGGCCGAGATCTGGGCTGCGCGGGATGACGTCACTAGCTAATTTGCATATCAGTTTACTCCTCGTGATCATTTGTGTATCAGTTTGAAAGCGAAAATTAAGAAAACACTGTACTTTCTATCATGTACGGAGAGTATTAAAGATTTTATTTTTTAGTTTAATACTCATTCGAATAAACTGAAAGATGTGTAAAGCATGATTAAAAATCAGCCTCAGCTCAGGTGTATTAATTAGCTGAGAAAACCCGTTCAGAAAACTGACTTCCGGTCCAGAATGCTTGTTTTGCGAAATGTCAGACAGGTCACTGTAGATCTTGGGGGCGGAGCTTCAGGAACGTAGGTTGGGAATGGGGGCGGGGCATAAGGTAAGCTTAGTCTTTTTTTTTTAATTTATTAAGATTAAGTGTCTAATTTTTTGGTGGGTTTGACAGTCTAATGGCTCCCGGCCATGTTTATGAAGCTCCGCCCCCATGATCTACGGTGGCCCATAGTGTTTATAAAATGACTGACAGGAGGCACGTCCAACCACAAACAAGCATATCGGCCCAGAGGTCAGTTTTCCATTCGGGTTTTCTCAGTGACGTAATACACTTTTGCTAAGGCCACAGCTTAATCCATTGCTGCTGTTGGTTTTTTATTAGATTATGCTCCGTATGTCTTCCTCACTGTTTGTACAAGTGAGGAATAAAAAAAAATCAACTATTACACCTTTAAACACCAAACCCACCTACTTAACCATTAGAGACCTTCTCTTGAAAAACATGAGTAATCCTACCTAATGCACCTTGAAGGAAGTGGTTGCTCACATTTATTACTGTATCTCCAAGAAAAGACTCGAAAATGAAGACGTGCGAGGTTGGTACAAACACCAGTGATCAGCGATTGCTTGCAAACACAACACCGTCAGTCATTACACACTGATGGTGAGCCAAGAGAACCTGCCGTCTGAACTGTAACCGCAGCCGCGATGTGAGCTGGAGAGCCGTATCGAGTTTAGGACGGTCACTAAGGTCCACTCAAAAAGTCACCAGGTTTCTTGATAGGCTGATCTTCAAATTAACGTGAATGCAGGGATCTAAAAAGTCACCAAAACTAGAAATAAAGTCTCTTAATTGGCATCACCGGTTGAGATTTCTTGCAGATCTCTGCTCTTGGACTAGCTCATTCTGGCATATCAGCAATATGTGGCTTTGTTTTGTTTAAAAGAATTGAACGCAGCATGATTGCCATTTGGAGATGAAGAGAGATCGTATTTGTTTCTGTTCTTTGCTACACGACAGTCAGCGTGTTACGTGTAAGCCAGAAAAACCACCAGGGTGCAGTGAATATTGTCCTGTAGCAGCACACCCCAGATTGTTCTGTTCATCTGTAGTCAGAAAGCTGATGATAGTTTTTATAACGTAAACTTGAAACAAGCTCCTGTTCTCATAGGAGAGCTTGTCATGGGAACCCGAAAGTACAAAGTTCTCTCAGGCTCGACTGACTGTTACAAAGTGCTGACACCTGAAGACTCCTTCCATAAAGCATTACATTTCCTAAAACGAAATATTTTTTAATCTTCATCCTCAGTCTTATGTGGCACGTCCACCATTCAGATCCGTACGAACGAGCGGTTGCTATGGACACGACAACCCGTTAGTACGAGGGAGCGACGGATCAAAAATAATCAGCACCTTCAGAGCAATCGGATTTGCGAGTGTCACATCGCCGTGGTGTAATAAGCACGTTTATGTTAATGCGAGTCTGGGTCACACATGTAAGACTTCCTCAGCTGTAGGTTCTGCCTCTGACCTGCTGAGGTAATCAGTGTTGCCGCAGCGAGATGCACTGTAGCTGTCCACACCGAACGGCAAAGGCTGAAGTCGTGTCTGTAGGTTTTATGGCTGTCCTGGTGGTTTTGACAGCAGCATCCGCGCTTCGGTTGAACCACAGCAGCGGCAAGTCTGTAACGTCAGATGGAGGAGGAGACGTGAGGCAGCTTAGACAATCCTCCTAATATCGAGGTGTAGACATTTTCCGACATGTATAAATAGTTCTACAGGTTTTCCTGAACTGAGACATGTTCCTCCTTTGCACGTTTGCACGCGCTATCCACCCTCTCCTGCACCCTCGAGCTCAGAGACGCCAACGTTTGGCTCGCGTCTCTATGATTGACAGGGCAGAGCGAGTATCACGCCCCACCCATCTAGCACTGTCCTAACAACAACCGCACACTAAAGGAGGTTTATTTATAGAGCGCCATTAGGCAAGGAGAGTTTTGCTAGAATTACGGTTAGTAATGAGAATCCTGTGCAGTATTATTATTATTCTTTTTGCAGTCACCATGGACCAGTTTTCTTTTCCTCAGACCTCAGAATAAAATATTCTTGCTGTTTTTCTGCGACCGTAATCATCCTCACGTCTCGTCTTAATCGCAGTCGCGTGTAATTTGCACCCAAACACCAAGACGAGCAAGGGCGTGTTATCTGTAATAAAGCCTCTGCTCGTTCTCTGTTATTAATCCCCTTGCACCGGAAAACTCTCACTTGCTCGACATTATAACGTTGCTGGGCGAAAGTAATGGTGCCCTATAAAAGAGGCCAGAGTTACCGCGTTCCTGGAAGCTTCAGCACACGGCACATTTACGAGTTCCGACGTTATTTTTGTTGTTTTCAGCTCTGTGAGCTTTGCCTTTCATGGAGTTTTGTGGCTATCATTAACCATAAATCATTTACATGTTTGTGAGTGAACGCTGTACCGTTTTATATTTCCCATATTAACGCAGTGTAACTATTCTTATGAAAGCGTCTGCTTCTTTATTCCTTCGTGTTCGTTAATGTTCGGCGGCAGCCTGCTGTTCAAAGTCATCAGCACTACTTGGCAAGTAATTAGTGAGTAATTTAATTCCGTTTTAAGTCCGTTATTATGCCACTTTCCAAATTGGCCATTACGCGAGCGGCTCGGTGGCGCAGCAGGTAGCGTCAGACCCCGAGCGCTGTTGGACGCATGTGTATTACGTGTTCTCGCAGCCAGCATTTCTGTAATTTAAAAGCAGGTTTCTTTAACTGTAGAAGTGCTTGATTATAAATATCCCAGCCTTTGTCTGTTAATCAGTGTGTTTGATGAGCACGAACTATTTAAAAGTGAATTTCTTAAAAGGTTAAAACCATCAAGACAAATGAAACGAAAGACCGCTTTTCACTAATGTCTGCATTGTCTGTCTGCAGCTGTCGATCAACGCGTTTGATTACAATTGCCACGTGGACCTGATCAAGCTGCTGAGGCAGGAAGGGAAGCTGTACAGACTGCGCAAGGCCAGGCAGAAGATGAGCGAACTCTTCCCCCTCACTGAAGGTGCGAGCCGAATTTTCCTCACCGCCTTACGAATTCAAATATTCCAGGTGTAGGTGATTTCCCCTCATATATTTCATTATATTTGTATACTACAGGTGCATGTTTTGGGAGCGTTCCCTCACCAAATTATATTATAACAAACAGTCAAACTGAGCATTTTATAATGCAGAAGGATTGGGTTATGTAACTGTTCGTTTGTTTGGAGCGTGGCCTTTTTTGTGTTCTTCACGCATCTGCCTCTGTGAAATCCTGTGTCGCGGCTGAGCCTTTGTTACTCTGATAAGTGATTGCTGTTTTTTGAGGACAAAGCGTTCTTCATTTTTTAGTGATTTGTCATGAATTGGTAAGTTACATGAGGTGTGTGTATATATGTATATATAAAACATGGATAAATTAATGAATGTCTGCTGTACTGTTTGTGACACAGTGGGTGTTGGCAGCTTCTATTCCTGTCCATCTGCCATGTTAAATCTTAAGTTATTGTTGCTCAGGGTGCACTCATTTAATGTGCTCGTGGGACTCCAAGTCACACATCCGAACCTCATGAAATAATTAGCCTTGACGTCACTGGTTGAATTGAACTCGTTATGAGCAGGTAGCATCGTGCAGGACTCTCCGGAATGGTAAAAAACCACCCCCTCGGATAACATTTTATAGCTCCGTATGAAATTATAATAGGACTGTGTGATCGCAGCTATCCTGTACTGTAGACCGCAGCGTCAGTACCATGTGTATGTTGATGTGATGTTGCGTTCCTTCACTGAAGCCATGTTCTGATCGGCTGCGCAGAGATCTGGCTGGACTGGCTAAAGGACGAGATCGGCCTGATGGAGGGGGACGAGGCCGAGCGCGAGAAGATCTACGAGCTCTTCGAGAAAGCCGTAAAAGACTACATCTGTAAGTGCGGCTCCGTTTCGTCTGAATGAACGGTAATCCGACTCTCTCGCTCCTTCCTCTGGTAACAGTTTGGAAAACCCTTCCAGGTTTTTTTTCTTCAACATTTTCGTGGCTTTTTTTTTTTTTACCCTCATCTGGCAGTTAGAGAAAACAGCTGGCATGTTGTATATAAGTGACCTATTAAATCCATTGTCTGTGTTACACTTTGTTCTATTTGAGTTTCTAATCAGGAGAAAGCCATCCGCGCAGATGGCAGAAGAAATTCCATAAAAAAAACAAAAAACATGACTCATTATTGCTTCTGATGGATCAGATGGTATTGAAAAAAACCCTGGAAGGTTTATCTGCGGTAGAAAGTGCACTGCGGACCCGTGGAGAGGCTGCTGTTTCCCAGACAGCAGACGAAGCAAATAAAAAAAAAAAGATGAAGGCAGTTCTGATGAACAGAGAATAGTGTGACATCGCAGAGGAGGCTCAGCACTCTTTCTGTTCACAGTAGTTTTGTGGGCTTATTATTTATTTCCCTCCCCGTCTCTCACGTAGGTCCTGATATCTGGTTGGAGTACGCACAGTACTCTATAGGTGGCATGGGGGCCGCGGGGGGCATCGACCGGGTGCGCACCATCTTCGAGAGAGCTCTGACTGCCGTGGGTTTACACGTGACCAAAGGAGCTGCACTCTGGGAGGCCTTCAGGGAGTTTGAGATCGCCATCCTGTCCACCCTCCAGGTATTCTGTCGCTTTTCTTAGAAAGTAGCTATCCTTCGATGTGTGCGAAAAGATGTGTGATAGAAGTGTACTAATTTACAGTGAAGAAAAATAGCTGATTATACAAAGATCCTGCTCTTCCACGGGGGATTAAACATTAACATGCTCTGCTATCTGTTACAGCCTCCTCCTGGCAGCATCTCAAGTCCTGAGCAACAGGAGCAGCTGAATGTGCAGCTCGAAAGAATCCACACTCTGTTCAGAAGGCAGCTAGCCATACCTCTAATGGGTAAAGAGGTTACCTCGCTTTCTCTTTTCTATACAGGTGCACCGGGCCGTTTCCTATTCCTTTGCATCTCTCGAGAAAACGCCTCTTATCCCCGTCTTCCTGTAAGTCTCTGTCTGACACGTATTTAGTGTCGGTTCCTCTGCTTCTGTCTGAGAGAATAATGAAATAATGAAGCAGACTGGACACCCAAATAGAGCTATAGTTACATCGCTAATAAATATAATGCGCCAGTTTGACCATCTAAACCATCAGTCCAAGGCTAAGCTGGCGTCTGGATCGATGTGACGTAACGCCACGAATGGTACGCGAGAAGCGAAAAAAATAAAATGGAAGGAAATTTTTTTTAAATTCCCACTCTAAAACCTATTAAACGTGGTTATATTTTCAGTGAGAGAACTCACTGCATCATAAATGTGTGTTTTCAGCTTTTCCATGCAAGCCTACACATGCGCATGTGCTGTAAGGAGCCAAGAGCTGCTCACCCACTCCACCTGCGCCTAGCCAGATGGTCTGGCTGTGTGTGAGTGTCTGTATGTGTGTGCTGAAGATAAAAAGGGAGAAAGCCAGAACTGCTCCTTCTCTCGCTGAACAAAGCCAAAAGACATATTTTGCTCCTGAGCAGCTTGGCACATGTACAGTATCCCTGGCTTTTGTGCTCTTTTCTAGGAAATTCATATTCCAGTATGGCTGCAGTCGCCTGCTTTGGTGCTGCTTTGTTTTGTATGACCTTGAATTGAGAGCACGCATAAAGGAGAAAAAAATGTGTATGTACATGTATGTGTGCCTCATGTTGTTGTTCCGTGCTGACCGGAGTGGAACCCGATGTGGTCTTCTGCTGTTGTAGCCCATCAAGCGTCGATGTTTAGTGCATGCTTTTCTGCTCACCACGGAGTTGGATGATCATCTGAGTTACTGTATCCTTCCTGGCAGCTCGAGGCAACCTGGCCGTTTTCCTCCGAGCTCTCTTCTCAACAAGGCGTCTCTGCCCGCAGAACTGTTGCTCATCCAGTGTTTTTTGTTTTTCCCACCATGCTGTGTAATCCCTAGAGACTGCTATGTGTGAAATTCCCAGCTCATCAGCAGTTTCTGAAATACTCACAGCTCAACAATCATGCCACAGTTAAAATCAGAGAGATCACATTTTTACCCAATTCTGATATTTGATGTGAACATTAACTGGAGCGTTAGACCTGTAATCTGCATGATTTTATGCATTGTGCTGCTGCCACATGATTAGCTGATTGGACATCTGCATGAATGTACAGGTGATGAGAGGTTCGAGGAGAATGGCCAGACTGGTTTAAGCTGCCAGGAGGGCTGCAGTAACTCTGATAACCACTTTACGTCTGTGGTCAGTCACAAAGGTGTCTCGGAAAGTGCAACACAAGGCAGATGGGCTACAACTCTTCCTCTCTTGTCAGCCAAGAACAGGAATCAGAGGCTGCAGTGGCCACAGACTCACCAAAAGTAGATAGTTAACGAGCTGCTCTAATGAAATGTCACCTGGCCTGATGAGTCTCGTTTTCTGCCGCGACATGTAGATGGTAGCGCCAGAATTTGGCATGAGTAGCATGAATCCATGAACCCAACCTCAACAGTTCACACTGGTGGTGGTAGTGTAATGGTGTGGGGAATGTTTTATTGGCTCACATTAATATCCAAATCGAGCACCATTTGAAGGGATTAGCCTGTCTGAGTATCGTCCTTAACCATTGTGACCCTTTATGGCCACAATTTAACCATCGTATAATGCTAACTTTCAGCATGATGATGCACCATGCCACAACGCAAGTTGTTTCAATGTCAAATGTCACCACTCAGAACAACTGTTAATTATGTGACCGTTTGATGATGGAAGAAAATAGTCCATATTCACAAAATGGTAGTAAGTCCAGTATATGTAGTTCCATGGAAAAGAGATGTGTTTTTCACTAAAACTGGGCTGCGTTGCTGTAGGTTAAATTCCCCTCAAAGTATTCTATAAGCTGTAAATGAGTTGATGGATTACGCTATGGTGTTATGTGGAATCAGTGTGGGTCAGAATAGTTAAAGCTCATGGTGATCATTTAGCATAATTTAATGTGCGTAATGCAAATTGTTTTGTTGCCTTTTGAGGTGAACGCTCACAAACGGAATGTTTCATACGAACAGATACTCTAAACACTACTCGTTCTGTGGGATTCCCCAATCCCAAAAACTGAAGAGTGCAAGAATTTAAAATTTTTGGGCATCGAGTGAACGTTAATAAGCCTTTTATGCTCTGTAGATATGGAGAGCACGTACACCGAATACTCTGATTGGACGGACGAGGGCGTGCCGGAGACGGTCACGCGGCACTACAAGCGAGCTCTGCAGCAGCTCGGGAGTCGCCGGCCTCATGAGGAGACTCTGGTATAAACGCGGATCATTTTTCTGAAAAGGAAAAAAAAATCGCAAACTGTAACCACCATGTTCACATGACTTTGTGCGTCTCCCTGCACTGCAGTTGGTGTCCGAGCCGCCGAAGCTGGCGGAGTATCAGAGCTACATCGAGTACGAGATGAAGGAGGGAGACCCCGCTCGAGTTCAGATCATATTTGAGAGAGCGCTGGGGGAGAATTGCTTAGTTCCAGACCTTTGGGACAAATACACTACCTATCTGGTAAGTATTAGAACCTGTAGTGTTTAAACACACAAAGATGATGCTCGGCGACATTGTCGCGCTTACAGGCTTGTTGCGTCATACTTGTGTACACACCCCAGCTACACACAGGGAACGGAAAGCATTGTTTAATACACGTTTTCTTTCGAAATCATTCCGATTGACAAATTTCTATGAAGATGAAGAAGATTGACTTTATCTTCAAATGCATTTGCATAGTCGTTATCCTGTATATATATACCGATACAAAAGTCAGAAACACTTTTGCACAAACTACACAAGGTGAGCGTCGTCACATAGCGTATTCTCATCAAACTTAAATTCTTCACTTTAGATTTTATTTATTCATTCACAGCGGTGTGAAGATTACATTAGGTCCAATGTTGTTACATGAACATCTTAAGACACAATAATCGACGAACGCCTCCAGTGTTAAAAAGTGTTAAGTACTCGCATAGAAAAGGAATCTAAAAGATCCATAAAGAATCGCATCATGGCATTCTCGATCACATTGATTGCCTAGATACACCTGTCCCGTTAACACGGTATTTCACTAACACTAACACACTGCCAGGCTTAATTCATCTGTGCGCATGCCGCCTGCTGCATCTCGCTCAATTTATTCAAGAGTTTTAATGACATGCTAATGAGATGCATTAGCCACAAATGCACAACGGCCCATTAGGGGCTTTAGCACAGATGGAGAGAGGAGGGGAGGGAGGGAGAGATGACGAAGAGAGAGCTTCAGGTGGAACGGAGCAGGAGGAAACCCTTCCCTAGATAAACAGACAGAAGGCTCGTTCTTCCATATTAAACACAAGAGAAAACACCTTCCAGATGGGCAGTCAGAGCTTCGGGTTCCATTTTTTTTCCCAAGCAGGGACTGACGTTGACTTCTGCGTTGAAGACGCTAATCCAAGCACGACGCAGTGGCTTTTAGTTTTATCCAGAAAGGTTTTCTAGTGGCTGATGCAGTGCATTAAAAGCAAATATGTAATTAAATCCACTGTTGCATGCTTGTACTCTAAGCTGATTAAAATGATGCCAGCTGTGTATAACTGAATTATATGCTCTTTTTAACGTGATCACACCATCGCTTTTTTTCGCTAATGCTTTCATCTGAGGTATTCATTGCTTGGTGCCTGATTTGTAAACAACAACAACAACAACAAAAAGCATATTTTCCAAAACTAATTTTATTTTATACAGTATACCTGCCTTTTGCACACAGGATAAAATTGTTGAAAATAATAATGAAGAAATGCATTTTGTTTCCCCTCTTAAGTTCCTCAGCACTCAAATGTGCACGGCAGTGTGCAGACATCTGTCTGTAGCGTTTCTCTGGGAATTCATGTTGTACTGGGCTATGAATAAATACCGATGGGTAATAGTGCTGGGAAGCGAAATCAGTATTTCGGTATTTGGAGAACAGCACGTCTCGTGCGTGTTGCAATCGCCGTCTCCAAAACTCTTAAGATGTTTTTGGAAATTTGAGAATTGGATTTCGCTTCGAGACAAACAGCTTTATGTCACAAGACGTCAGGGCCGGGTTCCAGGACATTTGTATGGCAGAAAACTGGCTCCATCTGCTGGTAGACAAACTGGAGTGTTGGATTGGAATACAGAGGCTGGTTGCGTAGCAGTTTGAAACCCTGTAAAGGGACTCGAATAACAGACTATATTAGAAGGTAAAGAGTGCACAGTACAAGCTAAAAACAAAATGCAACTCTTGTTAGCTAAGCTAAGTTGAAAACACCGCATCGAACACTGCTAATATGTAACATTTTCTTAAGAGCGCCAGGGCGATGAAAAAGCTTGTGTAAAGCTGTGATTTTCTTGTGTGTCCAGTCCAGTAAAAATGATCTCTTAATTAGTGTCATTTATTAATGAATCATTTTAATGTCATTCTTCCAGGATCGGCAGTTGAAGATCAAAGAGTTGGTGCTGTCCTGCCATGAACGGGCAGTCAGGAACTGCCCCTGGACCATGGGCTTGTGGAAAAGCTACCTGTTAGCCCTGGAGAGACACTGCGCAGAGCATCACGTAGTCTCTGGTACTGGATGCAAAACACAGAATGCAGACATACAGACAGGTGACAAAGTAAAGGGGAAAGTAAGCATCCAGATTCTACAGTTCTCCGGACCTCGACTTGAGCAATGAACCCCGTCCTTCTAAAATATATCCCCGTAATTAGTCTTTTGATGGTGGTTCGAGAATTTCACTCCAAAATCTTATCATGGATGTTACCTTTCTGTTGAGGTGCGTGGGAAGGCCAAAGTACATGATTTACATCATTACCAATCCACTCCGCCCTCATTCAGTTGTGGATGGGGCGGAGTCATGCTGGAAGAGGCCACGCCCATCCGGGCAGAAGCGTTTCCTCGTCAGGATCAGTCAGGAGAACTCTGTGTTGAGAAAACAAGTGCTGCCAAATCTGTTTTTTTTCTTGCAGTCCTGTCAGTATATGGTGAAATTCTTCATTAAAGATCATTAATCAGTGATGATGTTTCCAGCAACACTGATTCACTGTGAAATGTCACGCGTTGCCGCATCTCATTTCAGACTTGTTTTTCTGTAGACGTGTTCGAGAAAGCACTGAACGCCGGATTCATACAGGCCACAGATTACGTGGAGATCTGGCAGTCGTACCTGGATTACCTGAGGAGACGTGTCGATTTTAGCAAAGGTGAGAGAGCGTTTAATAAATTCTCCTAAATCAGACACCAAACCTGCCTTGGTTGATTAACTACATTCAGGGCATATGCACGTTGCCTGAAGCTTCATTTATTTAAAGTAATCTATTGACTGGTAATTGATTACAGAGGGGAGCAGAGAGCTAGAGGAGCTGCGGGCAGCCTTCACACGCGCTCTCGACTACCTGAAGCAAGACGTGGAGGAACGTACGTGGTGTACTGTGTGTTAGTCCAGACTAGAGTGAATTCATGGTCTTTTAGAGCGAACTGGAAATCGATCAATCAGCACAGTTTTAATGGATAAAATAAATCTCATAATAAAAAAATTTTTTTTTCAATTTTTTTTTTATATTGACTTGTTTTTAAATGCAGATGCATGCCATCTGTTAATCACTTAATTTGACTCCCACTCGGTATTGCTGGAGCTCATTAAGTATTTTTTTTATTTTTGCCATCTGGTTACAGGGTTTACCGAGAGTGGTGATCTGTCCTGTACAATAATGCAAAACTGGGCCAGGATAGAGGTGAGCAAAATCCTACATCCTCCATTCTAACATCCTCTTAAGACTAAACTTAGTTTTAAGTTAACGTTATTTAAAATATGCACTCAGTATACACTGAGTTTTAAACATTGCTAACGTTATTTGAATTTTAGATTGAATAGAGCTGTATATATTACGCTGGGAGAGTCATTTTACAACCACAACGGCACACGTGTAAATGTTAATCCTCACAGAATAATTTGATCGTATTTTATTATCTATGCAAAAGCGTTCCTGCAAGTCTTCCAGCCGCAGCACATCTGAGACAACTTAGCTTGAAGCAGTCTTTAATTTGACCTCCTTTTTCTAATCCGCTGTTTGTTCTCTTCAACAGGCTTTGCACTGTAAGAATATGCAGAAAGCACGAGAACTGTGGGATAGCATCATGACAAAAGGGAACGCCAAGTACGCCAACATGTGGCTCGAGTACTACAATCTGGAGAGGTCAGTGTCTCACAGCGAATAACGTTCCTGTCCGAATCAACAAATCGGGAGTAACGTATCCGTTCTAAGCACGTCGTCCCTCATCATGTCAACAGCAGACAATAAAAGCGAACGTACACATCTCTGCCGCAATTCTCATGATGCCCTGTCATTACTTTCCACGGAACTTTGCTTATGAAGTGTTTAGTTTCTGGATTTATGTCTGTGGCAAAGTTAAAGTTGAATCTGTTCTCAGGTCGTATGGAGATGCTGCACATTGTAGGAAGGCTCTTCACCGAGCAGTGCAGTGCACGTCAGACTATCCAGAGCACGTGTGCGAAGTTCTTCTTACATTTGAGAGGGTTGAGGGTAAGTGGTACAGCACACAAAACAGTCTTCAAGCTGCTTTGGCCAGCCGTGGATTAAAAGCCTAGACTTCGAGTTTGTTGTGAATGTTCTGTGAACATTTAAATTTTTCTTGCACTTTTTAATTCTCCTTTTCCTTATTTCTTCCTGCGTTTACATCTCTGGCCGTTTTATATATTGTATTGTTAAATATGCCACTTGATATTTTTCTCTCTCTCTCTCGCCCCTGTTTTTTCCTGTGCTGCTTTCGGCCTTTCTCCGACATCTTATTATATCCACCTGCAGGTTCGCTGGAGGACTGGGACGCTGCTGTACAGAAGACCGAGTCTAGGCTGAATCGAGTGAATGAGCAGAGAGCGAAGGCAAGACTCCAATTCACCTGTCCTGTCGTGACGAGACCTCCTGTCCCTTTTGAAAATGATTTGTTTGCACATCACTGTGGAAATCACATTCAGGGCCCCATAGGTGCTCATGTGTATGACCTTTCACTTATTTATGCAGGCGTGCTTTTCTGCTACCAGTACAACAAAATGTAATGTATGCCACATGGGTCAGGCTGCTTGATTAAGCTAACTGAAATAAGAGAAGGTGAATAATCCAATAGTAGACGCTATGAGAAGTTGTGTGTCCTGCCCTGAGTGGAAATGAGGCCAGATCTGTCTCTGTTTACTGGTTTTACTAAGGCAGGTGCATAGCTACATCCATGTTACTGATCTGCCACTTAAAGGCGAAAGGATGAAGCAAATAAGATCATCTTTCAGCGAAAAGTGATCACTTGGTGATGAATCCTGAGAGGCTCTGCTAGGCATGGATGACATTTCTTAATCTGTGAATTGTTCCTGCTTTCATTAGTTGGAATTTTTATACAAGTAACAACTATTTGATTTCTATTTGAAACTGTATATGTGCAGTGAGGATCTTTCTGCCATATGTGTCTGATGAATGATGTGTGCATTTCACATTGGCTCTTACACCTGATCTGCGTTTCTGTACAGGCAGCGGAGAAAGAGGCCGTTCTAGTCCGGCAAGAAGAAGAACGAGTCGAACAGCGTCGCAAAACCAAGGCTGAAAAGAAAGCCCAGAAAAAGAGCCAGAAAACGAACAGAACAGGAGACAAGAGAAAGGCAGAAGACGTGGGTGAAGATGAATGGGGAGAGGAGACTGGTAAGGGTGGTAAAGAACGCAGTTTAGAATAAAACAAGCCATTAGTTTGAATAGTTAATTCATGCACTTGTACATGATTTTCCAGAGCGCAAGAGGCACAGAGGTGAGGAAGACGCCTCAGAGGAGCAGATGGAGACAGAAAGCGGCCTGTTCGGGCGCCGCGCTCCTCCGCTACACAAAACGGAGACCCCAGCTGCCAGGAAAAACCAGCAGGTGGTGACCGAGGTAAAAAATACAGTGGCCAGAACGCCCAGTGAACGCAACGACTCGAGCAGCGTGTTCATCAGTAATTTAGCCTTCAATCTGGAAGACCCCGAGGGCAAACTGAAGGCCGCGTTTGGGAGCTGTGGCACCATCGTGCAGGTGCGGCCCGTGTTTGCCGCAAAGGGCACCTTCAGAGGGTATTGCTACGTGCAGTTTGAGGACGAGCTGGCCGCTCGGGAGGCGCTCAAGCTGGACAGACAGGAAGTGGACGGACGGCCCATGTTTGTGTCTCCCTGCGTAGACAAGAGCAAGAACCCTGACTTTAAGGTATGTGCAGCACTTAAGTATATTGTGTTTTATATTTTAGGGCAGCGCAAGATATTGTAGCAGAATATCAGATGGATGTGTAGAATTTTTGACTGTATTGTGGCTTAAAAATTCCAGTATAAATAGAGCTGATTTGTGCCACAGAGGTGCACGACAATGCAGTGTGGAGTCAACTTGAAATGCCAGTTGGATCATTTATAATTCGTCTGCTTTTGCTAGGTATTCAAGTACAACACATCAATGGAGAAGCACAAAATCTTTATCTCGGGGCTGCCTTTCACCTGCACTACGGAGGAGCTGGAGGAGCTGTGTAAGGAGCACGGCACGGTCAAAGCCGTCCGCCTCGTCACCAACCGCTCCGGCAAACCCAAGGTATGGTTTCATTTTGTCTGGAATCCAATTGCATTAACGGAGACTACACATAGGCCATTATGACCTTGAAATGAAATGTTAAGAAAATTTCCCTCCACCTTATTGTGCATGGACATCTGGAACCAGGAGAATCACCAAACCTGGAAAAGTGTTCCTAAAGCTCTGTTTCCACAGTTAACCATGTTAATGTGCTTCTGTTAAAATGAAATGAAATGTTTCTGTAGATGTTGTAATAAGCATTTTTGTTGCTTGACTCACACCGTTTGCGTGGTTCTGCAGGGCCTGGCCTACGTGGAGTTCGAGAACGAGGCGCAGGCGTCTCAGGCCGTGTTGAAGATGGACAGGATGAAGGTGGAGAATCACATGCTCTCTGTTGCCATTAGTAACCCACCAGCCAGGAAGACAGAATTCACACCCGCGCTGGGAGGCATGATGCCTCGCCAGTTTCAGGGCACGTGAGTACGACAGCACCTCCAAGTGGAGAGAGATGGATTTGTCACTGTTGTACCACAGCAGTTTGCCAGCGATTACAGTTTTTGTTAATTTTTGTAAGAATGTCGCTTTTTATCTGTTTATAGTCACATGTCTGTAAACAAGTTAGTTCCTGTTACCACTTACACTGTGACTAGTGGTGTAACGATACATTCCGGTCACAGTCCAGTTCAGTTCGTGACCCTGGCGTCACGATTTCGATTCCGTTCTCAGAATATTTTGAACAAAACTGAAACAAAGATTTGAGTGACTAAACAAAGGGTCTGACCTGGGGAGTTGAAAATGAGCTCCAGAGCAGAAACGGAGCTCCAAAGTTGGCCAAAATGCCTGCTTTCTGTTGCCTGTGGTGGTGTTTGAAGGCTGAAGAGATCTTTTTAACTGTTATAATGTGATCATGTCATCGTGTAATCAGACTTTGAAAGTGCAGATCTCGCAGGCTCTCCGTGAAATAACACGACCACGTGAGACGAGTGTGCTCTCTGTACTTTTTAATTTTATGTGCAGATCAGGACCTCTGGTGTTCAAGCAGTGTAACTGCATTGCATGCATAATTAACAGAATTGTGATTTGCTCGATGTGACTCGCACATTAGCATGATTGTGTGAAAAGTCACATTTTTCCAAAATGATGCATCATCTGAGTTAATAAGCAAAGAGAAAAAGCTTGTAGTGTTGATGACAAACCCCAAACTCACCCATCCTGTGAGGAAAGCTTAAACTTAAAGCTTTACATCTGAATTTTACAAATGTTTACACTGGAGACTCCTTTCAAATGTTAAAGATCTCACTATACCATATCACACATGTTTTTATATGGCGTGTCTGCCATACAAGTCCCTGTGAAAGTTATTACTGTAGACTAGAGTTGCACTTGCTTTCAATACTGTATATAGCCTGAGAAACTCATAGTCAAAATGAGGGTATTGTGTTAATCAGCACTTTCTGCCCAATCAGAATCAGGAAATGAACAGAGCTGTGGTGTAACAGGCTTTATTTTGACACATATAAGATTTACAATGAGTGTGATTTATCCCTAGGCTTTATGTTAACAGAATTCCGTGTTGTGATTTCAGTCGTGGAAAAGGACGCACGCAGGTGTCTCTGCTCCCTCGCTCTCTGCACCGTCAGAACACGCCACAGGTGAAAACGGAGAACGGCACCGCAGCCAAACAGCAGGATGGCATGAGCGACGGAGTGCAAGCCGAAAACCCTGGAACGAAGCCCCTGTCCAACGAGGATTTTGCAAAGATGCTCCTGAAAAAGTGAAAAAAAAAACCCAGAACACAACCTGTTAACTTGCCTTGTGTCGGAAGCCATTCTGTGTCCTTAAAGCGATAGAAGAAAAAGCAGTGCTTTACGTTCTTTTCCTGTAAATACACCAACACACCCACGTTCTATTAAAAAGGTTTTAACAGTATGTCCTTGAAATGAGTGCTGCGGTTGTTTCTTTGGTTTGGAAGACATTCAAATTGGGTATTTTCTTTTTACACGATGTCCAATAGTCCATGTGACCCTTGTAGTTTTAAAATTAGGCATATGCGAGACCTTAGTATTTACTATGAAAGTATAGTGTGTTTAAAAATGAGAAACTATGTATTTGCCATCAATTTGCTGTTTTTTTTTTTTCTATATCCGCTTTTGTCAGGAAAGGAAAAAGAAAACAAGAAAAAAAAATGTCAATAATGTGGTCAGCATTTGTTAAGCATAATTCATTTGCAGCTCTAGCACCTTGCGGTGCTCATCGTGTTGAGGATGAAGAATCCAGAGCAAGATTCCTAGATAAGACGCCTTTTCTGGATCCGAAATCTGACTTCTGTAATCAACATGTCCTCAGCTAACTAGATAAAAGTAAATGAGTATTTGGTAGGATCTCGTCAGCCGTTTTATATCTGACACGTAACTTTGTTTTTCTCTGGAATTCCTAACCGGTAGTGTTGTGTTCTGTTGCGCTCCTGGTGTTTTCACCCTGAGAACATTTTATTTGCTCAAACCTCCGAGTTTGTTGTGTCACGCAAGTTGAGCCCTGTTTTTAGGATTTTTGTCCCAGATGGCTGACGCAGTAGTGCTGCCTTACCTTGTTGGCACAGTATTGAGAAACAAGACTAGTATTGACACGAGGCTAGAATTTCTGTTCCACTGCCAGGCTGCACAAATCAAGAACCCGATTCAAATTCGGTGTGATTCGCCTTCATCGGATTTGAAATGCTGTTCCCGCATTAATCGAGTTCCGGGGCTTGATCCGTCTGGGTTGGGGTCCGGATATGTCCGTCCGTCTGGCTGTGACGTTGCCCTAGATCGTTCCCTGTCCGTTTGGAACCGAACGTTTAAGTGATTGAGAATCTATGCAGCTGTTCATTGCTAGAGCCTTCCATATTAGTTTGCCTGAAAAATACCCCTTCCCTCTGCCATACTGTATATACACCATGCTATTTAGTACGAGTCATTTTGTCAAGATGAAAATGGAAGGGTCGAACCTTTAACTGAGTATTTATTATGTGTGATGTATATTATTTTTAGAATTTCCCCCACCAGTCCCTTTTTACGGAGTGTTTGTCGAGCGTCCGCCTCCGTCGCTGGAAGGCCGTAACCGTTTTGTACAGCGTTTGTATATTTTGATCTGAAGGAATAGTAGCTCTAAATATTTGCTTCTGATCACCACAGTGGCCTAAATAGTAACGAGAAAAGAACCGTGCTGTCGCAACGTCTTGTTCAACTTGTCTATATCCTAATTTCTTTGAAAAGTATTGTTCTTGTCAAAACCCCTCCCCCAATGTCATGTCCTTTTTTTTTTTTTTGGTCCAAATACGTTTTCCGTATCGTTTAAAATTGTATCGCTGCATTATTATTATTTTTCTCTCTCCATAATTCTTTTCATCATGGTTTCCTAAATTGTTTATTAAGAACAATTAAAACATGCGTGGTCATTGAAACAGTGCTCCGTTATTTTTTGTTTTATTGTGTTAAGAAGTTAAACAGTGCTGATTTAGGAAGATTTAGGAACATCCCACAATTTCATTCCTTTTACTCAACAGCAATATGCAAACGCGATGTATTTTTTATTCATTAAAGAACAGCTTGTATTTTTATTTTAGTGTTACATTCAAGTTTAATTCTGTGGAATGTTTGAAAAACAAGTTAATACATGTTACCACTTCTGTTATAGCAGCTATGAAGAGTCGTTCCCTCACCAGCCTCTTATTCTCTCTCGTGAAGCTAAAACCAAAAAAAAAAAAAAAAAACCACAGGAAAAATGGGAAGCATAAAGCTTTACATACTGAAGACTTTCCTGTTGGAAAACTTTCATTAACTTGGATACTTTACATTTTAGTGTTAAATTGACGACAATGGACACTCCTTCCCAAAAAAAAAAAAAAAGGCTCCATATTAACTGCAATTTTAAAATCCTTTATTTGCAGCATTGCCCACACACCCCTGTGTACGTTGTTTCTATAGAAATGAAAATGTCCAAACAGAACCAACAGTGCTGCAGTAAATGAAAATGTATGTACGTGACGAGAGGACAATAAAAGTGCTGATCACAATAATTTAATAATTCTTTTACACACAGCAATAAAATAACTAAACAAAATAAATAAGCAATAACATCATTCCTGAAATATAAAGTGCTTCTTGGTGCAATCCTCCAACATGAGGCACAGAGTGGTACCGTGGTTAATACTGTCTACAGAACTAAACGTGACCTTAAGGGGGTGTACTAGCCAGCATTCGTGTCTAAGAATGACTACTGGTTATAAATAAAACACTAAAATAATGATGTCAAACTGGAATTTTGCTAAATCCCATAAGGAGTCAACTTAGTCCAAAATGTAAAATGTTAACAAATGAATAAATCACAAAGGGAATAAACACTGCTAAATGGCGACCTATTAAAATGCTTAGTATTTGTTAGCGTAAATGATTGCTAGCCGTTACAGCTAAATACCACCTTATATTATCAATAACAATTGCAGAAAAATAAAACTTTTATGCATTCCCATAAAACAGGAACCAGGAAAATCTGGAAAATACAGTGGGATAACCTGAATGTAACACAACCAATGAATTGGCGTTTTACATTCTGACCAAGTTTATCTAATATATTTCCTTGAGGCAAAATTAAAGTATTTGATTTGATTTCCTCCCAAGAATTAGGAAAGTCTCATAAAAAAAACAAAAGAGCAGTCCTTTGTTAGAAAGGTATTTATGAATGATATTGGTCTTCATCAGAAAAACAACTAACCTACCGGTATATGTAAATTTCAGAATATTATAATAAATTATGCACCAAATGATCACAAAATTATTAAAATGGCAGCATGATTCAGGCTCAAAATGTCGTTTTAAATGGCAGCTGGACTAAAGCTTTGTTTCCACTAAACGTTACCACAACTGGTAAAATTAAGTTTCTCTAATAAGATGAATCAAGTGTGTGGTTGATTTGTTGGATCCCCATCAACATGTAATGAGCAAAGTTAAATTGCACTAAAAGTACTGTAATAATGATGACTATCGATCAGACTGAGGTCCAAAAGTGACCAACAGTCATCACCATAGTACTATTCTATGACTCGCCAATCACTTCAGTTGTGCGCCGGTATAGTCTGTTTACAGTTAGGACAAGCCTGATTGCTAGCATCAGGCAAACCCACTGCGTGTTCAGTGGTAGCTATGAGCAGTGTGTCCAGTGTGATCTCTGTACACTTGGCAATAAACCGAATGAATGGCCGAATGTCACCCTCGTTAGCTGTGTCTAGGGCGGCGTAATACTCGCTCCTCTGCTCTTTCCGGATGGTGATTGGTGGGTAATTTGCCTGCATCAGCACTAGGTTCATCAGGAGCCTTGATGTCCTTCCGTTCCCGTCTATGAATGGGTGTATGTAGACGAGTTTGTAGTGTGCCAGAGCAGCAAATTCCACTGGGTGAAGGTGCAGCCCCTCATCGGAATTAAGCCACTGTACTAGCTCCTGCATGTGCCGCTCCACATCGTTTGGATGCGGTGGAATGTGGTGTCCTACAAATACTTGGCTAGACCTGAATCGCCCTCCTTCTACTGGATCGGCGTATCCTAGCACTCGTCGATGGATCTCCAGGATATCGCTGACTGTGATATCACCAGGGCGTGACAAAAGTGTGGTGTTGATGTACTTCATGGCAGCATCAACACCAATAGCTTCGTTCTGCTCATGCAGACTCTTCCCTGGCACTGCGTAGCGTGTCTCGATGATGTGCCGGATCTCAGACAGAGTCAGCGTGTTACCCTCGATGGCCACCGTATGGTAAATATGGTGGTAATACGTCTCTTCCAGGATCCGCCGAAGAGCGGAGTTGCCTTTTGGGATCGCCATAAGACGTTGCACTTTGGCGTCGATGATGCCAAAGTGACGCTGGTCAATTTCCTCCACTAGGGGGAGTGTCCGATCCCGGCTCACCAGTGCCCTCTGGTGGCAGGGTGAAATGGCGAGCGCTTTGCTGTATAGGTGCTCTGCCTGGACCACGTCCTTCTCCTCCTCTAGGATGGTGCCTAGCTCAGTGAGGGCATCCACAAAGTCTGGGTTCATGTTGAGAGCGTGGACGAGAAGTTTGTGTGCCTTCTCCCTTTTTCCATGCTTCTTCATCTCCAGGGCCTGTTGGAGAGCTGCCTTCGCCTCCAACTGTGACTCTGTGGACAGAAATTCATGAGATTATTTTAACGATGATACAAAACAAAGTGTTTGTGCATTTCTGCCACAAGGGAAACTGTTCTTGGACAACAAAATCCAAAATACTGTTAGTCTGGAACCAGGTACTGGTGATGTAAGGGGCCTAGGTCACCACCTAGGCCCCTTACATCACCAGTACCTGGTTCCATAACTCATTATGTCACAATAACAACAACTTAAAGGTACACTATGTAGGATTTGGTGGCATCTAGTGGTGAGGTTGAACACTGGAAATTAAGTTGAATGTATTAGAACCTATGGTGGCCATTAGGTGCAATATCTGCCTGCAGAGCCATGGCAGTGCATGCGTGGACACGGTTTTTGGTTTATCTTAGAAACTGTTATGGAATTTAACATTACAACCATTTTAGGTGGGTTTCCAATAAATTTGTGCTATAAAACTAAAATAAAAACAATGCTGGTGTCAAACATTTTTGAGACTTTTATGGTTTTCTTTCAAAAACTAAAAGCCTGGTAGGTGGATGGTAGGTACTTGACACTACAAAAAAAATTCCTTCCAAGCATATCCAATTCTACCCTGCTTGGGGGGAGGAGGGCAATATCAGTAAGTACCAGGGAAAGGCATGTAACGATTCGATTATATAAATATTCGCTTATATATAAAACTACCTACAATTTTTTTCTCTTTTCTTTAGCTTTCATCAGTCTGTAAAAAGTTAGATCAGATTTCTTGTTGAGTGTGTTTGTAAGGTTAATCGCACAAAAGCTCTCCCATTTTAGATCTGGGTTTTTTGTGTTTTTGCAGCATTAGAGCTGTGTTACTTCCATCTATAGTGACATCACATGTATTTCCACTAGTGATCGTGCCCCCTGCTGTCTAAATAATAATTTTTACACGTAGGAAAAAATGGGAATAACGGCTCAATTTTTTCCCCATCGCTTTGAATCGTCATAAATGTATATCAAGATTTACTGATGCAAGATATATTGTTAGATCCCTAATCACAGCCAAACATTTATATTATTGTTTAACACATTACTTAAATTAAAAGAAAAGGCAAACCTATACTGAATGAAATCAGTTTCTTAAAATGGCTCCTACATTCTTTATCTTCCTACTCTACTCTGGATCACCTTAATCTTACGTAGTGCACCTTTGAGTGACATCAACAGGTTATACCTTGTTTGCCATTAAAATATGATGTAAAGCTGTAGCTGTTGATAATTTAGCAAAATTAAAATACTGCAATAGACAAATGCAAAAACCCACTGTTCAAACTTGTGCTTCCTTTCAGCGACTCATAATAAAACATAAAGGATGTGCTCTTAGAATGTGCATAATAGTCTATCTGATTGGTCAAATTTATTTAACAGAAACTAGGTGCAGTCTTGGAATACCACAAGTTTGTTTTTTTCCTTCCTTCTCATATACACAATTCATTTTACACAGGATTTTATCAGCTGCTTGAACCAAATGCTAATTATTACAGTTACAAGTAAAACCAAACTCTTCATTCTCCACCCTACCTTTACTGGATTTGGGCTTTTGAGGTAGGAGCTCAAGCGCAGTGTAGGGTACAGTGAGGCTGGTTGAGTACCCCACCATACGTTGGGTCTTTCCCCACAGCTGGCAGCGCAAGAGGGAGATGCCTTTCAGTTTGGTGCAGCAGTTGTCCTCCACACCCACCAGAGGCAGCAGCAGAACCAATACTGAGCCCAACAAGACGAAGAGAACAGGCCCCCAGCCCCATAGCAGAGGACTAGCGCTGACATGACGCAACACCGTTACCGCTGCCATCAGTCTAGGTGTCCTGCTTTACCAAGCCTCATGTTCAGCATTCTGTGAAGGAAAGCAGGACCTGGTGTTTTTCCAATGCTCCTCATAGTTAATGTTTCTTAACACCTGACTCAAATCACTTGACTTGAATTCAACTATTTGATTCAGGTCAGACCCCAATACCTGTCATGGTCAAGATGATCTTGAAATGCTTGTTATTGTACCTGATTTGACAGTTTCTGATATGATCCACTAACATTTTATGCTATGAACACGTTATTTTGACCGACATGCCACAGGTCTTCCAAATGAACTTGCATTAACGCATCACCATCACACTTCTGACAATTCTCAAATCATGTCAACAAACATTGCATAGTGTCAGCTCGATTGTTAAAAGGGGCATTGGGACCTGATGTTAGAATTGTATCAGAAGTTAAGACATTAATCATCATCAGCCTAAAACAAAGCGATTGTTAGATTTGGTAGAAAATTTGATATGAATCAAATACAGGATATGAATCAAACGCAGGAGTCATATGGGGTCATCAACTGGGTGACCGTGATCAGGATACAGATCCAGCAAAGTATTTGAATGGATTGAAGCAAAGACTAATAAAATACTGTAATATACCTGAATAACTTACACCGTTTGCCCAAATGCTTGTGGACACCTGACCATCAAACCAATATGTGCTTTTTGAACATACCATTCCAGATTTCTTCTAGAATTTGGAGCATAGCTATGGGAATATGTGCTCATTCAGACAAGAACTTTAGTTTGGTCAGTCACTGAGGTTGGGCCCTCGCCCAAGGTCTGAGGTGCAGTTAGTGTTCAGGACACTCAACTAGAATTCTAGTAAATTCTAACCCTAGGTCCAGAATTTTTTTAATGAATTAGATGCCATTTCCTGCATTCTGGTGTATTTTTAACAGGTTGTTAAACACCTAATTT
>JAQQZX010000014.1:2728409-2747743 GCA_030068355.1 Notoglanidium maculatum | reverse complement strand
CTCTCTCTCTCGCTCCCTCTCTCTCTCTCTCGCTCTCTCTCTCTCTCGCTCGTTATCTCGCTCTCTCTCTCTCTCTCTCTGCAGATTGTTCTTCTGATTCCAGAGTCTGCTCAGCAGCGCAGCTATCATATCTGATTAAATCAAATAAACTCAGAGCACAGTGATGTTTACATTAGATTTTACTGCCCCAGCAGCTTCTAACCGCGTGTGTGTGTATGTGTGTGTGTGCGCGCGTGTGTGTGTGTGCGTTTTTGCTGCCAGTGAATTTAGCTCATAGCCTACTTTTCCTGATCAAATCTGTTCCACTCCACTCTACTTTCCTGAACATCCTCTATTACATTAACAACATTAAAATGTTTTCTCTCTCTATTTGCATACCGAAAAAAAAAATCAGTGTTGCATTTTTACATAACACTTTTATTAAGCATGCTCTCAAATTTAAGGCAAGAAAGATCCAGTGTTTATATTACAGAAGAGTCAGCTGGAGCTCATATTGGTAGTAATATTTAATGCTTGACCTGCCTAAAGTCTTTGTTGCGGCATTTCTCATTTTTATGTTGTGGATGAACTTTGTGATGCATCCTCGCGTCAAGAGTTTCTGACTTCCTGCTCACATTCTTTGACCTGGCAATGCACTAAACCTAGAGTTCTGCTCATGTTGCTAACCTGACTTAGCCTTTCTCCTTTCAGGAATAACAACCTTTATTGCCACATATACTGAAAAATACAGTGAAAACATTTTCTTCACATACTCCAAACTGTTTAAAAGCTGGGGTGAGAGCACAGGGTCAGCCATGAAATGTTACCGCTGGAGCAGTTGAGGGTTCAGGCCCTGGCTCAAGCCTCAAAGCCCCAAGCACTGACTCACCACCGCTCTGTAGGAGAATCCAGTCACTTCCCTCAGAAGCCATTCAGATGCTTGTTCGGTCTCTTGTCATCTCAAGATTGAACTATCGCACCTAGCTCCTGGCAGGTCTTCCCCTGCATGCCATCAGACCTCTGCAACTGCACTCTATGTTCTCAATCTCCCCATGTTCTTCTACATCACCGTATTGCTGCATTCTCTCTGCTGGCTTCCTTAAAATACAGATGCTTGCATAGAAAGCCAAAAAAAAACAGACCATGAGGCATTTATCGAACCCAGAGCTGTACCACATTCCCATCGAGCCACAAGTACGCCTCTGGGATTTCTCAAGAAACAAGGACCTCATGCATCAAGATTCTTCTCTGTCCTGGCACCAAGGTGGTGGAATAAACTGTCCTGACTGTCCAAACAGCTGAGTCACTAACTACTGCAACAAGCAGAAAACCTGCAGTTCATTATTTCAGAAAAATATCTAACGTAAAAACCTTCTACCTTCTACTTGTGCCAGCATAAGGATGTTTAAACTACGAAGCACTTCTACAAGTCTCTCTCTGGATACCAAATTCTATCTCCAAGAATGTTCAGCCGAAAGCTAAACAGCCCCCCAAACGTCCAGCTTATTAATCAGTTATGCACCTTAAAGCACATTTTTCAGTGTGCACTCTGAATTCATTTGCAACTATAGTGAAACTAATAGGAAAGGTATTAATTATAAGAGCAAGAATTGCAGGTCTGGATCTGCCACCAGTTTCTGGGAATTTATGGGGTTAAAACTGCGCACAATTATAGTTCTCATGGATGCCAGTCCACCGCACATGCACATACATATTCACATCCAGGAGGGATTGAGTCACCAGTCCAACTATCAGAATGGTTATGGGAGGTGGGAGGAAACTGGAGAACCTGTAGGAAACCCACACTGGTTCACCATGAGCCAAAGTGTTGGTAGTGTGGGTGATTAAAAAACCAAATTTGTGAGCAACAATTCCAGACATGACCAAAAATGGCACTGATATTCTATATGTCCAATACAGCATTCATACTATGTTAGCCTATACCCAGCACAACGATTAATAATGTAATCATTCTTTCAAGTACATTAGTACTTAGTACTGTTCTACATCCGTATACTGTAGTGATTTATAATCACAGTATCCAATGTCACCCAGAAGAGGATGGGTTCCCTTTTTGTGTCTGGTTCCTCTCAAAGTTTCTTTGTCCTCTCAGGGTGACTTCCCATGCCACAGTCACCTCTGGCTTGCTCATTAAGAATCTAAAGATACATTTTGTAAAGCTGCTTTGTGTCAGTGTCTATTACAGATATGATCTAGTGGCCTTCTTACTCTCTGCTGCCGAAGCTTAAACAAAAATGTCCGGCATGCTGAATGAAATTTGTTCGGGTAAACGGAAATGAGAGGAAGCTTTTATGGGTGATGGATAGCCAGCTCGAACAAAGTACATTTAAATAATGGACAGTGGTGTAAGCAGATGGCCCTTTATTCAAGCAGCCAATGACAGCGCAGCACTTTAGTGCCTGAAAGAACCAGCACTGTTAAGCTCTAATCTTGGACTCACTTACTGATCAGTTGCTGGTCACAGTGAAGACATTTGCCAATTGAATAAAATGTAAGCTGTTATATCTCATGAATGTTGTATAACCTAATCATCTGCACTTTGGTGGCATTGCAGATGAACACTAATAGAAAATATGCTTTTTTTTCTTTAGGCATGCATTTCTAACATGCTTTAATTATATTTGGCAGAACAGAATGACAGTACCGGAATTAGCAGCGAGATGACTCCAGGCCGGAAGCCAGATGAATATCTGCCAGAACGTCAACAGACTTGGCGATGCTGAGATGAACTGAGATGAAATTGCTACATGAACAAAATGATGTGGCTTCTAGGTTTAACGTGGTCTTATAATAGCAAATTCATAAGAATTTGCATAAACCAACTCATATTAAAAGTTGTAGATTTTTAGGGTTGCTTATTGGGATTAGAAGATATTTCTATATATAATTGGGTTAAATTACTACAAATTGTGTGTGATACTGAGTGGTGAAATCAAATTGTCTCATTTTGTTGTGTAAAACAGGATCAGCCAGGAGCTTTGGTGATGCAGTGGTGAAGACGAAGACTATTAATAGGTAAAGAATCGAATTAGTGCAGCCAAAGAAGGAAAAATGAGTAGTGAATGAAGACCTGAGAGAGAAGAAAGGACAGATGGTAACCAATTAAAAGAACGTGAAAATTAAAAAAGACAGGAAGGCATAGAATGAATGTTATTGCAAAATGAATCATACAAAAAGATAAATCAAATGAGGACCACAAAGAAATCCATAGGAAATCCTTAATGATTTGTCATTTTTCATGCAACATGACATGAAAAGGAATCCTTACATCGTATCTGCTATACGTAAAACCATGTTGGTCTTTTCAGCTCATTGTACTGTATATTGCATACTGACATTAACACTACTGCAGAAGTGCCAACGTTGCCAACAAGAATATAATAGCAGGCCGCATCTGTGCTAACTTGTGTAATTTAATGATGATTAAGTTATACAACATAATTTTGTATTACAGGCCACCTCTTCTGCTCCTGCAGACTGTACTTGTATCCCCATGATTTGAACCAAAATAGTGAAGTCAGTAATGAGACTTGCCTACTGTTCCACTGATAACATAACCCTTGGGTAAACCTGTTCATCTGGTTTCCCCAAACTGGCAGTTCTCTTTTGACTCTTATTAAATTGGGCAATCTGTATAACTGTTTCTTTAATCATTTTTCTTCATACCTAGTGGCACAGATCGGAAAGTTTAATATTAGTGCAAAATTCTGCAAGAATTAAATGAAAACTAAAAAGAAAATTTCCCTTCTGCTTTAACTGTATGTACATAATCCTGTTCTGTCCTAATCCTGGGAAAATGTTGAATTGTCTGAGCACCCCAGATGAGCTGAACTCCACATGGGAATAACACACCTGAATGCTTGTAGTTTGCTCCCTAAATTGTTAGAATTTGGGCACCAACTTGTGATATTATTGTTGCGTCTGAGACTTGCTTTAGCAAATGCATTCTTGATAAAGACATTGCAAGTTATTCTGCTGTGACCAACTAGGCGATACTGCCATTCACCTAAATAAATTATTTTCCTAACATCAGTATCAATTAGCAAGCAATTTGAATTTTTGGCTTTGAATTTTGAGCTTAGAAAAGATCACTCATTGACCAGTTGTTGGTTGTTCTAGACCTTCTGCCTGTAGTACCTTATCCTCCCTAAGTCTGCAATTATCCAAGCTTCGTTTTAATGCGATCCCTTTATTTGGGGATTTTAATTGGGATTGGTTATCCTTAAACTCTGCCTTTTTAAACCGGTGTGCGATTGTTTGAACTTTAAACAGCTTATTGTCGAGCCGACACGTTCTGAGAAATCGTCACTGCCTGGCCCTGTTCTTAACAAATTAGCCATACAGATACTCTGACACAAGCATTTTTGCAAATGACCTCAGTGATCATAGCATCATAGCTGTAGGGGCAAAGGTGAAATGCAAAGCTTTGAAAGGCACATCGGCACCAGAATCTCTGCTGACCTCCACTTCCCAGATCACACCACAGCCTACAAACATGGACTACGACTCTGATGATCATACACCCCTGTCCCCAATCACACTTACACCCTATATATACAGACTCACACCAAAGACTCTTCAGCGAAATACATGCTCTGTGCTTTTTTGCCAATCTTCGTCAAGCCCTATATATCTGCTGTTCCTATTCTGGTTTTGATCTTGCTTTGCTTCCTGTTTTTTTGTCTCTGGATTTTGATCTAGATCTACTGTTTTCTGATCCCCTAACGCTGACCTGTGTCATGACCTGCTCCTTACTCCACGCACAGCGTAGTATGAAATCTCGGTTATGCGCCTGGTGCTTTCTCCATCTCCGTCGCTCTCAGAGAGGAAGCGCGCACTTCGGACACGGACTACAGCTCTCATGAGCACCTGCTCCCAGCCAATAGGCCAATCAGAGAGAGGCAGGTGTCTCTCATTCATGGACTGATTAGCCGTGTGTTAAAAGGACTCTCACTTTCGCTACCACTTTGTGAAGCATTAGACTAGCCACCGTGTTGTCTGCCGAGCATTTATTACCCGTGTTTTGATTAATGTGTTTTGAGTCTGTTTTCCGTGTTTTGACTACTGTCTATTGGATTATCTTTACCACACTGTTTGCTCATTGATCGACCCATTTCTGTACTTAGACTATTCTTCTGTCTGCCGTATATGTACCTTTGCCTGTTGTATTTTAATAAACACAGTACTGCTCTTATCTCTGTCTCTCGACCATGCCGCGACGAAACCATCGCCGTGACAACCTGCTTTTGACCATGTTTTTGTATAATGTTTTGAACTGCATTTTCATCCACCTGCCACCTGTTTCGTAAGGACAAAGGCAAAACCTTTAGATGAACAACCATCAAAAGCAAACCCTCCACCCATGCAGCAGTGCTACTCAAGCTTAGCCAAATTTAATGACTCTGAAAGCTAAGCAAAGAGATCAGCCAGGAGCATGCCATTGTAATCTGCGTAATACTCCACAGTCCATTAAGTGCCCATGCCTTTATTCAATCCAGAGAGAGAGAACCTGAAATGGAGGGAAAGAGTGGAACAGAGAGATAAGTAATAAAAAAAGGCTAAAAAAGACCGTAATCCACTAATCCATATTCCTATTTATGGTGGATGCTGTCAGAGAGCTAGGTAAACAGGGTTCCACAATAGGACAGTGGATCTAACCTTCTTGCCACTTTGAGACTTTAACTGATATATGAATCCAGTATACTAGAGCAATTTTAATAAATAATAATAATAATAATAACAGAAAGGAACCAGCAAGGTTCAGAAGCAAGGTTCTCTCAAGAAGGCCTTAGGATTTCTGGAAATGTCTACATGTTCTTTTCAATACCACAGCATAGTTGACTTCTCCATTACAACTGGTTTAGAAGGTGTTGATTCATTTTCTGTCATAGTTCCATCTGTAAGACAAAGTATAGAGCGCCGTCTCATACGTTATCATTTCTACACTGTAAAGAATGATCGTCCCATTAAGTTATGCAAACTTGTTTCTTCTCTTTAACTCCAATTGTCATGTCACGTTTCGGATATTAATCTCAAGTGTATAGCTTTTCAAACATGAAACTTACAGAAATCTTGACAACATTTGGGTTTGTCGGGGTTGTCAATATTCACTTACTCATGTAAATGACACTTCAGATTACCATGCTGAAGTGACTCAGATCAGATTTTTTTGCCTTAATGTGACACAGATCCGATGTTTTCAGGGCTGTGTGGACACACAAATCCGATCTTTCCAAATCACTTTCGTATGTAGTCCTACATCTGATATGTATCCGATTTGTGGCCATGAGACACGAATGAGAGAGGTCAGATCGAAATTCATGCGGCTTTTTGCTTATACGCATGCGTTGAGTGCTGTCATCGTCAGCAAGCAATTTGTGCTACCTATAAAGATGTGCTACTTAGGTTAATGTTTAGTTTTAGGTTAAGGGCTACGGCTAAGATCCAGTTTATTCTCTGCTATCGGTAGCATTTATTTGTGCTTTTTTCGATAAGTAGCACAAATTGTCAGAACACTGACTGCACAGTAAAACAACAATGGAGGAGAGATCCAGCTGACCAACTGTTTGCCCTAAAGAGCAAAATGTGATGAGTACTTTAGCTACTTGTGTGTCCATTTTGTCGGTTTTGATACCATGAGTTGTCCCACAAACATGTTTTTTGCTGTTGGTGATGAAGATGATTCATGCAAAAATGTGTCACTGTGCACATGCATGACATTTCGGAGGACAGAGGAGTTCACATTACAGTTTGATACAGGTTACTTGTAATTATGAATGTGAACTGTCAAGATATGCAAATATGATCTGAGCAAAAAAATCAGAATTGAACAACGAGGCTTGTAATGTGAACATAGCCTATATGTTATAAGTTGAAAAAGGGAAAGAGGAGGAGGACGGATGATGCTGAAGAAATACTGGGAAATACAGAGAAGTTGCCATTTTTCAGAAGTGATTCAGTGTGAGGTCTAAGCAAACTGGTAAACATGCCGTCATTATTCAAGATGAGAAATAAATCTATGTAGAAACAATTTAAAAACATTAGTTCTCCTACCTTAAAATGGTAACCGATATGAATATAAAGTTAGATAACGTTAGTGTTCTTGCATGCATAATGCAAAATCGTAAGGTGTTTCATTGAAATAAAAAATGATCATTAGTTAAACAACTTGTACAACTTAAATTTTTGACATGAAACTAAGGTTATCTTCAGGTTGAGTTTCCTCATGTTTTCAAGACAGCACCTTTTAACCAGCTTGAATTTTTTTTCATTGTATACAATGAAGAAAAATATTATTGAAATGAGATTTACTCAAGTAAAGCATGGTAACAATTTCCACACAATTTCCACACAATTTCCATGAAGTCTTAGTGAACTTAAAGTTTATTAGGGCACGTAAATAAGATAAATCTAAATAGAAGTTTTCTTTTTTATCAGTAAATTTGACTCAAACCTGAGTTAAATGGATAATTATTGCACAAATAAAAAATAAATAAAAAAATAAAAAACAATTGTTCCTTTTTTAAAAGCAAATATTTATTTATTTCATGCAAGTGAACTACATAAATCTCAACATTATGAAAAGTACAGATAAATTATAATTAATACTTAATGGCCACTAACACTAAATGGTTTCCAAGCTCAAGTAGAACTGCAATGGATAAACACATCAGACTTCTTAAAAACAGAACTATCAGAACACAAGATGACTAACTAACTGACACCTGCGCACACACACACACACACACACACACACACACACCCCATAAAACTGAAACACAAAGAGAAAACAACCAATATTGAAAACAACCCATTCATAATGCTCAAAATGAAATTAGTTTTAAGTTCTGAAAACGCATCTCCAGACAAGTTGAAAAACCACATCTCCATATTACTATGCAATCAGTTCGCGTAAACATTGCTTCTTTATTTTTTTCAAGTTTGTGAGCAACATTATACACTTTATGTTTTATTTACATGAGTTAATTTAATTCAGAATCCCAGATTTGTTTACATCATATTTGCTGAACCACTGAATCTTTTTTTGGTTTTTGTAACAGCGAGGCCGTCCACATAAACAGATTTACCATTTATAATTGTTGACATGGTGAAATTTTCTGTAAGGAAAAGTATATATAGTATTTATAGAAGGAGACTCCAGTATCAGCGCTTTGTACCTCTCAGAGGTCAAGCTGTCAAAGGTAAAGGTTTCCGACAAAGGAAAGTGTTTATAGCTGCTATAACATAAAAGATAACAAAAACTAATTTGATTTTCTGACATTCCACAACATTCACTGTAACTATAAACATATAAAAATATGACGTGTTGTTCTTTAATATTTAAAAAAAAAATAGTTACACTGACCAACTGCTGAGAAGAAACCCCCACCTGTGATGTGGTGTTATAGGAAAATAATCAGCTTCATGGTGGTAACTTTGAAATGCCAAAGGCAAAATTAACCAATACTTTTTTATGTGGCTGTATCTGGGTAGATAAAGCTAAGCAAGCGCAAGAATATTATCACATCAGGAACTAGACAGGAGGCTTTAAATTTCCATTTAACCACCGACATAATTAGGAAAAAAAAGTGGAATCAACCAGATTTGATTTCCAAGTAATGATGGCAAAAAATTACTCGAAACTTTCTGGAAGACCAAGTTATTTGTAAGCATAAATGCAGCCTTATCATTAATCTCATCTGTGTTGGGAATATGAAACATAACATTCAGAAAGTAGGTCAGCGAACCTAGCTACATTAGCATATACCTACTAAGAGATCTAAATCTACCAACGTGCTGCAAAGATGTGGTCATAGATTTAGTTTTAGAATTAGTACAGGTTGATGAGAGCCAACACTTTGGGGTTTTTTTTTCTCAGAGGGGGAAGTCCTGCAGTGATTAAAGCTCTGTCGAGCGCTTACAAGAATCATGCCGAAGCTTGGGGCACTAGTATCTGATTTATGTGTATAAATAAATTGTACAGGTAATGACAAAATATATTATTAGCTTGTCTAGGTCAAAGATTTGATTTTTTTTTATTTAGAATGTGGACAATTTGAAGTATAATACATGGAATGAAATTCAGATTCAAGTTTAAGAATGAAAAAAGGCAGGTAAATTCAGGGTCAACAAGCCTTGTCCTTTAAAAGTCTACCTTCATGCCAAATTTCGCTCCAATTAAACTGAACCAGCTGATCAAACTGCTGGACATTTTTGGCATTTTGACATTTTGACTGCTTCACCATCATTAGCTGACCCCTGGCTTGGCTTGGCTTGGCTTTTATCAACACTAAAATCATGATCTGAACTATTTTAAAAGCACTACAAACCAACAGAATTCTGAATTTCTAGCTGTAACATGAACACATCAAATGTATTCCACTCGTACAGTGCCTCAAGGACTGTTCAGAAAGAAAGAAATGACTCAACAACCAAAGAAATGTCAGAAAAAAGGCAACTCCGTAAATAGTGCTCAATTTGGCCTAATTATTATTAATGGCCAATGAATAGAGGCCAATCTGTCACCAAAAGGTCAGATGATGTCCTCAAACCACCAGAAAGGACAAAGACTGCTTTTGAGTCTCGGAAAAAAAGGACTGCTTCATGGTGCATCCGTCGTGAGGAGGATTTCAGTCTCATCATTCAAATCTACACTTTCACAGGCTAAAGATTAGCTTCAGTTTCCAGCTGATGCAGTGTCAATAGAGAGAACTATTTAAACCGTTGCCCAATCAAGCACTCACCTCAAGGGAGGACAGCTATTTATTACAAAATCCTTGAAAGTGAGAAGAAATTTAAGCAAGCTTCAGAAAAATGTGTTCAGAAAGATGTTCAATAACTTTCCAGGTGCAAAATTCACCACCAAGAAAATATATTTAATCAGTAATCAAATGCTAACAATCCTCCACATGATCACTAATATAACTTGATGTAAAAAGGCTAGGAATGATAATGGATGGTACTAATTTCTTCATTGTGTAGAGGCCAAAATTAATGAAAGGTTGTCGCCATATTTACAAAACTTTCAGTAATGCTGATTTGCTTCGTACTCACGTGTATGTTCATAAATGCTAACAGCCCAAATTACCAGCAAGTGACGCATTTCTTGTGTAAATGCTTTTATAAGTGATTTACAAATAAATTAGTTCATATAAAGTTTGCTAAATGAAACCCAGTGTTAGCTCAGTACCTCTCAAACTACCATCTCTAAGTGATTTGGCAACGCTTGCAATTTTTTAATTATTAGAGGACAAGAAGCACAAGCAAACTGTACTTTTTATCCCTTTATAATTACATTTAGTGTTATGGAACATTTAGTGTCATTTTATAGTATCTTCTCTCTTTTTTAGTTAATAATACAAAAATGCCATGCTACAGAAAAATCACAGGCCATAAAGTCCTTTGTCCTGGATACTTTCCCAAGGCAGGAATCTTGATACAAAGTGCTGAAACTAGAGACTCATAGTAAGCATCTCCTTACACGCTATGAACAATTATTTATGGTATGTAACTATGTTTATGCGAAGCATTCACCATTTAAGTCCAGTTGTGTGATGTGTTTCTGTAGTAACAATAACGACAAGAACATTTGATTTGTTTTGCAGCCAGAACTCTCATTCAAGCGGCTTTGCCTTTTTTTAATTATTGAAATGAACATTCAATGGCAGTGAGCGATAAAGAATCTTAAAGATGATGTGTTCATATGTGGCACATTGGTGTAATAACATTTTGAAGCCCTGCATTTGTGCTTTTCTAATCAAGATGATGAGCACTCCAGGATGAAAACAATATCCATGATGAGAATTTTTTTAAACCGCTCTCATTAAATCACATTGTAATGAAATGTGGGGCTTGGCCTAGAGTCCATTTAGATAATTGCAAATCATCCTGTATGTATCTCCTGTGTCACATACTAGTTTATTCACTGGCCTACTTAACACATCTTGCACCTTGTGTAGAAAAAAAGATTCACAATTATGCATGATGGCAGTGTGAAAACAAAGATATGAGCTGCAAGGCCATAAATAACTCATGAACGCATCCTGTTTAACAACTTATAGGGCACTACCAACAGTATGTGGCACTGTTAGTATTTTTCACAAAGGAAATCTGACAACACTTTCTATAAAGCCCTCATTCATAACTCATTAGAAGTCATTTGTCTAAAACAATTCACTGCAAGCATTTTTATAAAAATCTAAAGGCTCAGAAGGTTTAATCACATGCTATAAATAGATAGCATCATTGCGAAGTGTCACTATTCATTGTCATGTCATGTGCTGTACTGTTCAACCTTTAAAACTAATAATGATCTGCATAAACATGAAGTAACAGTAGTATTTTGCACAGCTGCTTTGACGTGTTTCCTCGTGAAGTTGGTTTACGTAAAACTGCATTTTCTTTAATAGCATCCTATGCACCAATTTGCTTATCACACTTTGAGTGCACACTCACACAATTCCTCTTCCTCTCTTGTCTCTCCTTATCCAATTGTATCTCTCAACTAGCTGTATATCCAATCTGGCATCAGAAGAGATGTGGACCCATGAAATGAGACAATCTGCCAATAATTTGATTCGACAGAGATCAGTCATCTCACCAGGAAGTAGGCTAGCAGAGAGCGGCAGAAAAAATGAAAGAGATTCCATAAGAACAAATTGGATAAAGTAAGAACATCAATACAGCCAAATTAGATGAAAGTAAAGCGGGTTGAAAAGAAAAGAATGGGTTCTTGTGGCTTTCACACACTTATGTGGCGTGGAGAGCCTTCCTATTGGTAATCACTAGCGCCTCCAAATGAAGACGGTTTTAATGCCAAAAGGAAGGCAAAAACAAATTTTTCCCACCAACTCCAGGCACAACAATAAAAGATTCCAACTGAGCCAGGGAATGGTACAATTTCCCACTAGAAGTACACACTCACACACCCTTGCCATGTTTGTAAATGTGGTGTCTAATGGCTTAGCGAACACTAGACATTCTAATGGATGCTAAACGAAATAACAACTCATCTCATGGTACAATAGTGTGTTTGAAATAATTTGAAATTGTAAACTGGACATGCTCCAACTTCCAACTGATTAAGAAACAGTGCCAGTGTGATTTGTTTGACCGAAGACTGAACCTTCTTCCCTTGGCAAGCCTTAGTCAGGCACCACAGGCCACAGATTTGATACGACCTTAAACAAAACATGTGCTTTGTGTATAGTTGATTGATTTGTTGTAATGAAATGGACAAAGTGCAGCCAGATGTTTCCATTTGAATGTTTTCAAACCTAGAACTTTCGAACAACCCCCTAGAAGAGATGTTTGTGTTCATGTGTTGCGTGGGTCTTTATTATCCACAAAAACATGAAAATGATACTCAAAGTCTAAAATCCCTTGACTAACTCCAATACTGTTAACACGCCCTCTTAGAATACTTTGTCTCCATATTAAGGCCTGTTGCGATACTTAAATGAAGTTGGTTAGATAAATTTGCAAAAGGCTGAAGGCATTGAATCAGTGTGACTGTAGCAGCATATGCCAGTGGATGAGATGGCAAAAATAATAATGTTAAAGGATGTACAGTGTAAGCAACCAGCTAATAAGCTTATTTTAATCAACAGTTACAAACAGGGATGCCAAAGACATGTTTTTTACCCCCAAATTGGGTTAGTTTTGTCCATCAGTGATGTTTTTTGGACTAGTTTAAAAATAGTACATGGTTGCTTAGAGGATGATGGACATACCTGGTAATTACAAAAAAAAAGAAGCTAATTATAGACAGAGGTGTGCATGCACTACTTTTTCCCCCCACACTGGAAAGACTGAGGAAAGTAAGAAAAATGTGTCAACCTTTGCTATGCTCGAAACCTTTGAGATTATTTTTTTGTGCATGAGCATTTTTTTTATATATCTATTTGGGCTATAAATTTAGCTGTGATCTGGTAACCCTGTTTACAAAAATAGCATGAGTGCAGTCTGGTCTGTGGGCTGCTCGGTGTTTATTACATGATAACAAACTGTCCACCATAGTATTTAAGATTTTTGCGAGAAATTGAAATTTCTCGTATCCATCAGGCATTTGATTTGGAATGCAGGATAAGTGTTAGCTAGCTAGCTTTGTTTTTAATTGTTAAAAAATAAAAAATAAAAACAGTGAGGCAAACTTTTGGTGTGACTGCTAATTAATAATAATAAGCAAATTGTCCATTATTTTACAAACAGAACAGACTACAGTCCTTGTATCCTATTGACTCACAAAAATGATGCTTGTGAACTCTCAGTTCAAAGTTCACCAAGATAAAATCCATGTGACGTGAAGGTAATCAAGACCAGATGCAAATGCCTTTCGTGTCCTTTCCCCTTCAATGAACTGATTTTATTTCCCCCATTTTTCTGCTGCTTTAGCTTGAAAAATTACGTAGTTGAAAGCAATGGTTTAAATTTGTTTATAGTTTTCAAATTAGAACCAATTTCATTTGTTGGAAAATTTCACAGGTAGGTTAAAACAAAAATAACAAGGAGGATTTAAAAAAAACAGTCCCACGCGCAACTCTAGATGGCAACATTTAAGGAAATTAAGTGGTGTAGCTGAGGATGAAGAACTGTCAGAAGCAAAATGCACACACATGAGAACAGCGCTGTCATTTCTACATCTGGATTTTCCATCCATCCATCCATTTTCTATACCACTTTTCCATAGTGGATTGCTGGGAAGCTAGAGGCAATACCAGCTGACTTCGAACGAGAGGCCGGGTACACCCTGGACAAGTCGATCTAATCTGCATGATTTTGGACTGTTTGAGGAAACCAGACAGCTGGAGGAAACCTGCTTGCTGTGAGATGACAGTGCTAACCACTGCACCACTGTGCTACCCCATCTACCTAAATTTACCCCTTTCCTCTCTTCCCTGCACGGTATATGCGCATGTGAAGCAGCTGTTACACATCTCCAAGTTGTGAGAGGAAATAAAATCATATTACAATAAAAACAGTACTGAAACATGAGGCTATGATCATTATAGTCAGAGAAACATCACAGAGTTTTTATAGCACAGTAATGCAATGTTATCTTTAATAAAAACCAACAACTGCAAGATGTTTATCACATGATGTTCATGACTTCCCATAACTGTGCAACTGCAACAGACCTGTGAAAGGAAGTGAAACTTAGCTGAGAAAGGAAATGACCCTCTACCATCTCTCACACCTCTCACATCTACCTTTTTCTTTCTCCTTTTTTCTCATCTCCGATTTCTCTTTCATCTCCAAAAGCTTTGAATTGCCCTTTATGTCGAACATGCCTAGCTCATCTCTGGAGCATTGTCAGGCTTTGCTCAGCACAAACCCACTCTCTCTTTGTGTACATTTACAGTAACTGCTGCAGAATGTGAATTTTTTTTTCCCTGACACCTCTCCATTTTTTGATACTTGCTTCTCTGAAAATGATGGGTGATTTAGTCATACTCAAACCCACGCTTATGCACATGCACATTTTCCTTCTATACTTTCTCTGCAATCGTTGCTGTTCAACATGGCATAGTTATTAGAAATCCTTTTTATTTTTATTTTTTTATTTATTATCTGTTGGATTGTGTGTTGGATTCTGCCTTATCTTTAAAGCACTTTGGATAAAATCTTCTGCCAAATGGATGTTTGTCTGTATATTCAATGCTCTTTTAAAGCTTTATTTCCCTGAAAACTCTGATTTAATTCTTTTTAAATCGGCTGCCTCACAGTCATGTCTGTTTTTTCAGCATCACACGCTATACACATTAGAGACATAAATGTTAAGATAAGTTTCTTTTTTAATTGAGAAACTATTTTAAGTCAATGACTATTTACCTACACACACATGTGGTTAGTTTTATTGCAGTTAAAGGTCAAGAAAGTGTTGATTAATTTTCTATAACAGCAGAACATGTGTAAGGCAAATCACAGGTTTATATTAATGTGCTCATTCCAACATGTTATCGTTTCTATAGTAACAGCTATTTCATAATGACTTGTGATGGTGGATGTTCCACATTTTTAAAAGAAAGTGTGTACTTCTTCATATTCTTCTTTAGAACACTTTCTGTAGAACATGACAAGCTGCGCTTTTGTGTTTTATGAACTTAAAGAGCCAGGAAAAAAGATTTACTGTACTGTAATGTGTAACAATGCAAGGGTAAAAGTCTAGAGGCAGATTAGGTTATCACAGTCATATCCAAATACATTGTAAACTAATACACAGGCTTGGGTCAAAATAATGTGGAACATGATCTACAACACAGGAAACTATGGCATGGTGAAGCCTGAAATATCCAATGAGAAAAATAGTGACACACATAAGATATAAAAGTGCAAAATATTTAAGAATCAAACACGGAACAGGTGAACACAATCAGTAACACAAATAATAGGGCAATAGCAGAGTCTGGACTAAAACAGACGCAAATACGCTTGGTAATAACAAACAAAAGCACAAGGAGACCGAAAAGCTATTCATTAAATCACTATGTATGAACAAATAAAAAGTATGATGTGTCATGTTTAACAAAAAATGCCAAATGCCAGCCAATATTAAACCAATATATTGTGATTTAAGCGATAAGAGAGTTGCTCTTTCATTAAAAGGCTTGACGTGAGACAAACTTCTTTCTATTTTTGTGGTTCTTTGCTGTTTTGCTTCATCTTGTGTTGTCCAAATTTTATATGCATTTCACTTTATATGAACACTTCTCCATTTCTCCATTTTCCTCTCTGCAGCTCCAGCTCCATCGTTTCCCTTCAACAAAATTTTCTCTTATATATTTCCTTCTCTCTATACGGTCATTAACTTTCCTGTAGAACTTCAGTGATCAGAGATGTAAATCAAATGAGACTCCCAGTTGGAGTGGATGATTATATGCAGAGCCATGTGGCCTGGCATCCACAGTTCTGCTGTTACTAAATGTTAAAGCGCTCTTCAGCTTGTGCATTTGGAGGATTCCTTATGGAACAAAGTGTTCCTTCAATCAGAAAGGCATCCAAAAACAATCCCTATCCAGAGACTTACTTCTGTCTCAGCATAGCCATGGACGCAGAAGGGACCGTCCAGTCATGATCTGTGTGCCAGTCACTAAAGGGCACTGTGGCTATCGGAGCTGCCAAGACAGCTTAATATAGGTTATATAACACAGAAAGAGAGAGAGAGAGAGAGATAGTGAGATAGACAGACAGACAAACTGATAGATAGAGAGAGGGAGAGAGACAGAGACAAAGATAGCTAGAGAGAGAGAGAAAGATACATAGATATAGATATATAGATAGATAGATATAGATAGATAGATATAGATAGATAGATAGTCAGAAACAAAGATAGCTAGGGAGATAGAGAGAGCAGAAGGCAGAGGCGAGAAAACTAATGACAGGTGGCTAGGAGCCTTTTTATGGTTGTTTACATTGTGTGTGTGTGTGTGTGTGTGTGTGTGTGTGTGTGTGTGTGTGTATGTGTGTGTTAGCGCACTTGAAAAAACTTGCCAGTCAGGAAGTCACAAGCCTATGTGTATGTGTGTCTGTGTGTGTGTGTGTGTGTGTGTGTGTGTGTGTTTTTGCACACGCTTGCAAGCACTGCCAAACCCTCCAACCTTTCTACACATGAATTAAATATGAGCTGTGCAGACACACAATACCAGCAGTGAGAGACAGAGAGAAAGTCAAAGTCAAACTAGAAATCCAGACAAAGGGATGAGAGAGAGAGAAGAAAGGAGGAAAGAGAGTATACATTACTCTGAAAGTTATACAGAGGAAAAGAGGATAACAGATGACAAGTAAAGAGGGAGAGAAAGGTGGTGACCCATATAAGGGGTTAATCAAGGTTTTCTTATTTGTTTAAAACAGCTTGACTATGTACTAGGCATTATTCTTTAGTCATGTAGACCTGTATTGCTTAATTATGCAAACCCTAATGCATATATAAATTAATTAATTGGCAATGTTCCTTAGCTAAGATTGAATAATACTAGTGTGCTAAGGTGCATTTTATGCATTGTTCAAAATTATTGTGTGTGTGTGTGTGTGTGTGTGTGTGTGTGTGTGTGTGTGAGTGATAGACAGAGAATTAGATAGAGATTTTCTCCATGTCTCTTTGTGCGTAACATTCACCACCTTGAGCCAGTGTACACACTCACACTCACACTCACACTCACACTCACCCTCACACATAGAACTGTAGGGTAATTCTTAAAACTGCTTAAAGAAGATTATCCCAATCATTTTCCACCTCCTCTTCAGCTGGCGGAACGAAGCCATTCACTCACACAAGGGAGCAGGGATTCTACAGGGTTCTCTCCTAGGACCGATGTCAACTACTGTAGCTACTATAGTTAACAGTCAGATTTTTCTGTAACTATAATAAAACTAGACATTATACATTTATCAGCCATTAAGCAGTGGTTACTGCTAGCCCTGAAAAATGTACGACATGTCCACGCTTGCTCTAGGCGCTGACCCATCCTTGCATGCTCAATGATTTCATTTCAGAAGCAGACATACTAGAGCGATGAGGAATGTCTAATACAGGTGTGGACTGGTATCGGCTGGAAGTTTTGTCCTTTCGCTGTGTTTCTTTTGTCACAGGATAAAGAATAATGTGCATTAAAACGTTTAATAATGTTTTTGCTATATTAAAATACAAGAATGCATAATAAGAATGCATGGAAGTCATACTTTTCATTTGTTTTATTTCCAAATGTAAAAAGTTCCTTAAGCCCTATTCAAATTGGATTACATTTTAAGGATTATTTGCAAGTGGTTATCATGGTGTTACAGGACATTAATCAGTGACATGGCAACTTACAACGTACTCACAACTTACCCAACTTGCCTAACATTATGGAACAGCAACAAGACAAATCAGTTCAGCTAGACGCTTTTTCTCGTGTTTAAAAATACAACGCAGCTTGTCATGTTACTGAGAAACCGAAATGTGCAAAGTCCTCAGTCCTGAAGACTGTCTTGGAAAACCTACTGATACAAAGTTACAAAATTTGATTGGACTTTTTGTTTTTCCTTTTTAAAATGACAAATTTTTTTGGCTTACATTATGTAGTGTGTCCACCTTACAAGTCCCTGTGAATGAGCTGTTACTATAGATTTGATGGTATTAATATAAAGCGCTACTTTTAACACTACTATTACAGAAAATTAATCATTGCATTCTGACCAATCAGATCCAAGAATGCAACAGCACTGGGGTATAAGTGAATATAAAATTTATACCTTGTATATTGGTTATAAAGCACTCTTTAATTTGATGATTTTTCACTCATTGCAACTACTTTTTAGATGCTCTTTCAAAGCATCATATTGTGATTTAATATAAAAAAAAAGTTTACAACAAGTAGTAACTTTTGTTCCAGCACATGAGGCAGTATCTTCTTGCTAAATAACAGATATTGAACACTGTCTGGATGAAAGTAAAATTAGCCTACAATTTAAGTTTGTTGGGGGAAGAAATTTGAAGGTAATTTTTGGAGGGAAATTATCTTAAAGGAGAATCTTTTCATTGGATGAAGCAGTACAGCATCATAGCTTAAACTGCAGGGGGCAAAAACATGCTAAATGTTAAAAAATAAGACAAAACACAAGCTTCAAATTTCAGGTACAGCACTCGACAAGGAAGGAGCACTTACTAGTCACACTGTCAAATGAATTACCATTTATGTAAGCCATGTTATTATCTGTTATAATCCTTAAAAATATAAAATTCAATACACAGAAATATTATGAGCTCTGGGGTGGTTTATATATATATAAAAAAATAATAATTCCAGCTTTCACCTTGTGGCAATGGAATGCAATTAGAGATCTATAATGAATACCAAATATGCTACAAGCAGAGAGAGAAAGAGTATTAATTATTCCAATATGGAACTCAATTTGAGAGAATTAAGTGTGATAAGCATTTGAGGAGCTGTGTGCTTAATATTAATAGGGCTTTGCAGTGAAGGCTTACAGCAGCATTAGCAGAAGATCAACAGAAAAGCTGGCTAAATAAAAGTCAGTCTTTCTACTTCCTTTCAGTTTATTTTTTATAACATTAAAGCTTAATAGAATAATACAGTCTGTATTTCTTCTGAAAGAACAACACCAAAATAAAAATGTTGTGATTGTGAAGTATGTTTGGGGGTCTTTAACTTGCTGACATCTCCATTTTAACCTCCTGGTGGAGGCAACCAGACATAGGCTGAGATATCATGATAACTAGTATAAATATTCCATCCATCCATCCATTATCTATACCGATTCATCCATCTGGGTCGCAGGGAAGCTGGAGCCAATCCCAGCATCTTTGGGCGAGAGGCGGGGTACACCCTGGGCAGGTC
>JAQQZX010000014.1:2705431-2725915 GCA_030068355.1 Notoglanidium maculatum | reverse complement strand
AGGGTGTACCCCGCCTCTCGCCCGAAGATGCTGGGATTGGCTCCAGCTTCCCCGCGACCCAGACGGATAAAGCGGTGGATGGATAATAATAATAATAATAATAATAATATGTCCCCCTGTGACGTCAGCACAGCACACAAACTTCTCACAGAAATAACGAAAATAAAGGACCTACAAACTACTTAGCAACAGAATCACTAAATACATCAGAAATATTTTAATATAAGAATGTGTTTCAAGGTGGTGTTTTCCTTTAAAATGCAGTCGCGTGTTGTGGTGGTGGTGATTAGGTCTTCCGGACACACGGGGGCGCTGCGCTCAGTTCTAACTTGTAATTTGTGCCTGAACAAGTTGATGTGCGGTTGTAGTCTGTTCATGTTTACCGGGATTTCTTTAATTTAATGCAACCAATAAGAGCTGTGGAACTTTCCAGAGATCTCATGATGAGAAAGCGGAGAGTTGAGAGCACTTCACTCCACGAGGCTCCTCAGAAGAAGAAATGTCGCTCTGTGTGTGATGCAGAGCCCGAGCTGGAGGCAGTGCACGCGCTGCACGCCGCCGCCGCCCAGCCTGCGCTTTTCACCACGTTAATCGGAGAGCGTCGCAGAAAGAGACCGACATGCTGCGAGGGTCATGAACAGCACGGCAGAACAGGGAACAGACTGAGTAACGCTACAGGGGGCGTGAATAACGAGACCGGGGATGTGCACGTTTCTGGAAAGTTCCGACGCGCGAGCGGTGCGTGCACGTACGAGATGGCGTCAAAAGAAGGCGCGAGCGGGTTAAAACTGGAAGAGCGTACAAAGGTGCCGAGTTCACACCATGTTTTGGTAACAAGAATGAGGTTTGCTGTTTCGACAGTGTGTCACTTCACACTTGCAGGTGTTCAGTAACAGGAAAACCATCAGCGAAAGTTGATTATTTTTCTAGAACATCAAGCATTTTACCATTTTTAATTTATCAGTATATCAAGCTTTATAGTTTTTTTTTTTATCCATTTACGGTTACATTTAATGCTGTGGATCATCTGTGAAACAGGTTCCTGTTTTCACTTGCTTTAAACAGCCGTTCCCTCAACAGCCCCTCTTGAATGTGCTAAGAACAATAACTGAACATCCTCTGTCCTGAAGGCTGTCTCATGGTGGGCAAATTGTTAGAAAGCACTGACACTGGAGACTCCTTCCATAAATGTTAGACATCTCTTTACACAGTAGGAATACTTCACTTTATCAGTGATTACAAGTTTTTTTTTTTTTTTTTTTTTTTTTTTTTTTTTTAAAATGGGTCACTTTTTATTTTCGGTACATTATTCAATACAAGTTCCTGTGTGCATCGTTGCTATAGTAACAACATATTAGAAGAAGTGCATTAATATAAACCTGTCATTGAATTACAGACAGAATTAAAGACTTCTGTCGGAGCATACATCAAAAACAAGAATTCATTTAACTGTGGTGTAAACTTTTAAAAAAAAAGTCCAAGACTCCTTTAACTGTGCATGGAGTGCTGCTTGAAAGCTTGTGAACCATTTAGTATTTCCCTTTACATATTTCTGCATAAATTTGACCTAAAACATCAAAGTCCTAAAAGTAGATAAAGAGAAATTATTAAAGAAATTGGACAAAAATATTATATTTCATGTATTTAATGGGGAAAATGACCAATATTACATATCTACATAAAAGTATGTGAACTTCCAGGATTAGCAGTTAATTTAAAGCTGAATTTAAACTCGGGTGTTCTCAACCAATGGAATGACGATCAGGTGTTGAGCATTTAAAGAACAGGGATATCATAGTCTGATCTTCACGACACGTTTGTGGATGTGTGTCATGGCAAGACCAAAGGAGATTTCTGAGGACCTCAGAAAAAAAGTTTTGATGCTGATGCTCGTCAGACTGGAAAAGGTTACAAAACCATCTCTAAAGAGTTTGGACCCCACCAGTCCACAGTCAGATTCAGACTGAAAATGGAAGATTATTTTATTCTCTACAGAAGTGTCCGACCAACAAAGATCACTCCAAGAGCAAGGTGTATAGTAGTCTGCGAGGTCTCAAAGGAATCCCGGATAACTTCTAAGTAACTAAAGGCTTCTCTCATATTGGCTAATGTTGATGTCCATGAGTCCAACCTTCATCTCCACCTCCGTCAGCCACACTCACTTTATAACATGTTAACTAGCTAGCTCACGTTGATTTGTACATTCGTGTTAAAGGTGCTTCTGATAGAATTGTCTAATGAGCTTTCTTAATTTAATAAAAACATTGTATTCCTGAAAACATTTGCCATGTCCGCTTCTGAGGTCACTGACACTATGGTCGTAATCGAGCAGAAGTGATACACGGAGTGAAGCGTCCCAATGCTGTCATCGTGAAATCTCAGCACTCACGGAGCGCTACTTGACCAATTAAATAAAGAAACATTGCTATGTTTACTGTGGATGCCGTGAGCAGCCATGTTGATTTGATGTCACTTGGGGTTGAAGAGATATTCCTGAATTTTTAGAGTAGGAATTCCAAGTGAATGGGGCATTTCCTATTGTTTTTCCTAGCCAGAGGTCTCCTACATTTTCTGATCAGCAATGCGAATTAAACAGTGCTGTCATATAGTGTAAAAACTATACTTTAAGGTTATTTGTGGTAGGTTTGCTGCATTTCCATTAAAAAAAAAAAAAAAAAAAACCTGGTTGGTTTGTGGTTCCTACTCAGCAGGGTGTATATCAAAGCATTGTGCAACGTGTTCCCAAGTCTGAAAAGAAGTTACACATTGTTAGGCTAGTTCTGCGATGTTTATTTTCATGACTTCATGCTGTAAGACTTTCCCCCCCTGCCTAAAAAGAGACTTGGCATCAAACTTTAATACTGCATGAAAACAGTCGGTGTGCTCCTAGGGGTAATTTGTAGAGGTAAAAAGAAATAAAACACTTGGAAGTGTTCTCTTATAGGAAAATAATCAACGATGCAGTGTGATGCAGCGAGACACAAAGTGGCGTTACTGTTACTGCTGAAGTTGATTATTTTCCTATCCCAGACTGTTGTACTACAGCAGTTTGCCCCATTTTTGTACTTTTTTTTCCTAGTAGCTTCCTCTACTTTTGTGGAACCACCACAAAATAAGTTGGTTTCTGTTATACCTTTCTCATAACAGCTTTAAACAGTCATTCCCTCAGTAGCCTCTCTTTGTCCTGAACACTTTCCCATGGCGGAAAACCTACAGTTACAGCTTTAAGCTGACACTGGAGCCATAAATGTTAAATTTCTTTAACATTTCTTTCAGTTTCTAGCACTTTCTTTCAGAAAGCTTGACAATATCAATAATGACAGGTTTTTTCCCTTTGTTGTATAGTCCGTTTATTATTAGGGTTAAATTACACTGAGCTTCTGCCATGCAAGACCCTACGAATGAGCTGTTACTAGAGGAATGGTATCAACACCATCTGACCAATCAGAATTAGTGTAAATGATAATAAATTATTTAGATAAACCATAAAAACATATGATTGTGGGTTGTTAATGGTATTGAGGATAAACTATTTCATGACATGTTAATTACATTATGCCTGTGCTGTTACAGATGTCAAGTCCTGATGACAACAAGGACGAGCTTTGTGCGTTTAACTCCTTCCAGTTCTGGAGAACTCCGCTGCCTGCGTTAGATCTGTCACTGCTGGACAGTCCCGAGCTCAATGAGGACCGTTCTGTCAAAGACACCATGGAGGAAATGGAGACATGATGCAGCAATATGTTGCTCCAAGATGCATTATAAACTCTGGTGTAATGCCATCTCGGAATTATCATCTTGCCAGCTCCGGGAATTCCCCCATTAAAGGGAAAACAGACTAGACTGAATGCCAATATTACATGCCAGTTTGGCTTTGAAGCTGCTTTATGTTGTTTAAAGAGGATGTCGTACTGCAACTTGTTTTTTTCCTTCCTCCATGAATTCGTATTTCTATGCTGTTGGTAAAACTTTAAAATGCTTAATATAATGTTATATGATTAGAGTCATTGTTAAAATGCAAACCTGATTATTTAGCTTGTTGATCGAACAGTGTGTTGCTGTTTCAGTTCTGTTTTGGTCAGAATGCATTTAGATGCTCTGTGGTTAAGGTTCCAAGTTTCTGAGCAGAAGATTGTGAATTCAAATCCCAGGACTTTGAGAAAACTATGGTTGGGTATTCATACAATAAGCTTCAAGAAACAGTTTGAAACCTTTCATCACTTCATCAGTCCTGGCCCGGGTCGTGGTAGATCCAGAGCCCAGGATCACTGGGTATGAGTCAGGAGTACACCTTGTATCAGTCTTTTTCAGGGCACTGTGAATATATGTTCCCCCACACACTTACAACTGGGGCAGTTCATCTTAGCCAGTTCATGTAGCGGTGTATTTTTCGGCAGGTATGAGGAAACTGGCGAACCTGGAGGAAACCCACACAGACATGCAGAATTCCACACAGGCAGTAACCTGAAGGTCAGGGTTGAACCCTGGAGTTGTGAGATGCCATCTTTGCGGAAGACAAATGTACACCGTTCTATTTTTTGTTAGGTACATTAGCCTTGTAACACAACTGCAGTCTGCTTTACTGGGTTCAATGTTTTTTTCCAAGGACAGTTGCCAGAATTTTTGTATTCAATTCTCATATCTAAGGGCTGCTACAAAGCTTATTTTTATTGGGGTTGTCTCATACAATGTGGTGAGGGTAAAGCCAACATAAGGAAACCAACATGACTTGGGTGATCGACTGCATTTGGGGTTTGGAAAGGTTTTTTTTTTTTTTAGCACTCTCTTGCTTCAGCTCTGGATTGGATTCTGTCTTGCATCCAGTTTGCTTTGTTTGGAAGCACATGCAAAATAAATAATTGTAAATTTGTGGTCTGTGAAGCCTGGCTGATAGGGTTTCAGATTCCTGCAAGTTCCTTTTTGTCTTGTTTCTTTCAGTAAACCACTTTCTGATTTTCTTTTTCATTGTGATATGTAACAGTTCAGTAGATATTGTACCCCCCCCCTCCATACACAAGCTCAGTATGGGCAGTTGTTAGGATATAAAACTGACCATACTGAGCTTGTGAATGATTTGTAATCTTGTTTTAGAAGTTATGCTTTTTTTTTCCTTTTTTTTAAACATTCCATGTGGTCTGTCTACTGCAGCTGCAATAAAATGTGAACTTTATTCCCATGTTGCTCTACTTGTGTATTTAAATTTAAACTTAAGCCTTAAGTTTGAAATTTGTTTATTTTTTTTAAATTTTTTTTTAAACCTTAAAGAAGTCTCACACTGATCACCGTCCACCATCCATAACTCTGACATTATAGCAGTGATGTCATGAGGGTTTGTGATCAACAACCGCTCTCGCAATCACCTCGTGGCCTTATATGGAGCTTATTACAAGCTGGTCATGACTAAAGAACTAATCAGCTAGTTGTTTAGCATGGATTCCCCTAATGTTCTAATGATTCCCAAGTAGCTATGCTAATTATACATATACCCTAATGCCGTCAGTGTTTTGCTCAGACAATGGTTTATTACAATAGGCGGCACTTTCAAAATGAAATAAGTCAACCTCCGTAGACCTTTGATCTGAGTGAAGGAGGAAAATCAAATGCGAGATATTCTGTTTTGGTTTTTTTTCCATTTATGAGTCACAGCCAGTGATAAGCCAGACATGAAGACCACTGCACCTTTGTAGCAAACCTGCTTAGTAAACTGTCTAAAATGGTAAGCTGCATTTTTATTTTTTGCTTTTACACTGAATATTAGATTCATGCGAGAACTGTGTGTATTGAGTTTTTTTTTTTTATAAACTGTTTGCCATGGATCACTTTACCTCCTCATATACATGCGCATATGTGATTAGGGTAAGCCTTAAAAAGAGTAGTTCAGGGATAAAGTCCAAAAAATTTGCTTGGTGAGTTGTGGTGTGTTGATTGCGCAGTTTAGCAATGGAATGATATCTAGCGTATAGAACAAGTATGATTATTGTTACTATAAGTAATGAAAATTAAGTGCTTAACAAGTTTAGTTATGAACTTTTGTATTATTGCAATTAAATTTATCAAAACTTTATCAGCCATATGACTATAGACAGAATTAGAACATTTACAAAAAGCATTCATTTACAAAATGCTGTTCCCATGGGGAAAATTACCTACCAACATTTAATAAAATACTTGTAATCTATCAATATTGAATTAGAAAAATTGTAGTGTTGAATATTCCTAGCAAACAGAATTATACTCTTAGGAGTTTTTTAGTTGTTCTCTATGTGGTTAACAGTTGTGGTTTTTGAAAATGTTTTTACATGGGACCTATGATGAAGACGAAGCCTCTGTTGTGGGACTATTAAAAAGTTTCTGTACACTGTCCCCGCCACTTGGTTTTGCTTTTCAGTATATGCTGTTCCAGCTTGCATCTTGCACCCAGTTATTATGTGCTGGACAGTCTCAGGGGCATCTTTGCACAGTCAGCACCTTGGGTCCTGCCTACTGTGGTAGACCCCTGCCTTTACACATTTGGTTCTTAGGGGCTGTTCTTGTGCTGCCATGATCAGAGCCTCTGTGCTGTTCTTCAGGCCTTTTTCTAGCCACTGGTAGGATTTCCCGATGTCAGCCACTTTCTCAATCTGCTGGTGGTACATTCCATGATACTTCCATGATGCTTTCTCATCCTCCTCATCATCTTCTGTCTTCTGCTGCCTGAGACACTCTTTCCTCAGTTCATCTTGGGGGGCCATCTTCTGATGCATTCATGTATGTTCCTTGTTTCATTCTGGATAGTGGTTCTGACACTCACTAATCCTCATCCCCCTTCTTCCCGTCGTTTATATAGTCTCAGCGAGCTGGGCTTCGGATGGAACCCTCCGTGCATTGTGAGGAGTTTCCAAGTCTTGACACCAGTGGGATCTATTTCCTCCTGTGGCCAGTTCACTATTCCAGCTGGGTATCTGATGGTTGGTAGGGTGTACATGTTGATGGCTTGGCTCTTATTCCTACCATTTAGCTGGCTTCTGAGCACCTGTCTGACCCTCTGGAGATATTTGGCTGTGGCTGATCTCCTCGTAACCTCCTCCTGATTTCCATTGGCCTGTATGATACCAAGGTACTTGTAGCTGTCCTATATATCTGCTATTTTTCCCTCTGATAACTCCACTCCCTCAGTCCTGATCATCTTCCCTCTCTTATCCACCATGCGTCCACATTTATGCAGTTCGAATGACATCCTGATGTCCTCGCTGTATATTCTGGTGAGGTGGATCAGTGAGTAAATGTCTCATTCACTCTTAGCATACAGCTTGATGTCATCCATGTACAGGAGGTGACTGATTGTTACTCCACTTCTGAACTTGTATCCATATCCTCTCTTTGTTATGATGTGGCTGAGGGGGTTCAGGCCTATGCAGAACAGCAGAGTTTATCACCTTGCATCACCTTGTTATATACACCATACTTTATGGTGACTTGTGTGATGGCCTTGGAATTGGCTTCAAGTGTTGTCTTCCACAGTCACATTGAGTTCTTGATGAATCTTATCAGTGCCTTGTTAGCCTTGTATAGTGCCAAGCATTCCAGTATCCACATGTTGGGCATCAAGTCATAAGCATTCTTGTAGTCAATCCAGGCTGTGCTCAGGTTAGTCTGCCTGGTCTTAGGGTCTTAGGTAATTGCTCTATTGACCAGTTGCTGGTGCTTTGACCCTCTGGTGTTGGTTCCAATTCCTTTCTGTGCTTTGCTCATGTATTGACTCATGTGTTTGCCTAGCTTCTCCACTTTGATGCCTGAGAGGAGCTTACATGTTGTGGAGAGGCAGGTTATTGGCCTGTAGTTGGATCTTTCAACTACAGGCTTGTCATACCCTTTGTTAGCCAGTCTGGTTGAGTGCCTGTTGTTAGCAGCTCACTCATTTGTGCTGCCAGGAAGTCATGGAGTGCTGTTAGTTTCTTGAGCCAGTAGCCGTGTATCATGTCAGGTCCAGGTGCTGACCAGTTATTCATGCTTGAGACTCATTGCTGGATATCTGAATTGGTGATGGTGACTGGTTCTTGTACTGGGAGATCTCTGTGGTCTGCTCTCCTTCTCCCATATTTCCTTACAGTATTTCTCAATCTCAGCTCTGGGTGGATCTAATCTTCCTCTGCTGTTGTTCCCTAGCAGCTGTGAATACACTCTAGACAGTTCTTTGGAGAACAGGCCATTTATTCTTTTGACCTCTGCTTCCCTAGGGTATCTCTTCAGTCTTGTCGCCAGAGATGTGAGTCTTTGTTTAGCAGTCTCTAGAGCCTCGCTTATGGACATCTTGCTGTATTTCTGCATGACCCAGGACCGGGCTCACATTACTCCTTTCTGCACTTCCATGAGCCAGGCTGAGGGGCCTGCGGGCTTTCCAGATCTTGGCTTCCAACCTTCTTCTCCATGGTGGGCACTCTACACTCTTGGTCTTGATTTTGTAACACTCTACACTCTTGGTCTTGATTTTGGACCTGAGGTTGAGGAAGACACATACTATATATATGTATAGTACCTCCTCTCATATACATATATGTATACCTCCTCTCACCTCCTCTACTTGGTAGTTGGGGGGTGGAATGTACATGTATGTCTTCCTCAACCATTTTTTTTTCACCCAAAATGCCTTTGGAGGAGAAACTAGACAGAATAAGCACACACTATCCAATTCAAAGTAGCATACTCATTTCTCAAATTTCTCAAAAGGGCAGACAGAATTGTAAGTTTAGGGTTCGCTTGTTTTGTACAAATTTCTTTTACAGCTTTTTCTGTTTGCCATGTTTGATATTCGGAGGAAATACAGTGCGAATTTTGAGGGTATTACAGACTTGAAACACTTGAATCGTGTGAGTGTTTGTTTGCCCCTTATCACTCTTATTATGGCATTGATAATATATTCTTCAACCCTATTAGGTTCATAGTTGAGCTACTGATGAAAATTAGACTTTAGTGTAATAACTAATATCACCCCCAGCCACCAGTAGTGTTTGTTTACTATTTTGGAGTAATATTACTAGTTGATACTGTGGTATGGAATTTAGGGCGCAGCCAATGAGCAGGTTTGTTTACAGACACGCTGATCTTCACCTTTCCACCACTTGTCCTTTTGACCCTAACTTATCTACCATCCGTAAGTTTTTTTGTGTTTGTTTTCTTTTTTAAACGTGTTAAAAGCCTGCGGACGTATTATAAGGGCAACTCTGAAGTGCTTGTGATAAACAAATACCTTTTTTTTATTATTATACAGAACATTAGAACACAACTTTAGAATCACCTCAGCACACATTCCAGCAGAGTGTCCAGAGACTTCAGAGCCACGCCTACCTTCTTTTCTGCTGTCCTCAGCGCGAGCTCGTGTGGGAACTCAGAGCGCGAGTGCTGTGATCGTGTAAGGAGAGATGACTGACTGAACACGCGTGTGCACACATTATCAAGATGGAGGTGAGAAAATAATTTTAAAATAACTTTTAAAAAAGGACATCTTTGAATGCTCTTTAAGCGTGTTTACCGCAAATAAAATGTTTAGGATGTCTGTTTAAAAAAAGTTCTGTTTGAGTTTCACTTTGAATGTCTTACATCAGGACATCTATCTATCTATCTATCTATCTATCTATCTATCTATCTATCTGCTTGCTTGTTTGTTTGTTTATGTGTTTATTGGGTGTGGAATTGTTTTTTGTATGATTTTAAATACAATTTATTTATTTTAACTTTTAGTAGTATAGATGTTTTAGTATTTAATAAACAAAATTCATAAATATTATATCATAAATCAACATAGCAATAAAATACCTGCATCATAAATTGATGCATGTATAATAAGATCGAAAAAAAAAAACACATGTTCTGTTAATGTTAGACATTTTTATTTAAAATATTGTAACAAGGTTATATGTTTATCTGCTGCTTACTTACTGTTGGTCTCTGTAAAGCAAGTTTAAGGAAATGAAAATCTTAATAAAAAAAATATAATGTTAAATAAAGTTTATAAGACAGTATAAATTACATTTAACTTTATTTCTAAAATAATATTAAATATTATTATTATTATTATTATTATTATTATTATTATTATTATTATTTGTTACCCCTGTCAATTTTAAAATTCATAAAATTGTAGGTTCCAATTGTTATTTTTGCAATTAACAATTGATATTTCAGTCTCAAACACACAACAATATTTTATTCAACACTTTTGACACTAAATCAAATTTAACTAATTACAAGCATCCTCTTACCAATGAACTAGTCAAAAATAGAGTCACTAGTTAACTACTCACACACTAGTTAATGTTTTCATCTTACAAGTTTGACAAAACTGTTTACTACTTGACATGTATGCACAAATAGTTCAACTAATCAAATGCTAATATTGAAGTATTCATGGTCTTAGTTACTCACGAACATTATGACTATCACTTTTGTTGTATGGACCCCTAATATATTGTGACGTTTCTCTCCAAACGCCGGAAGAAACGGCGTCAACACGGAAGACTCACTCAACATGGGAGGAACTCCCTGGTTTATTTAACAGCAATGCAAATTGGGTATCACACATAACAACCCTATGCACTCACACGCTTAGCGGTAGCATAGCTTGCATCCCGGACCCACACTCTGAGCTCCGTGCACATAAAGGACGGTAGTCCACAATAAAATCACGGAACCTGGCTAGCTTACCCAAATAAACATTCCCCACACATATAACATAACAGAAAAGAGCGTTAACAAAACTAAAGACCCCAAAACTATGAGAAAAACCCCAAAGATAAAACCCGTGCCGAACGGCATGCCGGGAAACTTGCCCCCGACCCCGAAATCGTCACAATATTATCGCATCCTGATCTCTAAATATCAAAATGGCACAAACCAAGTTTGTAGAAGGTTTAATAGATGGTGAACCCTGACGATTGTCACGCATAGAGTAGCTACAGTATATTATCACATTATTAGTATTATATTATTTATTTATTAATTACATTTTATATAATATCCTGAATTCATTTGTTGTAGAAGATTCAATCACTATATTAAGGCATATGCAAATACAAAGTGAAGGCTCTAGAATGGCCAATTTGATCAGCCTGTGAGATTGGGTTCCTTTTTCTGTACTTCCATTTTCCTTCTAACAGACTCAGGATGTAGGTGTTGTAAACCATAATAACTGATTTTTAAAAGGATTCTAAAGCGTGTGTCATTTGTTAATTTGTTAAAGTGTTTAAAAAGCTGATCAAAATTGATCTTTTTCATCAGATGTTGACTATGAAGCAGCTAAAACTAGATAAACAGAGATTTCATGTTAAATGGATGTTGAAATAACAATCTGCAATCAACAAGAAAAACTGAGTAATTGTTCATTGCACTAATGATCCACGAAGTGTGCTTTGCCATCAAGACAAATAAAATTAAGTCAACACAAACTTAATAACTTAAATTTAGGAAAATACCTGTTTGTGTATACCTTTTTGTTTTTTAAATGATTTTTATAAATTTTATAAATCATTTTATAAATCATCATGATAACACTCTTGGGCATTTCTTTAATAACACTTTCGAGTTTTCTTTAATTTGTGACTTTGGTATTAAGGGGGTTGGACATGGGCTGGTTTGATTCTGTAAAGGTACCTAGCCATAACCTTTTGTAACCTGTCTTTGACTTCTTGTTGTTTGATTGCTTTATGCTACATTGCTAAAGCCACGTTGAAATGTCGGCCTTTGGTTGAGACAGGAAGTGACCCAGCTGCTTGGACATTTGAGGGAAATTTATTCTAAAACCTTTGTGTCAGTACAGAGAAGAGTCTTGATGCAGGTATTCTTTGTGTCTTGAGCAATGCTGGAGCCATAATTCTGGCTAAAAGAGAATGTGGTGCAATGTGGAATTTGATACGTAAGTAGGTTAATGTAGGTGGGGACTTATACGTGTGTAATTGTAGGCGAGGAACAGTTTTAAATATGACTTTTAAATATGATGTGGGCAGCTAAAGTCAAGGGAACACAGCAATAGGGTGATGTGGGAGAACCTGGGGAGACCGAAAACAAAGTGTTCAGCTGCTTTTGGTGTCAGTTGCAGGGGCCTGATGGTGCATGTGCCAGGAGAGAGTATCAGTAGTCCAATTTTGAGATGACAAGAGATCTGCATCTGAGCAAACATCTGATTGATTGGTCTCTGTGGCCAGTGGTTGAAACCTTCCAATGTAAAGGAGAAGAGGGGAGAATAACAAATGGTTGGCCACTGAATAAAAGCTCAAAGACAAACTCCTGTAAATAAGCCACACTGTTCAGGGCAGACACAGGTTAATTTTAGCACAATGATATGTGTCTGCTTATCTGTTGGTCAGTCACCCAGTGAGTCGTGTCACCCAGTTAAGGTGTATACGGTTTCCCAGGTCACCGGAGATTCGCACTTAACTTGTGTTAGGACCATGACCCCAGGCTGAAATTTGCTAGGTTGAATGTGCCGGTCTGTAACTTTATCCTTCTTCTTCTGATCTTATCCCATTAGTCCAAGGTTTTCAAAGTATTTGCATTCACCACATGACAGAGGGCCAGTTGTGGCCACCAGGCTTCCCTGGATATGTCCAGCAATCATAGCAGCCTTGGCTGAAGACTCATTGAATTCATTGAATTGGACACCAATAATGCATAGTAAAGTAGGAGGCACAGACCTACACATCCTTCACTACCACACTCCACTGCATACTATTCAGGGTTGGTGGTTTGAGATGCTTCTGGAAGTGGTCTTCATACATGCAATGTTTGAGGCAGTGAGGCAGTCTAAATCTGCCTTTTTTGGGGAATCTGTAGACTTAAAAGCACGAAGGAGAGCATCATGCCATACCATGCAGGTTTAAATTTTCTGATGCTGAATAATCTACCACCTGATATGGATTAGTGTAAATATTGCCTTGTATCATAACCCTGACCCTGCCTCAGGTACATGTGCATTTGTTGACATTAATAGAGCTGTCCAGGGAGCTTTTGTGGCTGCTGTCCTTAGTGCTGATTCTGTGCCACTGTTGCGTTGATGTGTCAGGACGTCCTCATGAAGCCTTAGGTATTTCTGTAGGTGCTGACGCTGCGTGAATACCAATATCGTTTTGCGTTTAACTGTTATTGACCTTTCAAAAATCTGTATCTGTCTTTTGTGCAGTTATGTAGACAGGAGATGTTATGTAAGATATGATTGGTCAGTAAAATAAAGTTTGTAATACATGTGTCTGAAAGATAGGGCAGAATTTTATGAGTTAAAACTATGAGCCCAAATTTGGTGTTTTCACAAATCAGCAGCATGTGGGAAGTATGTCTGCAACTTCAGACCTGTTACATAAACATGACTAAAGCTGTCCAAGAGATAGAAGTCTGAAGAAAATATGAAAAAGAAAAAAATATTTAAAAAATATATCTGCAGTATTTTATATCTTTTTTTCAGGTAAACTAGGCCTTTTTATTGCATAGTACTGTATTGCATTTAGATGATAATGTATACACTTGTAGTAGACAGTGTACAGTGTCTCAATGCCATAATCATTTAGAGTACTATCTCTATCAAATCGATAAGCATGGTCAAATCAATGTATAAGGTGTGGTGTGGTGTTTAGCACTGTCGCCTCACAGCAAGAAGGTCCTGGGTTTCGATCCCCGGGTCACCCAGGATGCCTTTCTGTGTGAAGTTTGCACGTTCTCCCCGTGCATGCGTGGGTTTCCTCTGGGTGCTCCGGTTTTCTCTGACAGTCCAAAGACATGCAGATTAGGTCAACTGGCTACTCTAAATTGCCCATAGGTGTGAGTGCGAGCGTGTGTGGCTGTTTGTCTGTGTTGGCCCTGTGGTGGACTGACGACCTGCCCAGGGTGTACCCCGCCTCTCGCCCGAAAATGCTGGGATTGGCTCCAGCTTCCCCACGACCCAGACAGATAAAGCGGTATAGATAATGGATGGATGGATGGAAATCAATGTATATGGTCAAAAGTATGTGGACACCTGAACTTCACCTGAACAGATGTGGTTCTTCCTCAAACTATTGCGACAAAGTTTAAAGCACAGAATTGCCTAGAATGTCTTTGTATGCGGTAGCATTACAATTTTCTCTTTATTGGAATTAAGAGCCCATCAGTGCCTCATGCACAAAGACATGGTTTGCCAAGGTTAGAGTGGAAGAACTCAAGTGTCCTGCGTAGAAGATATTATTATACCAGCAAAGGGGGACTAAATCTAGCATGGGATGTTTAAAATGCACGTATGAGTGTGATTGGTCAGGTATCTTCATGCCATACAGTGTGTAAAGTGCCATTTAGAATACCTTTAATGTCATGCTTTCTTATTCCAGTCTAGAAAGTCATGGATCCATAAAACCTTTTATAAGAGGGAGTGTGTGAAGTTTTTACCAGCGTCAAGGGATCATCACAGGTATGTTTGCTGTTTGTGTGCTTTATTTGACATCTTATTGAAATTGTATTATATTTTAATTGAAGCCTTTTCTGCATTTTTCAGGTGTTTCCCCGTTTGCCATGTTTGCCAAAACCTAGTCAGGTATGAGCCCTATGATTGGTATTATTTCTTTATTCCCATGACAATAGTACATGTTGGTGTTTCTGTGGAGATTTTGTGTTTACAGGCATGTGGTTCTGATTATTGTACCTGTTTGTTTTAAAGTCTCTATTTATGTCCTACAGACAAGACAATTAAGCTGGTGTAAACAGAAGCAGTGTATATGTACTGATATCCGTCTGTCATTCTCTCAGGTGCTGTTGTGGAAGACTGATTGGTGAGCATTCAGAGCTCGACTCCGGTTCTTGGCTCCCTCCGTCTGGGGAAGAAGAGCTGTGGTGTGTTGTTCAGCACACTAAAACCAGCCCCACTGATGCATTTGGCTCCATCGACTTCCAGGGCAGCAACAAGTGTTCCTGCCGCGCTAAGGTTCACCAAACACAGAAATGGTTATTATCTCTTGAAAACACCTAATTGGTGACTTACTACTACCAAATATTGTTTTTCCCTTCAGTACGTGCGTCTGTCCTGTGATGCTAAACCTGAGGAGCTTTGCTGTTTAATGCTGCGAGAGTGGAACATGGCTCAGCCCAAGCTACTCATATCAGTGCATGGTGGAACAGACAACTTTCCCTTACCCCCGAGAGTGGGCCAGGTGTTCAGCAAGGGCCTCATCAGGGCTGCTGAGACTGCAGGAGCCTGGATCTTCACAGATGGCTTCAATACAGGTGTGTGTGCTTGTGCACTTGTTTGTTCTTCCTTCTTTCATTTAAATGTGTATGTAATTGGGTTCATTTTACCTTCCCTTTACTTAGGGGTATCGATGTATGTTGGAGATGCTGTGAAAGCCTACGGTACGCATGAGCGCAGGAAGAGAAACGTGATTGGTATCACACCATGGGGGCTTATTGAGAACCACAATGACCTCATAGGACGAGATGTGAGCCTCATACAATAATACTGGGAGATGATAATAGTTGAAATTCTATTTGATAATCAGATTTTCAATAATCGGAAACGTCACTAGGAGTAAAAGATCAGTGATAGGGTGGTATGATATGCCCTGACAAGAAGTGGCGTTACTGTTACCACCATGAAGTTGATTATTTTCCGATAAGATCACATCCCGAAGTGTTTTATTCATCTTATACTACAGCAATTTGCAACTTTTTTATTTGGTAAAGATGTCATTCGTAATAATTGACGTTATGATGCAGTACTGTTCTTCCAGTAAAACATAAGTGATACATGAATCAGTGCATACCTTAAACATAATTGGCAATAATCTCCGGCATCGTCTAACTTTCACAACGTAGACCGAATGTGACCGAATACATCGGGTCAGTAGAATCACTCTGGGTATTATTACACCCCTGTGATGTACCAGGTCCTGAGGCACTACCAGACCCTGGGGAATCCACTGAGTAAACGCTCCAGTCTTAATGGCTTGCACTCGCACTTCCTGTTAGTAGATGATGGAACTTTGGGTAAATCTGGAGGCCAACAGGAGTTGAGGAGAAAGTTGGAGAGGCATATCCACCGGCAGAGTATCCACCCTAGTGAGTGTGTGTGTGTGTGTGTGTGTATGTGTGTATGAACAGTAGAATTCACTCTTGCTAAGGGTTGCTAAAGAGTTGCTAAGGGTTCACTGGATAATAAATGGCTCTTAGCTTCCAAAAGGGTTCTAATTGGAACCCTAATTGGTTAATAAACCCAACTATTTCTAATTGGTTCTAATTCAAATTTTCTAAGTGTGTAGTATAATAACAACATATCCACCAGAAGAGGATACAACACAGTGAGTGTTGGTCTGAATAAGATAAACAGTCCTTAAGCTGTTGTTTCTTAAGAATCCAGACATTGCTTAAGATAAAGGTATACATTAACCGAAAACCATCCAGGTAAAATAAAATTCAGATAGTAGTTTGTTCAGGCATATCTTTTGGGAATCAAAATATACAGCTGAACCATTAAATTTATTAAAAAATGTCATAAAGAGGTACAAACACAAATAGGATTGAAAAAAACAGGTACAAACAGGATTGAAAAAAAATGTGGGTTTGAAAACACATTGAACACGTCATACAGAAGAGTTCAGAAGGACACAAACATCTAGTCCAACTTGAAAGCATTTATTCATTACAATTTTGTTTAAGATAATTACGGATGTAGGTTTTATCTAACAATAGCTAACATTACCATGCACTAATCTAAAACAGAAGCACATCTGGTCCTAATCTTTCATAGAACTGAAGGTGACATTAAGTGTAATACACTAAATTTCATAAACTAAATTTCTTACCCGGAGTTTATTTCCTTGGACAGTTCCTATTTCTTTGGAAAATGTCTCAAAATTCCCAAGTCAACATGAATGTTTTTAACCAGACAGAAAGTGATCATTACTTGTGGTTATTCCCATGTGACATGAATGCAGGATTATATTGTCGATTAAAATGTATGTGTTTGGAAGATGTATGTATTTTTGTCTGTTACGTTTGCATGTATTTAATTATGTGGGTTTTTTTCAGGACTTGGTCAGAGAGTTCCCCTGGTGTGCGTGGTGGTTGAGGGGGGTCCTGCAGTGCTCTCCACAGTGCTGGAGTACGTCAGCAGGTCTCCTCCTGTGCCTGTCATCGTGTTTGAGGGCACCGGCCGTGCCGCAGACCTGCTGTCTCTCATCCACAAGCAGACAGCAGCGGACAGGTAGGGCTCTGAAAATATTACACATTGAACCATAAACATAAACATAGCTTTTTCTTACTATATAAACTAATATTTGTAAAGGTCTGTCACGTTTCAGTATAAAATCTAATTTAAACCAAACAATAATCAACAATGTGGGAAATTTCTCTGTAATATTCCGCACATTAGGGACTGGAAAAGAATGTGTAAACTTTCATGAATGCTGGTAGTTTAGAAAAAAAAACTTATCAGGTAGTTTCATGTGGTACCTCTCTAGTTAGTGTGGTTTACAAGTTTATAAAAGGAATCAACATATATATCATAGTGACACAAATTTATATATAGTATTATGATGTACATTACATGGATATATCCAAGTGGGTTTAGCTTAAAGCCTTCTTCATTTCAAGTTGCTACGTTTCAGATAATGCACTGAACATAGAAGTGAAATTTTCCTTTTGAATATTGACATTTGAGATATTTAAGTTTCCTACTACAGTTTAAAGAAGACATGTTTTAGATGGAATTTTTCAAAAATTCAGAAAAACTATTGATGTGACCGAAATTGTTTATACATGTGTTGTTTTGCCTTCAATAACAATATAGGGACATGTGTGTATTACATGTGTTACACCTGTCTCTTAGGAGTGTGTATCTTCTGAGTGATGCAGCTCAAATTGCAGGCAGAATAGCCGGTCTTATAGGGTTGAAACTGAAATTTCCAGAAAAAGCAGTCTGCCTGTGCATGGGGAAAACATCTGCAGTGACAAATAGTTTTTATTGGTTTGTATTGCGATTTTAAGCATTTATTTAAAATTGTGCACTTAAATTGGCCAAGATAGTCTGTGTCACTGTTTTGTGAAATGTTACAATATCACTTAATTTTACATTTGAATGAATTCTCCCATTTTGTTTACTGAGTTTGTTTAAAGTACGCAACGCATAGTGGTATCTATACCGTTATCAATGCTTTGTTTGGTCTTTGGCAAGTAACTTCTTGCATAATAATCTTTAAAACAAACTTGTTCTTTAATAGCATCCAAGATTCATTATATAATAAAAATTCTGAGTTTGTAGTTTAAGCTTCTTTCATCAACAGGTTGATCTACTTTCATATGGTTTCCTGTTAATAGTGGTTCAGTAAGATTCAGCCTTCGCTTTATCTCTATTGCAGCAACGCTTTAGTCCTTTAGTCTGTACACTCTGCTCAAACAGGTCAGCTTCCAAAGCTACAATTTTTATGCTAATACCACTATCAGAGTCATCACACTTATTGCCTCATAGATCACTAACTAGCTGAGTAGAGTCTTTGCCATCACTGCATTGTAGAGCTGCATTGCATTCTGGGATTAAGAGTCCAACGTTTACTGTGTCCATTACTTTTACCATGTGTTTCAGGATGGAACTTTCCTTTAATGTATGCATTATTTCCAATTATATAAACCTTACCTGAAAAATGTAGAGACATTTTTTTGTATTTATCCATATCATCACAAAGAAAAACTGTTTACACAAGCCTTTTCAGTGGAAACAGAGCAATGACAACCACTGACCATCCATTTTCCCTGAAATGGATAAATGTTTAAACGGATGAAAATTTATGTCCCATAGGGAGCTGGATGTGAGCATAAAGGAGGATTTCCTTCAGCGCATTGAGAATGTATTTGGTGTTGTGAGAACAAAGGCGTATCAGCTCTTCACTCTGCTTAAGCATTGCATGGAGCACAGAGAGGCGGTGAGTAACTAATGGACCTACTCACCCCATTATGCACATGCTTTAGATGCATTAATAAGTATGTAAAAATAACTGTGAAACTTAAAGGAGCATTAGGTAAGATTTGTCAAATCTAGGTCTCATGTTCTCTTTAAGCTCGCCCCATTCCCACCCGTGTATACAAAGCTCCGCCCTCAGAACCTGGCCAAGAGCGGCAAGAGTTTGCATTCTAACTAGAGTTGGCTATTTGAAAACCTCATTACAACACTCTAAACACATAATGATGAAGGCACTGCTTAAACTGTTATTTTTGATAATGTTCTACATATCTTCAAGGTTGTGTGCAAATTGGAAATAATAAAACTTGACCTCTGCACCTTTACATTTTTAGAAAATAATAATTTTTTGTGTAAAATCTGTTTTCCCTCTCTTAATTATGATTTGATCATAATGTTATTGTGAAATATTTCTTACACAAAGTGACTTTTTAGTTTCACTCAATCCTAGAATACATTTCATCCTGGGAATTCAGTGATGATGATGATGATGATGATTATTATTATTATTATTATCTTTTTTTCTTATTATTTTGAATAGTTGTTATATGATGATGCTGTCAAACCCAGATGCATAGGGGTTTAGTGTTTCCCTCAGGAAATTTGTTTTTTTTTCCGTTTTGTTCCATTTGTTTCCATTTCTCTCTATCTGTATAACTGATCTCTAAATATAATATCTCCTCTGATTATAATTAGCAAGCTCAGGAAATCTTATTCCCAGTGATCTTATTACAACCTTGTGTATATCCCCTTGATTTTTTTTTACCTTTTTTTCTTATGTGCTTTTCCTTTATTTTGATTAATAATAAACAGCAGTTGTTGTGTCTGCATGTTGGCTATCACACCAGGTGTGCCTGCATCATTGTACTTACTGTCCTTTTTCTCCTCTGTTTCTCTCACTAGCACTACATGGTTAAATATTATGGTGTTTAAAAAACCTCTACCTTGGTGGTTCTCAATGTGACAGCTCTGTGGTGGTAATTAGTAGCCAGAAAATTAATGTAGGTTGGATTATATTCATAAAATAAATCTGTGATAGATCAGAAGTGACTTGAAAACATGTACTGAAGCAATAGTGCAGCTTTGCGACTGGTGAGTACCAGGAGTAAAAATTCCTGGCCTTAATTTTATCGTGTCTCATGTTTCATCAAGTTATCACACACTTCTCAGTTTCACGGTTTGTCTTGCTTTATGTGTGTGTGTGTGTGAGTGTTGGTAAATAATAGCTGTTGTTGGGGATGGCTGATGTGTATCTGTGTCAGCGCTGAATGCAGTTTTCTGGTGTCTGTGGCTTGGATCATATGCATTAATCTCCCAGCAAAAACCCTGACTTTGAGAAATTTGCTGACTTACAAACAGTGGATAGAAAACATTTTATATACACTATCTGTGTGTGTTTACAGTGGGGCAAAAAAGTATTTAGTCAGCCACCAATTGTGCAAGTTCTCCCACTTAAAAAGATGAGAGATTCCTGTAATTTTCATCAAAGGTATACCTCAACTATGAGAGACAAAATGAGAAAAAAAAATCCAGAAAATCACATTGTC